>VYXD01004260.1:255383-276002 GCA_013397195.1 Hylia prasina | reverse complement strand
GGGGGGGGGATGTTTTGGTGGTTTGTTTGTTTGTTTTGGCTGGGGTTTTTTTTAAAGTATTAACTAATTAATACTGAAATAAAGGTCTGGAAGGAATGGAAAATTTTCCAGTTTCCATGTACTTCCTCTATGCAGTATTAGGCATCCTTGTTGTTTTATTGTCAGAATATAGCTTAGGACTTGCATTGGTAGGTAAACCAGCTTTTACTAACAAAGCTTTGTAGATTCTAAATGTGATTTTCCTAGCAAAATCAGAAAAGTTAATCTTACATTGTGCTTATTATGGCCATAACTAAAATGTCCAGAACACCATTTATACAAATAGTTTTAAATATATTTACATACATGTTCTTCAATTTGTTTTGGTTTTAATCAAATGTGGTTTGTGACTAAGTATTAGATTAGATTATGCTCATTTCAGAATGAAAAATTACATGTGGAGACCTGCAGGTATGTACCATTTGTTCTAGGTTGTATATACAATTCTGGTTCAGCTGAATACTTAAGAATATTTATTGGTTGGCTACTTGTTGCCGCAGACATATGATCACAATATCTACACTACTGAAATACATTGCTTTAATTATTTGCTTTTTTAGCATTTAATTTAGCCTGTTTTCCACTTTGGAAGGGTTGTATGAATGGTACTCTATTAAAATATGTGAAATTTGAGAGCAATGGTCATATCTTCTAATTCATTTCAGATATTTTATTCTCCTTTACCCTGGAATAAGTACTTAAACTAAAATAGCCAACACAAATTCATGTTTTGTAATGTTCCTATGAGAGAGAAACTAAAAGACTATTTTTATAATATCTGTACCAGCTGCTGTTTGGAGTGCTTTTTATGTAGAAACACAAATCAATCCCTGGATAAGACCTGAAAGCCAAAACCAGCATGTTCTTGTAAAATGGACCCATGTAAGATGTTCTCTTCCGTTATCCATTTGGCCATTACAAGTTAAAGGATTTTAACCAGTTTGATTTTACAAATCTAAATTTCCCCTAGTGCAGCTTTCTCTAATTCACCTGTAACTTACTGTGTCCTGCTCAGAAAAGGGAACAGTAGGGACCACATGAGGACAGCAGTACAAGCATGCATCTTGTCACTAAGTAAACTCAGTTTTTACTTCTAAAAGATAATTTTAAAAAAATTGCTATGGGTGAGTAAGTACCCCAGGTGAGTACCAGGCCATTGTATCTTCCATCTGACTGGCATACCCTGCTGAGTGAATGCTCGCATACAAGATCTCACAAATACTTACACAGAAGATGTTTGTACTTCTCTTACACAAAGCTAGCATCAGGTATATACATTTATACTGTAATTTAGTTAATTCCCTTTTTTTGTTTGTTTGTTTGAATACAATTGAAATCCTTTCTTCTTTTACATCAGTACACCTGAAGCCATGAATAGGTAATGGCTTCAAATTATTTCCAATGCTGGTGCACTATTGTGTATCCTGAAAGATGTGACCAACCCCCCAGTACTCCTGCTGCTGGTGAGCAGCTGTCCTGTGATGACACACCTGCTTCTCCTTGGGGTTCTTTTGGTACTCCCCATAATGACTTCCAGGTCTTTTTCATTGGCCAAGTATTAGTCCCAGTAAGACTCTGTTTCTGCACTTGTCAGCAGTTCCCAATAGAGGAAGTCCTCAGTAGAAATCTCAACAATAGGGATTAAAAAAAGTCCTGTGATTTTTTAATACGTTTAAATCCCTGTTCTTCCAGACCATTATCTGATGAGCATTTATTATGGTAAATAGTAAGCTAAAATCAATAACTCTGTATAGAATATTAATTTCAATGAAAGTCTTTGCTCACAGTTTTTATCATTACTTTTTTTGTGACCATTCATTCTCAACTTCTCTTTGGGTTAAATTCTAGCATTCTGTATTAATGGCATTCAGGACAGTCAAATGGTGTTGTATGCTGTGTTAAAGGTTGAGTTTTCTGTATTTAATAGATGTTCTGATGATAAGTTTTATGGCAGAATTTATTATTGGCACAACCTTTCTTTCTTTATTTTCCATTCATCACAATGTACATGAGTCTTGAGTGTCTGTCAAGATTGCAATGTTTTCAGAGTAATACAAAGATCTTATGGTTTCCACTGTGTTGTATAAATTTTTTGGACATCCATGGAATTTTTCCTTTAGTAGGTAAAGATTACAGTGACTTACTCTCTCCTGTTTTGACTTATCTCTGTCTGTGCACTAAATATTGCAGCATCCCAGATCCTTGCATTGTTAAGAGAATCAGAGGTGAATTCCTAGCTGTTAGTGGGCCCATCTCCCTGGTGGTACTACACATACTTTATTCTTTTGGTTTGTGGTTTGCTTTGCTTATTTTCTACAGCTAACCATGTCTGTGATTGCTGTTTAAATGCAGGTATGATTCCTGAACATTTCTATCAAGTTTTCGTCAGGCTACCCATATTTATGAGCTGTAGAGAGGCATGCCAGGGGAAATAATTTTTTTCAGGTTGTCTTCAAAAAAATAAACAGGTATCATACTCAGTCTTTTGAACTGTCATCTTCTCACAGCAATCTGTTAGTCACCATGTCATTGGATGGATGTTTTTATATTTTTACACATTCCTATCGTCTTTGCACAAAACGGAACTGTTTGGCACATTAGTTGCAAATGTGAAAAATGATTTGTCAAACAAGAAAAAAATCTTAGCCATAGTTAGGAAGTGGTTGAAGAAGAGTTTGAAATCTTCTCTGCCATCAAAGCCGAGGTCCCCCTCTGAAGGCCTGAGATGCAAATCAAGTTCAGCTTGGGAGTCTCACAGGCCTGAGTTCCTGGACATAATTGCCTTTCTGAACAGACTATGTCTCATTCTTCCATTCAAAATCCAAGATGGGATTAGTGATGGGGCTAGTTTCTATTTTTATAAAAGTATTTCCATGAAAGTGGAAAAGGTTTTATATCCTCAAATTCTGAACAGTAGGAGGAAGGATCATGATTTAGCCCAGTGCTTTGTGTAAGTACTTCTGGAAATGTGTATTGGAGCCAGGATTCTCCTCTCCTGGTCGGCTTCCACCATGTCAAGGGAAATTTTTCTAACATTCTTAGTCATGGAAAATTTGGTGTACCTCCAGTGCCCCTGTTGAACACGTCTCCTTGAGAGGTATTAATTAATTAATTTAATCTCTCAAGCCAAAGAAGATATTCAAGCTATTAAATTTTAGTCTATCATCACAATCAATATCATATTTTTAATCAGAAGTGGCCAGAGATGTTTGATCAGTAATTAGCCTAATTTTGTCATGTTATTAAGCAGTTCCTGAGCATGTCTAACTTGACCTGTTTAATAGAATAAAGAGATGCCTCCTTTGTAAAGCTCAGGTGGAAGCCAACTGCTAAAACACATTCCTATTTTGCCATAAAATCAAAATCCTGAACCTCTTGGGACTGGAGCAGAAAGTGGATATTAGCTGTTACTCTTGAGCCTCAGCACAACCTGCTGGCATACAAGCAAGAGAGAGTAGCTGCAGAGATGGTGCTGTTTCACCAAGGCAGGGATTCCCCAATGCTTACAGGTCATCAAGTGACTCACTATGAAGAATTCTGGGAACTATATTCACTGCAGATGTGGTGCTTAAGGACATGGTTTAGTGGTGGGGCTGGCAGTGCTGGGTTAACAGCTGGACTTGATGATCTTAAAGGTCTTTTTCAGCCTAAATGATACCGTGATTCTCTCTCCCTCTTTTTTTTTTTTTTTTTTTTCTTTTTCTTCTTCTTCTGTCCCCCTCTTAAAACATGAAAACTTGCCTTTTTCCTGAGGAACCATTCCTGTCTTATTGGTAGATTTCTCCTTTGGTGCATTAGCAGAGATAACAGATGAAGCCATGGGTTCTCTTTCAGAGTACAGAGCATTGGGGAAAAACACTGCCTAGGGAAGTATTACATCAGCACAATCCAGGATTTCCAGGTCTTTTAGGACCTTTACTGTTTGGCAAAACTTGATTTTAGTTCTATGGCTTGTTGACATTAATAGAGATGCTACTCAGTCCAGGATCAGGGAGTAAATATCCCAGGTGCTAAAATCTAGAAAATACTGTCACTGCCCTTCTGTAAAAAATTTACACTAACTGGATAGTAGAATAGTAATATTCTACTTTCTATGTCAAAAAAAAAGCACATATTTTTCAGGAAAAATGTTTCCAATTGAATAGAACCTGGGGTCTGTCACATATTATGAATGCAGTTGCACTAATTAGGGCGTGGGTGTTTGGGTAGTGTACTAGATAAAAAAGAACAATTCTTTTCAAGCCAATGAACTACTGTTTCAAAAAGCATTTTGTTGTTTTCCTTCAAGAGACTAAAATCTTGTGGTTTTTTGTGGCTCTTTGAACAACTTTTTAAGGCTAATTTGTGATAGATTTTGTACTGTGATTTTTTGTATTTAGTCTATTGAAACCATCTTGAATAGCCCAAGGGAGCTAAGTCAGGAAGCATAGAATTCAAGAAAATCTGAAGTTGGTACATCAAGCTGAACCAGAAGCTAGTAGAATTCAATTTTTGTTGAAAGAACAAAGTGAGTATTTTTCTTGAAGAAACAAAGGTCTTTATTTTTTCCCCCAGCATTCTGCTTCTGTCTTAATAAATTGTGATTTCTGTATGTTTTGTGTAAAATAAGAAACAACATTTGAATTTTTGATTTTTCAATGTAGTTTAACAATCTCTAGGAAGGGGTAGAGTTTTCTGAAAGGGAAATTTGACCTCCAGATCAACTCTGAAGAGGTTTGACCCATATTCTTCATTAAACAGTGATAGGGAAGGATATTTGCATGCATGCTACACTTCTGAGTTGATGGCAAACTAGTCTCAGGTTCAGATATCAGTTCAGAGAAGAGGCTTTGTGCTGGCTCAGTGTGCTTGAGGCTACTGCACAAATATGTTCTTCACAAAATTCATTTTAACATTATACTAAGACAAGTAGAAATGTGAACAGAAGCTTTATGGATGTCAGCAAGGTGGTGATTGATCTGATTTTTCTCTTAACAGAGAAAAACAAATAAGGAGTCATTTGAATGACCCAAGGTGAAACTCACTAGAAATTTGGGAATTGGTTGGTTGTATTGAGACTCCCCAAGAATTTTTCAGCAGTGTATAAATTAAGTACCAAAATCCAGATGTACAAAACTCCGTGTTAAAATTGTAATACACTTGATAATAGCTGTGTCAGACACTAGGAAACAGCATACAATATATGCTAATTTATTGATTTGTTATGAACCAGTCACATGGGTAATGTGGTTTTATATAAAAGTAGGGGTCTTCAAGAGGGTCCTACTGAGTTTTGGGGAAGTCCCAGCACAAGTGAAGTTCAATGTGACTGCACAGTTTGATTACATTTTGGGTTTTGTAAGTGGAACTTCCATACATAGTGTTTCACACCCCAATGTTTCAGCACCAATGTTAACTACGCTGTTTTTAAAAGGAAAAAAAAAAACAAAAAAAAAAACCAAGGTGAAGGATTGCATTCCCCTGGCTCACTATGCAGTTTATGCAAGTAGTTATGAATTTAGTGACTGAGGCTGAACCTGTTGTAAGAGGCAATACAAGCTACCTTCCACAAATATCTAAAAATAGGGCAAGCATGCCTGAGTACAGAAGCTCCAGGTGTGATTTTGGAGACTGCGCAAGTACTTCTGTTACTGAATACGTATCTGTCATGTGGGAGAAATGGTCTAATCTCAGCTGTAAATGCTGAGAATTACATGTCACTCCCCTTCAAGCAATAAATGCTCTTTTGTCTATCTAGATTTTGTTATATGTTTTTCACAATAATTCCTAACAATGAGCTATGTCATTAAATATCAAAATCCAGTAAGTCAGCTGGTAATAAATGGAAAAATAGAAAGCCATAGCAAAGATTAGTGATATCTAAAAGTGGTTTATGGGTCCTAGTGGGATTCCTCCTTTTTTAACAACAAAGTGCAGAGTGAAAGAATATGCACAGCTTACTTTGTCTTCCTTTTTCTTTTGATCTGAAAGAACAATCAGATAAGGCTGATTTCTGAAGACAGTTCAGAATGAACAGATCTCAGTTGCCCCCAGTGATAACCATCATTGTCAACAGGAGGCATTCCAGGTACTGACACTAGAGCCTTAAATGTTCAGATACTGAACATTTTATCTTTTATTTTAAAAACTACTGCTGGGAACTCTCTTTATAGAATGCAACGGATGATGAGTATTTAGAAGAAGAATGAACCCTGAAGGAGAATAAAGCTCAAGCCTCAGAGACTGTCACTGAACACCAGAAGGACAGAATAATTTAAGGTTACGGTGGGGAATTTCATGCACACAGAAAACCTGAAGCTGTGAAAAATGGAATGATAGAACTCAGGAGTTAGAGTCTACAAAACGAAAATTAAAATTATTTAAAGGCCCTGGCCCTAATGGGCTTTTGTCCAGGTTACTGAACATTCTGTCAGAGTTGAGCAGCACTTAGGGCTTTTTCATAGGGAAGGCTCAAAACTGCAATATGTTGCAATGATGATAATCAAAGTTGAGGTGTCTAGATTACACTGGTGTGCAGAAATGCCAGTATGTGCCTTCTGCAAGCCATGTCATTTACACATGCTATCAGTCCCTCTACATGCAATATTCAGCTCTCAATCTTTGAAAAAAATACTGATTTTTGACAGGGTGTGACAACTTGGTTTTACATGACTCAGGTACATTGTATAAAGCTCAATAAGCAAGGCACAATGCCAGGCAGTTGCTATTGTTTGTTTGAAAACTGATTGTTTACACATGTAAAAATTATAATATTTTTCTAGTTTAAGGATAATAACACCTCACCTGCTGCCCAATGCCGCTCATTTTTTTTAGATTAGTAGTTAACTATCTTTGTGATTATCTAAGTATTTATAGCTTAACAAACCTCAAAAATATTAAAAAATACTATTATTTTTAATCAAGGATAACTAACTTTGAATGAGCAGATGCTAATGAATTAATGGTCAGAAGGTTTTTTATGTGCTCATCACTGCTGCTGCAAAATATTTGTTATTCCTCATCTATTCATCTTTTAAATCATTTGCTCTGCCTATTGAAGATACTGAATCTAAACACATTTGCTCCTGTCCCTCCACTGGTGCCATTGTTGCTTTCATGGGTTTTGGATTAAGGCCTTTGTCTCTTTTTACTCTCATAACTGGAGCAGAATTTAATTTAGGAGTTTCTAAATAGGATCTCCATTAACATGTCCCCCTGGCAGAGAAGAGAAATATGGAGTTGTTATAGATGGAGTCAAACCATACTGTTATTTGTGAGCACGTAGACAACTTTTTTTTTTAATCTAAACAAGTCTTAAATTTATATAAATTTTATTAGTACCTTGCCAGACTTGAGTAGAATCTTGTAGTCCAGTAGAATTTTTCAGTGTTGATAGATCAAATTCAGCTGCTGATGAGTTGATGACCAGGTTTGTGATTATGAATGTCTGTGAGTAATAAGGAAGATAGAACATATATTTGAAAGTCACGGACATTGATGAGTAGAGCTAGAAGTCTCTTTTCTTCCTCCCTCCAATACCTGGATTTGTTCCTTGATCCTTACACCTGTTCCTACTCATGTGAGAAGTGCATGGCTTTTAGGGCACGTTCAGTGTGTCTCCTTGGGCTGGCTCTACCTATAGCCACTCCTGGGACTGCACTGCCCAGTTTCCTAAGCACACAGGAATGTCTGTTTTTCCCCAGGTCTCCTTCGTTGGTTTCTGCCAGTTCTGACTGGCAAGAAAAATGCAATTCCATAACTTTCTCATGTATTCCTCAAAGTTGATGGAAGTCTTTCTGCAGGCAGATAAGAGCAAGCCAAATTAGGAAGCACCAGGTTACTTTTGAGAATTCCATGTGTGTCTCTCTGGCATTCATTTTTCCTATCACCCAGCAGTGATATCTGTTAGGTGTGTTCCAAGAACACAGTGGTAAACAAAGAGTTGTACGTAATGAGAACATAATTACTTGGCACACTGCACAAAAAAGGTTGCAATGATGGCAGGTGTGGACTATGATTTCTCATTTATGTATCTTGAAACAATTTTTTCAAATGCAAATGTAACGTACCAGGTGCAAAAGTAAAACGAATAATCACTTTGGCTCGTTGAGTTTTACAAAACAGTTTCTATATAGATGTGTGTGAAACCAATTGAAAACACTGTATAGGAAATATGTTGAGAATACCTGTAAACTTTAAGATGGGTTCTAGGTTACATAGAATACAATTTGCAATGGTGAAACACAAAAGAGAAGCACTTAAACTATGAACCTGAAGAGACTGTTCCCATTAAATAAGCATAATCCAAATTTAAGCTGGCTGGGACTTTTAGAATTTTGACAAGATTCCTGTTTATTGAGCAGAAAAGCTTGACCATTATGCTGGTGTTCTCTACTGCTAGCAAACATGCACCATTAGGTAACTGGAGATTGAAGCTCCACTGTGGGCTTATATAAAACTAGAGAGCATCTTGCACTTAAAATACTTAGAGCAAACACCTGCTGCAAAATCACCTCCATATTCCTCCTCCCCTCCCACAAATGCCAGAGCTCTCTTCATGTAGCGAGTTTTTATCAATGACACTGATCTGAAAGCCTACCTTGCTGATTTTTTTTCATAACTGCAGAGCCTGTATATTGCTTTAATTTTTATGTAAAGTTATACAGTGTTGACATATTCTGTAGCCCTTCTGTGACAGGGCAATATGAAAACCTTTCTTTCCATGCCTACCAAAGAAAACATTGGGGTTAAATGACAGGGCTCTACCAGTGATTTGCCTGTCACAGAGAACTGTAAATTGTAGCCTGTCTCCAGGATAGTGTTTAGACACATTCTGAGATTAATGGTTTTGCATAGACACTTTGGACTTCAAATGATTTTGAGATAAGCTCCATCAAGAAGATTCTTCCAGTTTGAACTCAACTGAAAGTGCTTTGCATTTCAGCTATGTTTATATGTAACTTTGTTGGTACAGAACAGACAGAATCTGATGTAAAAATGAAATGGTGTCTCATATGTTCCAGACTACATAAAATTTTTCACCTCCAGTTTAACTCTTTGTGACAGATTTCCTTTTTTATGGTAGTTCTTAACACTTTCAGATAACAGACAGTACTGAGACATCTGATTTACTTGACTGAGCAAATCATGTCTTTTCTCTAAAAGGAGCACAGCTAGGAAGAAATATCCTAATTTTAGGGAAGAGGAAACTAAGGTGCATTAATCTTCTGGGAAATCCATTTAAGAATGTGATAATTCATTCACTTTTCAGAATCTGAATTAGTAATTGATCTGTGTTCTGCAGCAAATGAGATATTTCAGGAACTCTAACTTTAGACAAAGGTAATAATAAGGTTTCTTTTTTGTTTAATGGGGAAATGAGAAAATATTTGTCAGAAAAATGTGATGAAAGCAGACATGCCTTTTTCATGTATTCTATAGTCTCCTGATTAAAAAAAAAAAAACTCACCCTTTATTATTTTTAATTGGTTGTTAGCTCTTCTAGTAAGTACTGAAGGTTGTATGGTTTCAGTAGAATAGTATAGAGTCAGATGCCACAGCAGTGGTAGAGCCATGGCAGAACAAGCATCGTAGGCTAAATATTTCTATCTTAAGTAATCTGAAGTTCTTCTATGCTGCCTCTCCCTCTGGACTAAGAAAGACAATCCCTTATTACTTAAGCAGATTTTTTTAAAAGGCATATTGTATTATTGACCAGATATGCACCAGCAAACTTGGACAGTGGCTGGACCTCTTATGTTACCTGGAGTAGGAATTTTCCAGTTGGATGGCACTCTTCACCTTAGGATGAGTGCAATTAAATAACATCAGGTTTCTGAGTCATGTGATTAGAGGAGAGTTGGAAGGTCTTTTCAGGAAAAAATAAAAAAGCTCTTCTTTGCAAAATGGCATGCAGATTTGTTCAAACATTTATGGAAACGTCTTCATGATTTTTTCATTTCAGAGTTTAAGTTTTTACGTATAATATCTGTGATTGTTGTTTATAATATTTTATGACTGAAACATTGATCAAGATATACAGAAGGCTGAGATGAAAATAGATGGATTTGATGGATTTACATACAGATTGGAAGTTTATTAACTTAACATACAAAATATTAGATAGCGTCTGTGCAGGAACTTACAGGACTCCTTCCATAACATCTCTCAGCAGATGCATAGTGTCTTCAGCCAGCTTCCAGTGATTTGGATGCTCTTGCTCCTCTGTGTCGAGTTAATAATGTAGAATCTGGTCAGTACAAAGGTACCAAAGACCTCACATTGCTGAAGGACCAGTATCCACTAGGAGAATGCATGAAAATTCCAAAGTATGGGAGCAAACCAACTGGAATTTCTTCATAGTGGGCACATGCCCCAGCCTTTTAGTGACTGATTAGCAGCCATACTCTTTAAAAGCCATTAAAAACTTAAAACATTTTCTTCCATGACCGTTTAAGACAACTAGATCCAAACCACACCAAACTGAAACCAATTTGGGTGTGACAACTGGATGGATAGAGCTACAAAGCTCAGGGACAGAGCTCCTGTAGCAGCATTATAGTTCAGAGTTTATGTAAAAACTAGAATTGAGGGGCTCCTGAAGCCCTAGGGTGACATTTAAATGATGAATGCAGGAAACTAATGTGTAAGCCTCTATTTCCCTTTGTCAGAGAGGAGAAGCCATCTTTCAGGAGAAGCCAGTTTTGTGTTACTCAGTAACATGCATGATTTTTCCTTGAGAGAGCGATAAAGAGGTAACCTGCGATTGTCTTCACTTGCTGAAAACTGGATAGGCAAGCCATTATTTCAGTTAAAAAAAAAAAACAAACAACCCAAACATGATATATTGGTGTCAAAATAATTCACCTGTAGTGGCTTAACTTGTTTGTTTTAATCCAGCTATGGAATGTATTTACACCTATATTTTTTTAACAACCAGAGATGAAGTTTACAAAAATTATAAAGCACTAATAAGTGTATGTAAAAAAATCCTATTCTGAATGTGATTAGTGCATGCCCCTTGCTAATGTCAGCAGTTATTTTTAGTGGAGAGCATTTGTAAGATCTGGCAGAGAACACTTGAAATGTCAGGAGGGTAAGAGGAAGCATAACAGAAGCCAAATACATCCATAAATATGTTAGAGGATTTTAATACTAAGTCCATTATTTTTTAAAAGACAAGATGCAGCTGTCTTGAAACTGACGTGGCAGATCATAGTTGCCCTCCCATGTCATAGGTATTGTGCAGATATGTTATAATTGAATTTTAGAAAGAAGCTTTGTTTCCTTGTAACCTGAGGAAAGAGCTTGTTCTCCCTTTCCTGTCTTGTTTACAGCCAGGTGATTGTTAAACAGATATTGTTAAACAGCATAATTCACTCTACTCCTAAGAAGTGTGTGTTACACTTATGTAATTTCTTTCTGACAGAAGGATCATCAAGATTTGCCTCAAAATACTTAAGCTTTATATTCTGTCTTACATACCAAAAAATGTACCCATTCAAACCCTCCTGGAAGCCATAAAGGGAAGGGTAGTTCATTTACAGTATTGTTTCTGAGCTCAGGAATGGTACTGTTCAGTGCTGTTATCATTTTATTCAATACAGTAATACCTGAATACTTGCCAGGTATACTTTATTAACAATATTTTCATAGTGAAATATGGGTCAGATTTGTATGCAGCCGTATTTCAAGCACATCTTTCATCTCATGAGGATTCTCTTTTTTGTGCTGTTTCTAATAACTGATTATATATTTCTATTTGCATAAAGTCAGGAAAGCTGCTGAGTTGTTATTGGTGCGAAACTTGATACCTCTTAAGATTAAATAATTTAGCTTTTCAGTAGTGCAGGAATAACACTTTCCTCTTTGATAAACATTGCACTCATGGATTTCATGTCATCCAAGCTCATTTTCACTTACACATTATGCAGAATTTTTTGTTTGCTGGATGGGTGTTTTCTAAAACTCTCCTACCTAGTTCCCATTGTAAAGTGAGTCCTGTGTCGTCTACATTTAATCAGTGCTGGTGTCTTTGCATCAGAACTCTGTCCTTAGAAATTCCTCTGAATCCCTATGATTATTAAGGTCTCTTTAGACAGACGTCAGCTATCGGGGTCACCAGGAACAGAAAGCCTCCAAATACCTTCCTAATATCCTTTTCTCATTGGCTATTGAAAAATTGCAGAAACTACACCCACTTTACAGATGTTACATACTTCACTGCTTTCTTGGTTTACAGGAAAGGTAATTTTCATCCTTTAAAAATAGATCAGGTATGGAAAATTACACTCAGAGTTGAAGATAAAATGGACCATCTGGGTAAACAACCTACATACTAATGGCCAAAACACAACTCTAAGTCCTCTTCAACTGTGGTGCATGTTCTGAGAATTAAAATATAGGATTTATTGATAGTGCAATTTATTTCTTAAAATAGAAATGACAGGACCATGGTGGAAAATGGAAAAGAAGAATAGCTTAAGTTTATGAATGCAATCAGCAATTTTAATGTGAGGCATTTTTATTGTTCTAAAGCAATTTTTAGAGTGATTTTTCGGAGTTCCCTTAAAAATATACAGCAACTAAAAATTCTGCTTGCTGCCAAAACATGGAGGATTTGAATAAAAATAAATAGATAAGTAAGGTCAGAAAAAAAGCTTAAAGGTCACTATCATATTTTAGCACATCCAAAATTTGACCTAATGTATTTTAAAAGATCTATGCTTTATATATGCTCTGAGCCTGATAATCCTGCCAAAATTAAAATTCCAATGCAAATGAAAAATATCAGCTATGCAGCCAGATCATATTAATGCAATTTCTTTTTTGTGTTTGCAGGTAAATCTCCATTTTCTGTTACTTCCTCCTTGTGCTAAATACTTCAATACATAAATGCAACATTCTGAAGCCTTTTTAAAGTCTGAGTCTCCTTTGCTGTACTACAGTAATACAGCAGGCAGACAGTTAGAAGACTAGTATGTTCTCAAAGTCTACTATTATGAAAATATATGTGAAAATTCCATTCCATGTTTTGAATTTAATTTATAGATTTATTTCAAAATAGTGTTTCTTTTGTTTATATAATTACTCTGAAATTTCAGCTACTTAATATCAAAATCTTTGGATACATACTGGTTTGGATATGAGCTAAAAAGAGGGGGAAGACAAAACACAGGACCATTTCTTTTTGTTGCATTTTATTCATACTGAATATTGCGAATTTTATTGCTGATGAAGCTAAGAATGAGAGAAGATAGATGTCAAAAGGCAGACCCTTTTGTATTGGTATGAAAGAAAAATGGCTCACATAAAAATAAATAGGCTTGGAACTATAAAAATATTGAATATAAAAACATTTTTTGTGAGAGAATAGGAATTTATATTTTTTAATGGGGAATGGATAATGGTGTAGGAGTGATTGAGAAATTGCTGATGTCAAAGTACTTATTCAAGAGAAATTACCGTGAGACAAAACTAGGGCAGGGTTCTGAAAATTTATAAAATAAAAGGCAACCTGAGTTTAGGCTCTAAATCCAGATTGAAACCCCTTATATTAGTGCTGTTATTTGAAAAGTGCTTAACACTCAAGTTTTCCCATTGAGGTCAGTGTTTTAGAACAATAGGGGCCTAGAAACCAAGTATGAATATGGGCACTTAACAGGAGGCTCAGATTTTTGTGATGCTTGATTAGTATCTTGATAAATAGCACAGTACAAAAGAAACTAAGACAATGTGTAGAGGAAGGATTTGTTACAGGGGAGAGCTGTGTTCTTCATCTGAATCCATGGAGAACCCAGAACAAGAGACTTAAGATTTCAAGTTGGCCTTAGCAAGATCTAGTTACCAGGAACGAAAGGCAAAAGACTGTTGCTTTTCAAAATGAGCTGTCTTGGAAAATAAATCAGAGATTAATTTAGAGGACCACACGTGTTGAAATGAGACAGAAAACCAGATAAAGGTGTGCTGGAGTCCATGGAAAGAAGGCTAGAGAGAGGGAGCCAAAGTAGAAAGAATGAAAAAGTCACAGTGGGAAAAGCCCCACCAGTATGCAGAGTTCATATAAAGGCAGAATTTCAAAATGCATTAAAAAAATGCTGGTCCAGCACACTATTATTTGCCTACACATTTTGAGTGCTCTGTGGGCCATGACTGCAAGATACAGATATTTTTGAGATAAATGTCTGTGATATGAATACGTAGTATTACACGGACATGGGAGACTTAGAGCTATGATTCTTCTCTTTTTCTCTTCCTTATGGCATTCCTGATCTTAACTTGACCAAGTAAGTAATGCATATATCTTACAATAACTTGAATAAATAATAAAAAAGAGAAAAATTTGCCAAAGGGTTTTCTATACATAAGTTTGGGGGACTTGTAGTGTGCCATTTTGCAGTTTAGCAGACTGGTTTTTGAGGCACTTGGCCCACACTAATCTTTGAACCCAACAGAAAAAGAATACTGCTCTTGCAGGTGTATTGCAGCACAGTGAATATATGTTGCTAGCAAGCTGTATATTTTGGTTTTTCTGAAGGAGTTCAGAAACTGTTAATAATTTGGTAACAAAACAATTAAATATGATTATAGTGTTGTATAGCTTGTCAAACAAAAGGTATGCCATATCATTTTAATTTCCCAAAAGAATCAAAATTATGAGACTCTGAGAATTTACTTGTCCAGCTCATAGACCTGCTCTGCTACTCATTACCATCTTTAATATAACTATGCTTCTGTTGATTTTGTGGAACTAGAAAAATTTTCTTCAAGAAAATGTAATAGGCAGAAGTCGGGTTCCTTCTGAGTGTCAAATACCTACTTTATTATAGCAAGAATGTGACAGTCAATTTAAACCAGAATTTATTGGGAACATTAAGAGCTGGAAGGGCTTTGGCTAATCACTGTAATGTCCTCAACAAATGGTAAATGAAAGCATGAGGAAATTGAGTTAACACAAGTTAAAAGTTCACATACTTACTGAATTATATTAAAAACCCTATAACCTAATTAAATTATCTAAAACTACTCATTTCAGTCTGTTGTGTTATTCTAGTGAATGCATATGATGATATTTTCTTAGATGTGTAGCAGTTGACAGCTTTAGCATGAGTCAGATAAAAAGCCAATGAACAAAATCAAAGGATTAATTATTTACTAATCTGCAATATTCTGAGTAGTTATGCTTGATGATGAAAAGAATTTTATATTGATGATTTCTATATATACTTCATATTTGTAACCTTAAAGATCAGTATTATCCAAACTTGAATACGTGGGTAAAATGTATCAATTTCTCCTCCTTTATGGAATTTTCTGAGGAAAATGCCAGAGAGGGTAAAAGTAGTATGCAGCATATATTTGTCTATAGGTGTGTATTTCAGGTATGCTGACTGCAAAAGCTGTATTTTAGCTGGTTTTTGTACCATCACAATGCTTAACAAAGATCCTCTAAATGCCTAGATTTTACAGTTAGATACATCATTAAAGATCATGTTTTCTGAGTTTTTATGTTACCTTACTCAAGAAAAACCTTTCAATTGTTTTGCTTTGGCTTTAAAATAAAGGAAGAAAATTACCTCACTAGTATAGCTGGCAAATTTTCTGCAATTCCCCTCAAAGATTCAAGGTTTATTGAAAATAATGGGTGAAGAAACTTTTTTTGTGTGTGCTTTCAGCTTATGGCTAATTTGTACTTGAAAATGATAGGCAGATCTTTGAGCGTCTATGAGAAATTTGACTCAGTAGTCAGATAACAGCATGTACATGAAGTAACATTCTCAGTTCTAGCAGCACAGAGGACTGTTTCAAGAGGAAAAAAAATGTGGATAGTGAACAGCAGAGGGTTTTTTTCGATTTGTAGAGATTTTGGCTTTATATATTTGCTGGCTCTGCTTCCTTGAAATGAAGAAAATCATGCAGGATACAGCTCATCCTTTGGCTAACCACAGAGAGTAGAACCACCATCTGAATACCTTTTCCTTGTAAAACTCAGGCACTACAGAGTCATCTCTGTTAGCTAGCACACAAGTGTGTAAGGACAGTTACTGAGGATAGCACAAGAGAGAGACAGTTTTCACCTCTAGGGGAAAAAAAAGGGATAGAGTGACTAATAAAATATCAAGGTGGCATTCCAACAACATTCAAATTGGATGTATCCCATAGGAAGTTCCACATTTCATTTCACCTTGAGATACATTCTTCTGAGTGAGAAATAGGCTATTACACATTTATTTCTAAAGCAGCTTTATGGAAACCTATGAAAATAAGGATAAGTTTGCTTCTAGTAAATGCAGAAAGAGCTTCATTTAAAATTGAGACATTTATATATATTTTCCCTCATTAAACAGAAAAAATCTCATCATTTTTTTCAGTCAGAAGTGAATGAAAAGGAAAAGTCTTTTGGAGACCAATCAGAAAGTCTGAGATGATGACCAAACCCAGAGCAACTTTCAAACCTATAGTGTAATCTAAAAGCATGAAGAATTATTCCAGTGAATGATCACTTTGGAGTGCTTTTTTTTTTCTTTGAATATGAATGCAAGGAGTTGTTTTAACAAATGAGAAGAAGGAAAGAATAATGTGTTATAGCTCTGAAGTGCTTTCTGAAATTCCAGCATTTGTAATAGGTAATCAAATTGCCTTCACTTTTGTGGTGAGCTGCCCGCCCTCGGTGATGAATGCCGCGTGTCTTTCGGTCCTGAGCCATCTCTGCGCTAAGTTCAGTGCTGGTGAAAATCCCAGTGAGATCAATGCATTTATTCTGGTGTAAAACTGGGCTACTGGCTAATGCAACAAAGGAACAGCCTCTAAAATTCAAAATTCCTTACATGGCTCTCAGGTAAAAATGGAAACTGCTTTTAAAACCGTTTCACAAATGACATTTGTTGATATTTTTTGTTTGATTTCCCAAGGTCCTTTATCTCAGTACTTTTTCTTTAGGTTGTCCGAGTGTGGGTCAAAAATTGTTTACTTCACCCACAGTGGCATGTGTGCTGTACCTCTTTGTGCTTTCACAATGTTATGCAATTGCTTTTGCTGCTGTGAATACCATGTAACACAGAGAAAAACATATTTTCTAATATATAGCTTATATTAAAGCAATAGGACATCGTATGTCAGATTTCTTAGAAGTAAATTCTAATAATGGCTTACATAAAAATGAGAGTATTTTTTTCTCTTAGCTCTGAATTTAAGTGTTGCAGGATCTATAAGCATCTTGATTGCTGCACAGGCATTCATCATGCTGAAATGATTTGCCATGCCCAAACAAGCTTAAACAATATGAAATTTTAAAGATACTTCTGTAAGCTCATTCTTTAATTTTAGTAAAATAATGAAAATCATATATTACTTTAGTTTGCAAAGCACTGAAATGCAATTCATATGAAGTGCTTATTTTCTACACATATGTGGTAATATTGTACATGGAATTAAAAGCTGTTCCTTTTTTTTCATATTTAGTTCTTCCATTTTTATGTATTTTGCAGTAAGAGGCATGAAGTTGTTACAATTTTACCAAAATTTCTAGACTTTATCAACACTTTAGGCCATCTAATATACAAATATTGAATATTGCACATACTCAACATGAGTTAAATAAGAATACTTGTTGTCAACAGGCAACAGTGAAACAAGTAAAAATTTGAATATACAGCTATGTGTGTAAGTAAGGAAATACCCAACAAACTAGGGAAAAGCCCAAAATATTAGTAGCTAATAGAAAATTTTAGCATAATGAGAACAAAGTAAACATAAATTAATTTTAATGGCTATACTCTTAACAAAGGAATACTATTCCACTATTATTTATTAAAATCAAGTAATACCAAACTGTGAATTTTATTTATTAATTTTCTTATTGCCTTTTTGTCACCTTCCTACAATCCAAAATTAAACATTCAATCTTGTCTTTGTTTTTCTCAGAAATGAAACCTTTTCTTTTAGTAAAGGACAATCCATAACTACTTCTATATTACTAAGCACTGCAATGAGTTTGATGTGACAATTTCTTTTTTTAAATATTATATTACAATTCTCTGTTAATAGAACCCATTTTGCAGGCACGGCCAGGTTGCTCTTGGTGGATTTCCACTCAGATAACATGTCATTTCCAAAATCGCCATTCAGAGCACCTTATCAAATGGCTTTTTCTTTATTTTTTTAAATGAATATAGTTTCTTTTTTTTCAACTTTTTTTTTTTTCTCCAGGACTTTTCTCATCCCTAGAGTGTTCTTCTCATCCCACTTGCCTATATGCAGTCACTAGGATTAAGAGTTTTTTCTCTGTTGATGTAGAACTATTCAGGTATGTAAGATCCCTGGGTTTTTTTCTTTTTTTAATTAGTAGATATTCAAGGGAAAGTGTTTTGGGTCTGAGGAGTTTTTGGCTATTTTTTTTTCACTGAAAATACATCTTACACTGAAACATATAATTTATATGGATTTACACTGGGAATTAAATGATGAACTACTATTTCTGCTATGGGAATTTCTGTAAGAACATTCTAGGGGTTTGGCTAGTAAATTCAATTACCTAGCTGTAGTGACAGGAATGCAGAGCACTGCATATGCAAAGATTCCTCTGATTTATAAAAATAAGCGTTCAGTCTGAGATGTTTATCTGCACAGATTTACCTGACAGATCTATATATTTCTGCTGCATTTAATGGGCCTTCTTGTGGGACTCAGGATTTTGCAGCACTTAGGTAACTAAACTCATAGTAAACAAACTGGAAGCTTTTTATGCATAGGAACTGCATTACTGATAGCTAAACATATTTTCTTTTTATTCTAAATATGCCACTGATTTTTAAAATAAACCTATTTTTCATGCAGTAAACATCTGCCCTTATGTTGTCACTTTCAGACAATGAAGTCTGAAGAGATGTTACTGAAATAAGTTCTTTGTTAACGTGTAATGCCACAGCTGATATCTGTGAGCAGAGTGTGTTTGAGTCTCAAAACAAATACCTGTGCCTGTTAAGTACTGGAGCCCTTTATCCTGTAAGTTCTGAGTGTGTTCTCTACCAGTATGCTGTAGCTGAAGATGATATTAATAAAGAATGGAAGCTGAGAGATAGTAACTCTCGTTCTTTGCCCAGCCCCCTACAAACTAAATCCATTAGGACGGATAGATCAGCATTAACAAACAAGGAGGACAAAATAGCTCTCACTTCAGGGACAGTTTTGTGTGACCTTTGCTACAATAAACTTCTATGGTCATTGTGGTGCTCCAGGCTGACCTGTGCAGCACTGTAAATCTGATGTACCCATAGAGAAACATCACCAATGCTACATGGACAACTAGAGGGTTTAAGGCAGCTGAGCTTTAGAGAAAGAAATGTTTCTCTGTTTGTATATTGTTATCGTGATTGCAAAAGGGTTTCATCCAGGGATCTCAAGTGTAAATCTATAGAAAATTACTTGTCAGGGTCATTAGGGAAAAGGTGTCGTTTATTGCTTTGTATTAAAAATGAGTACTCTTGTTTCTGGACATCCATCAGAATAATTATTTTTAATTGTTAAGGCTCAACATAGTCTCAACAGATTTCAGCATCTAAAGAATTGTTCATCTCCTGATCAAGTTTATACTTCAAGACACTGAGAAATTGTTTGGAGATTAAACACTCTACTCTTGATGCATTACAGATCTGCTGAGAACAGTGTTTTCATGGGTTTTGAGAGCTGCAAAAGTTTGAGAACTCTTTTTCTTTCCCCAGTCTGTGGTTGGGGGGGGGGGGGGGAATGGTTATAGAAAGTATTATTGGTTTAATTCATTCCTAAGATTGTACAAATGAAACTTTAAATGAAGCTTCCACATATACCATTTTATCAAGCTTCTGTATGATACCCCATGGCCAGACAGAGGGGTTATGAATGTCCCAGAGAAGTGACAGAAGCATTCTTGCATTTTGCTGTACATATAGCAGTAGAAATGACCATAGTTACAGCATCTTAATGCTTCAAATCACAAATAGTTCTTGAAACTCATGAGGTAATTAATAGAAGAAGGCTGTAAAGGAGGCAAGTACTAATTTTTAAGTGATGTTTAAGTAATCTTTGTGCAAAGGTGCAGGCAATATATAGGGAGCCTAAGAGCAGGGTTGAGTGTGATCCTCAAAGCCTGAAGTTCAAGTGCTAGCCTCACTTCTTCCCCAAAACTGTTACATGTATAGAGTTACTCTAGCAAATTTAAAACCCTACATTTCTAGTTATGCTTCTCTAACTACATGCTTTTTGTGTACAGCCTAAGAGAGCTTGTTTGTGGTTAAGAGTCTTGGACGAGATTCCCAAGTTTTCCAGGAACTGCATTTCCAGTTTCACCCACATCCTAGCCTGTAGCTTTTTTTTTTTCCCCCCACATCTGAGCTTGCCTTTGGTTTTACCACGGCCCCTCCATGTTCGTAGAGTTACTGTTGTTGGCTGATGTGGGGAAAATATGGGCATAGTCCTACTTCAGATTGCAGTGAAAACCTAAACTATGACCCTTTTGGAGCAGGGGGGAAATCCTGCAGTATTTGTAGCAATGAGTCTGTCACTAGGCAATATAGCTGGGCTCTGAAGAAATTTCCCTGTTTATGGTTTCCCTCTTATGCATTATTA
>VYXD01004260.1:232496-255321 GCA_013397195.1 Hylia prasina | reverse complement strand
TTCCCCCCCCCCCCCAATACTTCTGTTTACTTTCCTATCTGGACTCTAGCTAGCTGCTTTGGCTGGCTGACGGAGACTGCTGTTCAGAAACTCATCATCTCAGCAGGATAATTCACTGTTCCTGAAGCACCATCTCTGCTGCAGGAGGAACGGCAGTGCCCTTCCCTGGGTTGAATCAGCAACAGCTGTGATAAATACTTTTCAAATAACAATATTTTTTATATATCTTCAAATGCTAAAATGGGTCTAGATTACAAAAGACAAATTCAGATCTAAAGGAAAGAAGTGAAATGTCATTAACATTGGAAAACTCAGATAAATTTGGGTATTCTGTATTCTTTTCATTCCATTCCAATCTGCTGAAAAATCTTAGTCATGCTTTGGAGGTAAAAATAACTCAAACCACCAATAAATCAAACCAAAACAAACACCCTGTTAATTTTAAGGCCTTTCAAATTAAAACCATGTTAACTTCATGAATACTACCTCAAAAGAATTTCTCAATATTTCTCTCTGCACTTTCTACTATCTACTGCCAACTTTGACCGACAAAAAAAAAAACAAAACGATCAGCAAATCATTTGATCACATCTAGCCAGGAATATGACTGAAAAGGTAATTCTGGATGCCTTGAGAAAGATCCTCATTCACAAAATGAGTTGTAATGTATGCTTACCCCAACCATTGCTGTGTTCTGAGTGATATTAGATGTTACCTTAATAAGTCTGAGGCCTGAAATATTTTAAGTAAATACTGACAAAACAAAAGACGGAAACCGGAAACGGTCAAGGAGGAAACATGCATGAATTTATCTCATCTCATTTATCTGATTGCTATTTCCTAGAGTATACAAACCTAGAACCTCTACTTAACCATATATTTATGGTTAACAAAGTTCTTGTGTTAATGGAACAGATAAAATTTAAAAACATTATCACAAGCAAGCTGGAGTACAGCCCTTGGCTCTGAAGTCTCCCACGGCCTATGTCCAGCCTCCCAGCTCTTCTGGAATAAATTTTCTCCCTTGCAGTTGATAAACTGCTGATCTCCATTTCTTTGGGTAATCCCTATGACTAAGGCCTTCATACCTCTCTGGAAACACTCTCCCTCTTGAAGCTGGTTCTTCAGCACTAAGAACTTCATAAGTATTATTTTACAATTAGGAATGCAATTATACAGAAGTACAATATTAGCTTGTTTATAATAGGAAGAAGGCTATTATGTCTCATAATTTTTTTTTTCTCATCCCTATCCTAATTCCTTATTGTGAAAAACACACATCCTTTTCTTCCCATTGTGTTGTTTCTGTTAGCAATTACATCAACTTAGTGTCTGTCAGGTGGAGAAAGCTGGTTGTCTTTTGAGCAACAGCACACCATAGGTTGTTTGAATTAGGATATTTCAATAATGGTACAGCTGTGCCACCAAGCTGAAGTATGTCACCTTGGTAACATGCTTAGTTTTCATCAGCCTTAGATCCTTTATTCGCTCCTGAGCCCAATTTTAGGTGATTTTTGAATACAGTCTATTCTGGCACGAGACCAGCTGTTTCTCCATTCTTGTAAGTGAAATCCATGTTTCTCCTCATGCCTCGAATAACCTGTTTTCTTGTCATACCTAAATTAGTCATGCAGGTACCACAGTGTCCACATTAGAAAAGGATATGTATTCTACAATTATTCTCTTTTTTTGTGCCCATAGGTTCAGTGGCATTTTCTGAAGGATCTTTAGAGACTAATAGAAGTCTTCTTCATTCAGGCAGAATTTTCAGTATTTTTTTTATGGTGCGCGCTTGTATGAAAAATTTTTTCAGTCTTTCCAATACTGCAATGAAAAGGGTTTGCAGACAGATCAGAAAATATGAGTATCTTTAGCTATCACTTTTGTAGCTTTTCTTTTTAAAAATGTCGAAATTGTATGCAGGATATTTTTTTAAATATCACAGTTTTGTTCAGAAGGAGATTAATAAGAAATTTTAAAATCACTGCATCAGTAAGAAAGATCAAGACTTTTTTTAAAAGGAACTCTCCAATTTTTAATTACTCTCTATTCTTTACATTGATACATTTTCCAATCCATCTTTGTACATAAGAACGTTGAATATTATTGGTAAATTAGATAAAGCATTTATATTTCCACATAGTTAATATTAATACAAGAATATCGGAGGTATATATTATGTAAAAGTATAATTTCTTTATGTAAAATGTCTGCATTAATGAGCATGTAGCTAGACTACAGGAATATGGTATTTCTTCATTTGGAAATTATTATGTAGGACTCTGGCCTTAAAAGGAAGAATATAATGTAATTTTTGGTTCTGTTATGATAAAGAGCAATTAATTTCAACTAGATGCTAGCCTTTCACAAAACTACAGAACCTGTGGGACCTACCAAGTCCAATTTCCCTTGTTTTTCTGTGGGAATTAGATGTTACTGTATGTAAATCACTGAAGTATTCTGAAAGAAAGAGTAGGAACTACAGAAGTAATTTTTAAGAAAAACTGTACTGATGATTTTATGTGATAGGGAAACTACAGTGCTGGTTTCTAACCTCAGTCAAGGGTGATATTTGTACTTGGCAAGTATCGACTTTTTATAAGTAGAGATTTAAAACTGCATATGCAAAAAGGTTCTGTTCAGATCAGCATCCTTGTGTGAGAAAAAGGGTTGTATTTCACACTCTGGGAATGTTGTTTTCTGATCCTGAGAGATAACATGGGCTCTGAAATTTGAATCTCTTGCATCTAACTTACAGATACACTAATAGAACCCTTTTTACAAAAAGAAAGAATTAAAAATATATGACTGCATGGTTATAACAAAAAAGCAGTAATATCAGAAAGGCAAATACATCTGGCAGATTCAAATATTAGCAGGAGGCAAAGATGAAAATAAGAAGATGCTTCTGGTGCCTATGCTGTTGTATACTTTGATTTATGTCATGATTTACATTTAATACATAGAATAATGACTGAATTTTTTAGCCTTCTTTTTTGTTTAAAAAATACTTTGATTCATAATGTGCTAAAAGGATGTTGACCACTATAATACAATTAATCTGAGACATGTATTGGATTGTTTTTCTTATCTGCAATCTTAAAAATATAAGGTGTATGAATAATGATCTTATAAAAATAAAACTTGTTTATTTTTACATAATTAAACCTTAAACTGTAATGGTTAACACAAACTTCAAATGGCATGAATTATGAAGTATTCTTATAAACAAAAAGTAAATGAGCTTTTACATTGGTAACACTGATAGCAATCCCATTTATCCATAAAATTCAGGGGAAAAAACCCTAATTTTTCCAGGGATCTGTAACTGAATCAAAATCTTTAAATCCTGAACTTACACTACACCTCCATTCCCTTAAAAAGCAAGTAAACAAATGGGAGAAGTGGGAAAGGAGAGAGTGAGGAACTTACCTAAATCTCCCAGGATTGGTTTAGGTTTATTACTACTCTGTCATTTAGAAACTGGTAAACAAATTCAAAGGTACAAATTCCCTGAAGTAAAAGGTTGTCCTTTGTAATTTTTTCCCTAAATTCGGGCTCAATTTTTGGTTTTGCCTGGTTTCAAATGTAATAGAAAGGATTGGTTTCCCTATTTTACAGTGGGCAATCCAATAAAAAAGGGACTTGAAAATAATAATTAAAACAGTCTATGTTCTTATTTTAATGGCAGAATTCCTCAGGCCATGTTTTCATTAAAACCTATGGGGGTTTGGGTTTTTTTGTTTGTTGGTTTGGTTTTTTGGTTTTTTGTTGGTTTTGTTTGTTTGTGGGGGTTTTGGTGGGGTTTTGGGGATTCTTTTTGTTTTTTGAGGGGTTTTTTTGTTTGTTTTTGCTTCCTCCCCAAAAAGAAAAAAGTCTTTCTTGGTTTTCTTTTCATGCTTTTTTTTTTAACTTCAGCGTGAGCAATGTGAAAGTGAGAATGTATCTCCAAATCCAGGTAGTTCTTAAAAACTACCTTTCACTTCCTCCCTTAGGAGCTGCTGCCTCTCCTGGGTGAATCACTTAAACCCTAATGTTTCTAGATTTTAAAAACATTGTTGGTCTAAGGTGAATCATTATACTGATACTCAACTATCATGCACAAGACATGTGCATTTATTAGAGGAGCCTTTAAAAGTTACCACTCTGGGAGAACAGTGGGTTTATGTGACAGAGCAGCCCTGTACATGGTCTCAGTGCAGTCCATGCTTCCAGGTGTGCCTGGCCGTGCTGGACACCTTTTGTCCCCCAGGCTGGGTGAGTCTTTTACCTACTCCATGCCTTGATTGGCTCCTCAATGAAATAAAGGTAGTAATATTCTAGCTGTTAAGCCTGTTTTTAAAAGCCTGCTTTCTCAAACAGTTCTAAAATGGACTTTGCTATATTCACACTTGATAATAGTACTGGTAATAGTCATTAGGAAGAGAATGTTATCATGCGAAGATGCTTATTTTGATTTCATTTTTCTGGTATGATAAAGGATATTCACTGAGTATAGTATTTCAGTGACTGGTTTTACTGAATCTTTATTATGATCTTTGAAAAATAAGTAAAGAGGCACAACTCGTTCAGGTGAAGACACCATTGTAAATGGTAATCAGCATCACTTAGCCTCAAGTGTGAATCTTAAAACTTTAAAGAATTTTTCTGGGACATCAACTCTTTTTCACATGTGTTAAGCACAGCTACAAAACCTTCAGTCTTGTCTCTTGGAGAAACATGGTTAATTTTGTGGTGTTGGCTCGAAATTTTATTTCTTGTCACTACAATGGTAGGTAAGCAAACATAATAAAATGCACTTGAAATTCCTAGCAACTGATCAAATTTGATTACAACAAAAGGTACTCTATTGTGTTTTATGCTTAGATATGAATCTAATTTCCATGGAATGATTATTTAAGCCAGAAAAATTTAAATTTCCACTGGAAATAGCAGCTTTAACCATAAAATCATAAATGCAGGATGATAAAAGATAAACCAAAGGAGTTTGAAAATTCCAGTGAGAGCTATGCTATGCACAGGACAGAGGGATAAATGGATAGACAGACAGGTGCATATCAGACATTATAAGGTGTAATTGCCATAGAGCAAAGGAATGTGTGATGTGAAATTAGATGCATGTGTTAATGAAGTAGGGAAATCATATACATTTAAAAGTTGTTCATCTTTCATTCACATGGATGTAATACACATTCTGTAAATACGCAGAATAATAGTACCTGACAAGGAGCTAAGAGGAGGGTTAACATCCAGTGTGAGGTGGAGTGTTTAATGGATGAGCTTAAAAGCAGATAACAATATAGCATCCCATGTATACTTTCATAATTGTGCGTTCCCCTAGAGATAATGGATATCATTATCAGCGGCGCCTGTCCTAAGAAACTTGGCAAGGTTATGATTGTTTGTTACAGCTTTGGTTATATTAACAT
Source organism: Hylia prasina (assembly GCA_013397195.1). Taxonomy (NCBI): domain Eukaryota; kingdom Metazoa; phylum Chordata; class Aves; order Passeriformes; family Sylviidae; genus Hylia; species Hylia prasina. The sequence continues at coordinate 249,892 of VYXD01004260.1, read as the reverse complement.
ACACATTAATATTTATAAATATTTGATGTCATGTTAATTTTTCATATAAGATGATTTATGTAATGCTGCTGTGCCCTGTTAGAGGGCATTTGCAGTGTGCTTCATAAGGGAAGAGAATTGATGCGTGTTCTTTAAGAGGACTTGCCTGTGTATTACAGTGCTCACAGTGCATTATTCTAGAGAACAGTGATTTAAGGATAAATTATCTGAATTGCAGATACACTCCATTAACATTTTAAATAAAACATAAAGAAAAGGCCACTATAGGAAATAAAACGATAATATCATGGGGTTTGGGGGGAGGAGGGGGTGTGTTCTCCTAAATAGTGAGACTCCTTGGTTTGACCTATATTTCAAGACCTTTTTTTGTATATTGGAAGAAATTAATCATTATATTCATGACATAGTTGTAGACATTTGGGCAGAAATTCTGCATCAACTTTGCAATTAATTGTTGAAGAAATAATAATTATAGATTATGTAGCTATAGATATCTCCATCCTTTGATGACAGAGTTACTGGGTTACTATGAATCCAACTGCTAGAAAACATACGATGTCTAAAGCAGTAAATATGACTTCAGAAATGACAGAGGTGTAAGTAATTAAAAAGAAAAACAACAAGTGTTATTTATGTTATTTTTTGTTCATTTGTTAACCATGTATTTAAAGTCACTTGCAACTTCCAGAACTGCTTTATACTGACGTGATATTTTTTAAGGTTGTAGACTATTAAAAAAACCCTTAAGAATAACTCGCAAAATATACATGGAATATATTAATGAGCTCTAATTGCAGAAGTTTAAGGTGATAAGGAGCTATGACCACCTTTGATTTGATAATTCCATCACAGTGGCACTCATCACTTGTCTTAAGGTATTTTGATTTTGTCTTTTGACTAGTAGTATTTGCAGTTACAATATGGTTGGTAGAGAGCAGTGACTTCAGATTTTGGCTCTGCCTCTCAGATTTTCTGTGTTATGTCAGGCCAGTTATTTAAGGTGACTGTCACTAACTTCATGTCCTATTTTACATATTTCTACTCATTATTCATCTGCTTTAATCTAGTTGTGTGAACAACTTCTGTGGCTTTTACAGAGGCAGCAATCACAGAGAGCAGCTCATCCCTCCTAAAATGGCTAACAGTGCCGGGACATAGTGCCCATTTCTTCCCATTCCTCGAGTGGAAGTTAAGTACAAAAAATTCCAGCTTCACTGTGAAGCTATTTTTCATGAAAATAAAAATGAACTTTTGGAAGTCAGCATGTGCAGAGAATTCCTTAGCTCTGCCATCATAGGATACAAATCCATTCTTTTCAGGTACAATGATCCCACAAAATACGATCTATTTTCCTGCTGCTTCTGAGGGGTTTCCTGACTGAGGAGTTTGTTTCCAATGTATATGACCAAGACACTTTCCAATCAAGGTACAAACAATGGGGAAAATATAAACAAAGTATTATTTCAGAGCTCAGAAATTACAGAACTGGATCTTTCAAAAAGTGGACATGATAGATGAATAATTTGTTTCTGAGATCTGACCTACAGTTTCTCTTACAAGACAATTTTTTTTACATTATAATTTCTATTATCAATCTTTATTGTTACATCTATAAAGTAGTTTTTTAACACAGATGACACTGTTTTAGTTGCATGTCAGCATTTAACAGTTGGGAATCTGTCCCAGGTTAGTTAATCTGGAATCAACAATACTGTTTTATATCTTGTAGTCAGCACCTGATCAAAATAACAGCAGTATACAGGACCATTTGCTCAGGGGGAAAGAAAAAACCTAAGGATTTTATCTCAATATGTGTGTTTCAAAAACCATGCCTTTATAGCTTCAGATTGAATTGTTAAAATATATTATCTGAGGAATTTCTCTGGAAGTTATTTTACAAATAGAGTCAAAAGAAAGGCTTGTTATGAGTCTTAACAGCAGAAAGCCAATGCATTTTTTTCACTCCATTCCGACTGCATGTATCTGTGTTTTGCTGTAAATCTCTGGAATCTCTGTAACCTGCACCACAATTACCCAAACATCCACCTTGGTAACTGCAAAGTCTTTTGGCTTTTGAAATCAGATGATAGAATTTCACTTTAAATCATAGATGTGAATGAACAGCATCTCTTGATTTTGGGGCCATCTGTTTTTAAAGTATTGCCTCTTCCTGTCCTGTGAAACATGAGCACATCTTCAAAACCACATCTATACTCTTACATAGACTTTTGCCTTTGAGAATAATATTTTGATGAATTTGTGATTAGATTTGGTCAACAAAATCGGAAATCTTTTAAAATAAAGTAAAATAAAAACCTGGCAGCACTTTGACCCAGAACTGGATTAGACAATGTAGTAATGAGTGTTGTGTAAAATCCTATGTTGAAAGTGAAAATAGTGGATTTAGGCTACTATTTCTTAAGTCCTCTTTTCAATTTTCAATACCAAACAAGAATTTCATCAGAGTTAACTGCTGTGGAAGGGGAGGGTGAGAAGAAATTATAGAGAATCTCTGGGCTGGAACCTGATTAAGTAGTCATACAACACAATAACTGAAACGACAGTGGACATTAATTGGTCTTCTCTGTGGGAAATGTCAGTGTGGGCAGAGGATGGTGACAGTGAGAAGAAACAGCACATATGTACAAAATATAAGCACATATTGCCTAATGAAAATCTTAGAATAAATTCAATCATTTTTAATGTTAAGGCTGATTTATGCAGGGTTTAAAAAATAATCTATATTAGGCCAAATGCTGATAGTATTATTAGAAGAGGATTTCACACAAAAGGCAAGTGTAAGGAAAAATTAACAAAAATATTGTCATTGGGTTTTTTTGACCACTAAAAACTCTTGTTCTTAATCACATATTTTATTGATTAAATCCTAATGTTTGCTACAAAGAATGTGCAAGGGCAATGCTTTATTAATTTTCATTTCCCAAGTTGTGAAAAATTCAAACAATAAACAAAAATCATATATAATGATAAGTATGTTGAATAATTAGAGGGGGAAAACTGTAAGTAGATCTTGAGTTTTGGTAATACCAAAGGCATTTGCAATATATGCTTGCATGGCTTCTAGTCTTTTAACCTTCTAGTGCTGAAAGCCTGCCCCATGGGTGACCATAGCTGTGTGCTGGTAGTAAGAGGAGCCAAGGAGCACACTCCATATTTTAGCTATGAGAATGGAAGCAAGCATCCTATGTTCTGTGTAGTGTGAAGTACAACAGTATAATTTCAGTTAGCAGCTAATTTCAGATTTTGAAATTCACATGTCAAGTGATTCAGTAAGACTTTCTTGTGTGTAACATTTTTCTTTTTTTTTTTTTTTTCAGTTGTAATAGTGGGCAGTAGGTAGAATTCCAGGTAAGAACAGATGTAGCAGAGTGCACTGAAGAAAAGAATGCAATAAAACTATTGTTGAGAAGTTACTATCAAAGTGGTTATTCAGTAAGGGAGATGTTCACCAACTGGTGATACAGTTAGAATGGACATTTTCTCCAGCAAAGAGAGGTCTCTGAACAGGAACCTGTTCTTAATTTACAAAATAAAAGGTGGATTAAAGCCCTACACTATCCATGATATGACATTATAACAGACTAAATGTTGGTCACAGTAGTGAAAGGAAGACAATAAGTATACAAAATAGCAATATTGTTTTTAAGAAATGGGTAATTTTAAAAATTCATTTAAATAAAATATTCTAGAGAAAAAAAACACTGCAAGTGCTCAGTACTCAGTACAAATCACAGTAAAATACAAATACCAGTAAAATATTTAACATTTCATTATAAAATGGTAATATATACTGTAAAAATACACAAACATGAGTTATTCATGCATTGATGGAAAGGCATGCAGCTGTAACTGACATTTCTTTACAATGGCAACAAAGAAAGGTGACTAATTCCTTCCCATAAACTTAGGAAAAATGTTTTAAAGTAGGAAAAATAGTTAATGGAGCCATGACAAGGCAAATTAAAAAACCAGTTCTTTCCTCAGCGTAACTTTTGGATAGATATTTATTAAGTATTTTAAAAGCTGCTGCTACTACAAGTGAAGTAACTGGTACAAAGTGAGATTAGTAAAACCATGCTATTTTGTTCTAACCTAAGAGCTTGAAATTCTCAACTAACTTATATTAGTCTTCTCTTAAGATGAATTGGTCTTTTTTTATCCTAGATTTATTTATTTATTTTAGATTAATTCTTTCCTGTTAAGGAAGGATTTGTTTGGGGGTTTTTGTCTTCTGGAATTTTTTTGTAACAAATATTAAATATGAAGATTCATGCTTGTTATCCTGGTATCTATTTATTTTACTATAAGCTGGGGGCAATGGGGGTGGGGGGAGCAAATTTAAGCAGTGTTCAATATAGTGTGAAATTCAGCCAACATGTTGGTTATGGCAAGGAATGTTTCCCCTAATTTCATCAATGATTGTGCTCAGACTCACAAGTCAGCGCAGCTAATCAAAGAAAGCCCCATAAGAAAACTTCAGTTTCTCTTCCTTGACAAGCACAGGGTGAAGCAGCAACCTGGCCAAACAAAACTAGGAAGGAGGATCAGGAGAATAAAAAGCACTAGCAGAGAGGATCATATAGCATTTTGAGCACTAGCATTTCGAATATGTTTTCAGGATTGTGGGATTGTGAGCACTGCTGATACTTTTCCTCTTGCTCATTCAGGTCTTCCTCTAGACATTTTCACAATGGTACAGAATATATATTTTTCTATTTTTTGTTTTCCACCACTTGTAGAAACATAGCTAGGAGTATTGTATCTGAATGTACAATATTTTCTGCTGAAAGTTTGTGTCAAAATAGTGGGTGATTATACATAAAATATTCAAAAGAGTAATTTATTTTATCTTTTGGTGAGCTAAGTTACAAAGCATCTTCTAGAAAAAGTGTAAGATACACCAAACTAAGCAGTCTCAGATCTATCAGCTCAGTATTAAATGTTTGGCACAGCTGAATGAGAAAATTGCCTAAAAATGTTTAAAACCCACTGTTTTTTACAATGTTTCAAGAATTTGTTTTCCTAAAATGTTTCTTTTCCTTTTCTTTAGAATTAAATTAAAAATTAAATCTACTTTTCTGCTACTACCTCTTCCCATTTTGCAAAATTCAGAAATAGTGCAGAAGAGAAAGAATTCAAGTCTCTTCTGTGTAGTTAAGTGAAGGCTAAAACGGTCCAAGAAAATCTTCCACTCATTTTCTGGTTATTTTGAATTAAATGAGTTAGAATGATGCCACAAGGGCTACTCAAAGAGCCAAGGTTAAGTTGAATCACTTCACTGATACTGGTACACTGTAGAAACTTCTTTTAATGCAAACCCTACCAGCTGACAACCAGCAGCACTGAAGAGGTACAGTGGAGCTAAGGACTAGATAATGTCCCCTGCTGGGAAGAAAATGTCTTCTTTGGAAGACAAGGTTTCTGAAGATACTGTCTGAACTAAGTATTTCTTATTTAAAAATTGAAAAAAAATCATCTCAGCCATTCTGTCTAGTTTCGGAAAGGACACTTGCTGATGAGCAATGGAATTTAAATAGAAAGAGATTTCTTTTTGAACTGTGGTCTGTCTGCTGGTCCCAGCACAGTCATATTTTAGTGAGCCAATGCCCACACATCTCCTGTGGTCAATTAAAGGGTAAAACTGAAGTGAAAGTGTTGCAAGTATGAGAGAGCATTAAGAGGAATTTGAGGTGGACAAAGCTGTGGAAAAAAGTCCAGAGCTTAAGTAAGGTGGATTTGTGTCTGACATGTGAACTGGAGGGGATGTACATGGGAGACCTTGTGAATGTCCTCAGGGAAACTGACTGAGTGATCACTGATTTATTCTGATGTCCAAACAGAAAAAAATAAAGAGAGAAGAGGACTGTTTCAAGTAGAACTGAAACAGAATAATGGAGAGTTTTAAAGTTACCAGGGAAAGAGAGTGTGAATCAGTTTGCTAATGCAAACTTTTTTTCCCCCAAGTCAAAAATGAAAAGTATTCCTTCAATTTGATTGTTTAACTTTGGTTAGAATTTTACTTTCAGATTTTTTCCCCCTAAGAATAGTGTTCCAAACTGAAATTTGATATTTATTTTATTGTAACATATTCCAAAGCTAAGCATTTAAAAGAAACTGACAGCTGAAACTGAATAGATGTTTCTTTTCATTAGACTACCATCATATAAATTTCTTCATTGATAAAGATTGTTGACCAAAGGCTAAAATTTATTAGTGCTTATTGTGAGAGCTCATGTTTATCCATCAAATAAGTTTTTCATTTTTATGGTTTTTTTGCTCATAAGTTATAAGAATAAAATAATATTAAAATTTGCAAAACTGTATTCTACAAGTAAGAAACAGCAAACTGTGGGTGCCTGCCTGTGAAATATTATTTCTGTGGTGGTGCTACATGATTTAATTAAACAATTACCTCATGCACAGAGTGACCCTGCTATAGAAATGAACCACCAGTTTGTACCAAATGGATTTTCCTTAGAATGTTTTCTCCTTAAGTTGAAAAGTATTACTGTGTGTTTGTGATGGATTGCAAGGCAAAAGGTGATTTCCTGGTTAGGGAACATAACGTCACCTGAAGAACACAGTAATCAGTTTGCATCTGCTAAATGTTTTTATGTGGTTGGGGGTGAGTAGCTCAAGCCCAGTGTTCACATTTGGCTCTACAGGGCTTGGTGTTTTTTAGAAGCATTGCCAATGCCCTGTAGCACACTGCTTTCTGTCACAGGCCTACTTGTGGGTTTCACACTGGGCACGCAAAATTTCTATGCTATTCAAACAATTTTAGAGCTTGAATTCTGGGCTCCAGTAGGTTTCTTTTCTGTGTAAAATACTAAAACATCATGTCCACAGTAGCCTGTGACAGAACTGATGATGTTTCCATAGAATTGTAGAATACCCTAAGTTGGAAGGGACCCACAAGGATCATCAAAGTTCAACTCCATTTTATAAAGTGGATAATTCTGGTGGCATGTAGTAAGGAGGATCTGGCAGAATCTATTGATCGTAGGGGATAAAACTAAATAGTGATTAACTACTTTTCCTCTAAATAATGCTGGCCTCTACAAAAGCTAAGTATTTGATCATTAGGGTATTCTTATATCTAAAAGCAGGATACAGAATTACAGTTACATGTGCAGCCTTGATTATTAATGTCATTGATTGATTATTGATGGATATAGAAATCTCATTGCTCTTTGCATATCACATCTTATTTTAGGGTGTACTAAGTATATGTGTCAAAATAGCTTGGAATTTACATGAGGATTAACACATCCCAGATGCACTTCCTGAAGCCAAACTAGTCCTTACACATATAGAAAACAGAAAAATGAGGAATATTATCAGTAGAGACATGGAACCTATTATCAAATTACCAAAGGAAGTGGTGTGTGAATTTGATTATTGGCAGTGTTGTTACTTATTTGTATACCCATGGCTTCCATGAGCACTCAGACTGTGAGAGCTCTCAGACACACTGCATTAGATGTAGCATAAATGGAAAAGACTTTTCCTGCTTCCAGGGAACTTTACTATCTAAGCATTAAACAAAAGCAACAAGGCAGTGCAGCTAATGGCAGCAGAGCAACACAAGGAGTACTGGTCAGCACAATCGCAAATACTGTCCAAGCTTTTTAAACTTACCCTGGGAAGGAAAATCTCTAAGAATAATTTCTCCCAAGTATGAGAGGAATCGTGGGGGGGGAAGAAAAAAAAAGCAGAGAGATGCATTTTAAATCGTAGGAGTTGGCAACAGCTACTGTATCATATGCCAGGCTGACATGGGTGTTGAGCTCTTGACAGGAAGAAAGCAGTGACTGGCAGGATGGAAAAGGGCAATTGGAGGATCCTCAAAATGAAGATGAGTGGCTTAAGTTTGGTACTAGAGAGGAGGCTGTCAGAAGAAGAAAATGCTATTGCCACAGTACCCAAAATGGCCAAAGTGGCAGTCTGTACAAATACAGCCTTGGCAGCAATACTTGAGAAAGTCATAAGCTACATAAAAACTGAATCAATAGGTGTTTATATCTATTTTTTTTAATTTCCACGATATAATTCTTTCTGACAGACACTACAAGTTTATTGTTCTGAGATTATTTTGAGAACTATTTATTTTATAAGGGAAAAATATAAATGCAGTGCTCTAGTGTTGCCAGCAAAAGAGCTATAGATTTCTTCTGCTGCTTCTTTATCATTTTCCATTTCTTTATGACTGCTGTAAGAACAGAAAAGCTGTATTTTTATAGTGTGCATATGCAAAGGGTTTCACTACTTTTCTACAAGTACTGAATATTTAAGAAAGAGGAATTATAGCTGTGTGCTTTACAAAGCTTCCAAGAAGATTTATGTTGAAAAATGAAGATACTTAGAACTATTTCATTTTCCATTTTGCCTTGTTGTAAGTCCTGTTCACAGAATGGTGGTACAGCTTTTCTCTGAGTTGGCAAGTGTCAGGACTGGCATTAGTGCTGAACTGGTATTTAGGTTTTCTAAGATTCAACCCTTTTGTCCGAATTCAGGGACTTGCTGTGATATATCAACACATCATAGGTGTTCAGTAGTCTGATGACAATTTTAGCTTTTAAAAAATCCTGCCATTTTGTCTTCTACTGAAAGCTTTGATGAATGCACTATTGTGGATGTGCTCTTGATCCAATATAATTCAGGAGAAGTAATGTAGAATCAAATATGCTTTGTGCAATTATGCCACCATGAAATCAGCAGCACCAATATTGCACTGCTATGGTAGGAGCTGAGAGCTGAAAATATGAAGCTAGAGAAAGCAAAAGTGTGGTTTCTGTTGTCATCCTCCATTCTACTTCATTTTTCTGTATTTAAATTCTGAAAAAAAGGGAACAGAACGAACTCATACATCCAGAAGTTGTGGGTGTTTAAACACCACCTCAACTAATATAGGTTGTGTTTAATAGATGACTGAAAGAAAACACAAGCAGAAGGTTGAAAGCATATGATGGGAGCAACTACCGAAGTCCAAATTTGTATCAGTTTCAAAACTCTATCAACTGTTGGTGGCTCTCTAATGCTGAGGAGAAATATGTAAAAGACCACAGACCCACTCAAACTGTGATGTTTGTGCATATGGAAATCATTTTCTGAATCTGAGATGGATATGGTAGAATCCAAGTTTACATCATGTTAAGTGGCTGAAGTAAATTCTGTTCTGAACTGCTGTTTGAGGTTGGAATTATATTGTAGACAATTTTTGTGTGTGTGTGTGTGTAATTATCACAGAAGACATTTGGGGTTTCCGTATTTAGTTTCCAGTGTTTTAAGAACTCTATATATTCAATTCCATTTATTTCAGTTTTTAAAACAAACAAGCAAAACAAAACTGTATTTTTAATGTGTCTGAACTTCTCTGAAGCCCTAAAACCAAACACATTTGAACAAAAGGATTTGGAAATCCAGAATGAGGATAATTTGTACATCTTGATATAGCATAAATTTTTAAAAAATTGAGTTCTGGTCTAGCAGAGTTGGCACAGGGGCATCAGTATTAGCATCTGTGCCAAAGCTTTTGGTTGCTGTTTGTATTTATCCATATTTTCTGTGTCACATCCTTGGTTTTCCTAAATGGAAATCTCTCTTGAGAGGATTGGCTTTCTGCATTGTATTTCTTGTAACTTTTTAAAAGGTAGGTCTGATAGGCTGTGATGCAGTTACTGTGCCATATTAACAGAACTCTTGGTTATAGCTGCCATGGCCTGGCAACAGAGGGAAGGATTAAAACAATATCTCTACCTAGTAAACTAGAAGTTACCTTACTCTTCCATCTTCATACGTGGTACCTGGACAGGGGTGTGGTTCTAGAGCTGACCTACCCTTTTTCTGTGCCTTTGCTCCACAAAATTGTAGGCAAGAAGGAGCCATGAAGCCTGGAGGAGGGGCAGCTTGCATCTTGCTTTCTGACTAGCACTCCTCCTTTTCCTGAATTCCTCCATCATCAGATTGCCTTGCTTTTCATGAATGGAAAGAAGACCCCATAGTTGCTAACAGCCTGTGGGGCACTACAGGTGATTATCCCAACACATGTAGCATAATACCATATCAATACAGGAAATCAGCATTTTCAGCCCATGCTCTTTTCTTTCCCACAAGAATCTTGGTTTGAATGCCTAGGGGTACAAGCCATTTCAACCACAACAAATAATTAAAATATATATATATTTCAGTAAGAAGTTACATTCCATTGCCATGGAAACACATAATAAAACCTACAAACAAGGTTCAGATTGGAAATAATGCTGATGAACACAGATCCAAACTGAAGTGTACTTGCATACGCTAATCCTTAATAATGATACACCATTTATATTGGCATAAGTGAGATGTTCTGAGAATAAATGAGAAGTGGTTATGTAAAAAAGAAAACCACAGTTATTTTTCTCTGATTAGCTCACACAGTTAGAAAAAGAACACAAGTTTTCAGATACAGAGCTCCTGCCTCAAAATCCTCCATAAGTTATGATAGTAAAGTGTTTGCATTAAAAAGTAAGATAGCACTTGGCAGGGAAAATGAATATATATGTTTATATTTTTTAATTTTGTAAAGAAGTACTGAAGCATCCAAAGCTTTTGTGAAGTCAAGGGGGGGAAAGGGTTCTATCTTGGAGCTGAAAAGACCCAGAAAGTTGTGAACTTAACTGGTGGTTTTTTATAGTATAAAGTTCCATAGGGTCTGTGTGTACACAGAGAGGTTGTAGCCCCGTGGTAAATGTGTGATGTGCCTGTGTAAGGCTCAATAATCCAGCTCTTCTGAGGCAACTCCTGTGATTCCAAACCTCTGAGCCACTTCAAAGAACTCCTGTTTTAAAAAGTATCAAAGACATGCTGGGGGAAAAAAAATTATCCTCTGAATAAAGGACAGTACCTGTCCAGTGGTCCCAAAGAAAAGTAACTGTCATTGTATGGAGTAGGCAATATTTAGACCACAAGTACTCAGTTTAGTATTTGCAGTGCCATGACATTCCAAGGCCTTTGTACTATTAGGAGAGGGAGAATTCCCTCTGCCAGATACAAATCACTGCTTATTTCTGGGGCTGAACATAAATGCTGCTGTTCAAGAAACAAGAAAACCTCTTCCCAATAACCTAGAAGACATAGGACTCCAACAAAAAAGTATCTTTTTATTCTTTCAGACAAGCATTAGAAAACAAAACCAAAATTTTAAAAGAACATTATTTTTAGATTTCAGGGGTCTTGTATTGTGGAAGAGATATGCATGAGCCCTTTACAAGCAGATGAATACCAGGAATAGTTTAACAAGCAGAGTACGTGTAATAGTCCAGATACAATAGATGTTGTAACAGCACTCACTTGGAGCGATCTGCCCCACCTCCCTCATGACTTTAATGTTTTTTGTATATCAATAAAACCAGTGAGCCATAGTATTGTGTGCTTTCCTTTCTGGAAGACAAGGCACCAGCATGAGTTTTTAATATATGTACATGTTTTTTATAAACAACACATACATTAGTGAAGATATTTCAGGATCTTGTGGTGCAGCCTTTCTGATGTAGGGAAAAATTATTAGACTTTGAATTTCCATTTGTAGGAAAGTCCTGTAAACACCTTCAGCTACTATTTATTTGTAGGCTGCTACAATTATGCCATATATGATTTGATTATTAGGGTTAGCAGGACCATGGCTAATGGAATCAGTATCATGGCTACAGCAAGCTCTGTGAATTCTCCCTGCCAGTTTTCTGCATAACTACACTTGTGTCACTCACACAGCACAGGGGTACTCTAACAATTAATTGTAAACCAGAGGGAAACTTTTAATGGACCTCTTCTTGGGATCTCATGTAAAAAAAAGGAAAGTTCCCATGAGTGAAGTATAAGTTAGCTTTTCCAGGGGGAAAAAAAAGGAATGAATTACATTTCTCTTCTTGTCCTTTAAATGAATAGCATAGTTTGGGTGAAATTATCAGGCAATTGCATGCCTTTTATGCAGATAATGCTATTTGATGAAAGCGGTGTTTTGATCTGCTGAGGATAATACAGATCCAGGGTTGGATTCATTGGTAAGAGTAAAGCTGTCTTCTGTGATAACTTCATCTCAGCATGAGGTCAGACGGGGAAAACTGGGATGGGGGATTAAAAAATGACACAGTCGGAGCAGTATTCAGTTCCCTGCTGTGCTCCTGGCTGCACACTATAGCTTATGTTTCTGATCTGTTATGGTATTGTCTGCTTTTCTCTCCCAGAGCAGAAAGAGATTGCTTAAAACTTTTCTTTTTTCAGCTAGAGGGATTAGTTCAGTTCAGCTTTTTTAATTAAAGAAACTGTATCTTTTTCAATGTAATTTAAGGCTGTACAAGAAGGCCATCAGCATTCATAACTTAGCACTACTACCTGTAACAAAGCCTAGCCATTCATTTTACATTCAGAAGAAGAAATCACTGTGAAGATTTTTGAGGGTTAAAATATGATGATTGGCCCTACGATCGAAAGAATCACAGTTAACCATTGTCTTCTAAGAGTTTTCTGTGAAAGAACTTAGTTTATCTTGGCTTCTTAATTAAATCCCTGTGATTAACCACCATTCTGATGGTTAAAAAATATTCTGATGTGTGCAAATAGATCTGAGCGTATTTTTTTTCACAAAAAAAAAAAAGCAAGCAAAAATGCTCCCAAATATTAAAATGGCATCTACAGAAAATGACTCAGTAACATTAGCCACGTCTGTTTCAGAACAATATTTCCACTCAACAGATTTTCTAAGTATGTAACTAATACCTTTATTAATAAGAAATAATATGCAAATAACTCACCCGTGTTCATGATACCTAAAATGGTCAGTGGGTATGTATGGCTGTAGATGTGTGTTTATGCATATATGTGTGATTGTCTGTGTTCATATAGACACATATAGATTTATATATCAATAGATATACACACAGTTATATTTTTCAGCTCAGAGAGTTGAATTTACAGCACAATTTAAACAAGGTTAATAGCTAAAACCTTCAAATGTTTCAAATAAGGCCCATATGGTGATCACTTTACAAAGCATACAGGGACTGTGCTTAGGTTGCAACATACACATTTCCAACTAAATTCCATGCCAGATCAATTAGAAACAGTTCTCCTGAGCAGACAGGAACAAACACAGATTGTTACCACTCCACTGCCTGAACTTTTGTCTTCCAAGAATGAAAGCAGTCATCTTGAATACAACATATTTTACTACTAACAGCCTATTTTTTTTTAACTACTAGTATTTTAATAAAATCTCTGTTTTGGCACATCAGAGCAATTAACATCCAAATCATCACAATTAAATAGCAGATTGCTATTAGAGCTTTTGGTTAGAGAGGTATTTTTCCCAGACTGCATTTGTTAGTGATGTCTTCTGCTAGGAGTATATGGCACAGGAGAAGAAGAAAAGGAAAGAACCAGACAACAGAAAAGCACTTTTGGTTTCTTTTCTTCCTCATACAATGTCCTTTTCTTTTAACCATCTTTTCTGTACATTTCCTAAATCTGAACAATTTTCTAGTGGAATTTCTTGTTATCTTTTTAAGCTAAAAAACTAGAAAGGAAAACAAAAATGTTACTTATGACTTTGAAGCTTAGGTAAAACAAGGCCCCTTTCTTCTTGTAAATATCATAAATTCTGAATATTATTTAATTACATGAACTTCTGTATGTTCATATAAGGTCTGTGTATTGACTTCTGAATTTCTATAAATACTCTGCATTCCTCCTGTTAAAGGAAAACGTGGATAGTTATCCCCAGCTATATTTGCTGGGAAGTGTTATACCAGCAAACACAAGTCTTATATTTTTCATGGCCTTGTGTACTCACACAATGATGGCAATAACGGCGCTTTGTGATGGCTCCTACTTAGGAATACAAGGTGATTAAAATGATTATGTGCTTCGGTTTAAGGCCGTAAGTTTGGCTCAGGCAGTGGTTCCTAATGCAGTGTTAACACAAATGAAAGGCATTTTTGTATTCCAAATCGTATGCAAACTCCTTCAGGTTCTTTCCTGAGGACCCAATGAAGAGGGTCAGCAGTTTTGTGCAGCTGAAGTGCATCATTTTCACCAGAGGTCAGCTTCCCATATAGCTTTGTTTTATGCAGTGGAACACAAACTAATGTAGTGGAAAAGCATGACCCCCATTTAAAGGTTGATTTGTATGATAATCAGTACATTTAGTGGCTTCAAAATGAACGTATGTAAGGCCCTATCTTGCTTTAATTAAGGTAATTAAGACATATTTCCCTCTGCAGACAGCTATTTAATTTTATGGCTTTGTCAGTGATCAGATTAGAATATTTGTTTTACAATTTTACCGCAATTCGATACTCGAGGAAAAAGGTGCCTCTCGATCTTCTGCTGGCGGTGACACGGGCGAGACAGCTCAGCGCTTGCCGCGGAGAGAGCGAGCCCAGCGCAGCTCCGCGTGTCCGCGGCCGCTCCAGCCCGGCACTCTGCGCCCCCGCGCACACGGGCTTCCCCCGGCGCCGGGGCGGCACGGGCGGCCCCTGCTTCCCAAAGTTTCCCCGTTCCCACAGAGGAGGGGTGCGATTCTCTGCGGGGCTTAGGGCACAGCGTGGTCACGGCCGGTTCGTCACCTTCTGACCTGGCCCCGCCGCGGTCCGGGCTCGGCGCGGCGCGGGGACTGCGCGGGCTCAGCCGTCCGGCCCGGGCTCACTGTCCCGCCCGGGCTCACCGTCCCGCCCGGGCAGCCGGGGAGGGAAGAGACGCAGTTCCGCCGACAGGTCGAAAGCAGCCGCTCGAGCGGCTGCGAACTCGGTCCCTCCGCGGGGCTTGCAGGAGCAGGAGCCGCGGAGCTGACCGCGCGAACTCATGGGGACAGTTGTTGCCATGTGATGACCAACCAGCAAGACTGAGTCGCAAGGAGGACTTTTTTTTTTTTCCCCCTTAATTAGAGTTGTGATTATGAAGTATCCTGACACAGGTATTGGTGCTAGTTTCCGTTACCTAGAGGCAGTCCCAACCTAGCTGCGTTAAAGCGCATCTTGACTCTAACCCCGAAGGAAAATGGATGGTTAGAAACAATTTCTTCTTCCATGAACTGTAGGTCCGGGACCGTTGACAATGCAGAGATCTTGAGATCTGTTTTTTTCAGACGTGCGAGTGTCCTAAAGGGCGTGGAGTCCTGGAACCAGAAAGTGCCGATAAGCTTAGCAAAGCCCGAGTTGCCGTACAAGTACGGAAGGACACGTAAAGAACAGTTTAGGAAGTTTGCAAAGAACGTGACGTCTTGAATGTGTGTCGTCTTTTGGAATTATTGGTAGATTAGTGCAGGAGCCGGCTTGTCTCACATCAGAGGACGTCCTGCTCTTTCCTCTCAGTAACACCTACAGTCCAAAAAGATTTACTGATAGTCACATCCGAAAAAAAAAAAAAAATTAAAAAAATCTTCAAGTCGATGAGAATCGCATACCCTTTTGTTCTTTCTGTACTGAAATAGTGAGCTTAATGGAAATCCAAAAAATCCAAAAGAGTAAGGAATGTCTGCTGTGTGATTTTAGAGAGTTTAGTCACATTTAATAGTTGACATTAGGAAGATGGTTTCCTACAAAGCTCTAACTCAAATGTGCCTGCACATTTTCAAATTAACTTGAACTCTGAAGACTGAAATTTAATTAAATTTTGGTAAGCCTGGTAATGCTGCTTCAGTGATGTCCAGGTTAAGAGTACCAAAATAACTTGCTCTGAACTTCAGATGTATATCAATAAGTAGTTGACTTCTGTTGTCCATCCAGTGAGGTTTGCACAAGAAAGGCATGATGTTATCTTTCTATTTATAATAAAGCAGCGTCTTAACTCAGTGTATTTGAGGGCAGTAAAAAGTTCAAATTAATACTAGATGAATGGATTTAGCAAAGGTATTGCAAATGGATGAAGTAGTATTGCAAAATATAGTGCTTGAAATTTGCATTTGAAAAACATAACATATTGTGTTAGCACTGTAAGCCAAAAGAAAAACATTTGTAAGTAAAACCCTGAGTCTACAAGATTTGCTTTTAGTTTAGCAGAAATGCTATTTTGTATAATATGCAACAATTACAGCATTTGGTGTAAGTTCAGGGTTGATTGTTCCTGTGTGCCTAGCTATAGGCGTTTTGTAGCTGAATTTTGTGCAATTCCCATTTTCACACTTCGAGTGCTTTCTTATAAGGACTAAACCCTTTGTAGGATAATTTGTTCGAAAGACAAAGCCATGATGATTCCAGTTCTACCTGTATTGTCTCTCCACTGACCTGCACAGAACTCTCTCTAGAGAAGTCTCTGTGCTGGCTCCTACGTTTTGAAATGAAATGCCGCCACTTCAGAGCCACCCACAAAGTCAGTAGTGTTCATTTCAATCCCATTGATTTAGTTGTTGTATCTTTAAAATACTTTTGCAAGCCTGTATTTAAAAGTAGTTACTTTTATTACAGCTTTTCTGGACACATTACCATTATAAAATACTTATCTTTATTTCTGTGTGCTCAATATTATGAATTACACATTGGATGTACACTTAGAAAGGCTTGAAACATTTGTGGTTTTCCATTGCACTTGCTGTATAACGGTGCTGTGTGATGCTGGCTCTATGTGTGTGGTACCTGCTGTAATTCCCACATGCTGACCTCAGCACTCTCGAATCAGTTTATATACCCGGGCACCTTGTCTCTCGGGTCAAACCCAGCAAAGTACAAATGCAAAGAAAAACACAGGGCTAAAACACGGCATGTGAGAGAAAACTGCTGGACTGATCATAGACAGCCCCCTCGCAATGCCCGTTGGTACATCTGCAGTAACCTTTCCATGAGTACGAGGTATTTCCAGTTGTTTCAGGAGAGAGTAATATAGGGATTTTCCTTGGGAGAATTTAAGATAACGCAGCCGTGCATCTTTTATTACAGAGTCAGAGATGTGGTGGATAAATTTAGGAAAATCAAAGTACTGCAGCGGCTAGCCGGCTGAACGTTCAAAGCTGCTCATCTGTCGAACTTGTCCGGGTGTTTCGCATCTCGTGTGTGAAACGCCTTTGAGTTTAAAAGGGAAGGATAAAGGCGTAAAAAGAGAGCGGTCCTAGATATGTAGGTAGGTAACATCTCAGTGTGTGAAAAGTTACAGCTACTACTTTGAGCCGAGAGGTTGCTGAGGAGTCAGGGAGAAAAATAAGCAAAAGCGCCTTTGTACATCACGGAGAAATGGCTTTAAAAGCAGATGTTAAACTGTAATCAGGTCACTCGGCACCCGGCTCCCGCCCAACTCCGAAAATTGCCGGGGTGCGGCGGAAAGGCCGGGCGGGGGGGCTGCGGGTGCCCGTGCGAGGGGCGGGCTGCCGGGCCGGGGAGCCCCGCCGGCACCCTCCGGCCTTTCCG
>VYXD01004260.1:100868-231552 GCA_013397195.1 Hylia prasina | reverse complement strand
AGGGGACTTGATCTGGATCTGGCAGCAGCGCCGCGCGGCCTCGGCGGCCTCGAAGCGGGGTCTGGGGCTGCTGGTGTGCGCACTCCCGGGGGGGCTGAGTGCGCTCCCGGCGGCGCGGGGCGGCGGTGGGACTGGTCACCACGGCAGTTTCGGTGCTTTTCCAAGTCGGCATCCTCACTTTCGGAAGATAAACGGAAGTGTCCGCACTCCTGTCCGGTGAGCCTACTGGCGCGGGCGGAGGCGCGAAAGCTCGTCCGAGCAAGTTTGCGGTGGGTTTGGAACTTAGTGTTTGTTACCTCGGGTGTGCGGGCGCGGGGCGCTCCCGCCGGCTCCGGCATCCTCGGGCAGCGCGTTTGTCAAGCGGCGGCGGGCGGTGACAGGCTGCCGGGTGGTCTGTGCTCCGGAGCTGCTACCGGGGCTCTACCTGCTCTCCTGCTAAAGGAGGGGGTTCTGAGGCTCGCATCTGTAATGGTCTAGTGAGTAAATTGTAGTGAAAATCGTGTTACTGTGCAGCGAAAACACATGGCGACCAAAGAAAATCTATGTCACCGTGGTTTGGGGAGAGAAAGGGGTGGTCTCCCCCACGAAATTCCAAACATTTCTGGTGCTTGGTGGGGTTTTTCTTCACGTGTATGTAGGAAGCAGATCCACTGTTCTGTGGACTTGAAAGTTTTATGTTATGAAGTTGCTTTTAAACAAAGTAATGTAAAAAAAGAACGTACCCGAACTCCCATCGTGATGTGCTCACAGACTGCTAAAAGTTTTGTAATAGGAGCAATTTCCATAAGGTATCGTGTAGATGGAGTCTTCTTTAAATATTTTTATAAGAAAACTTAAGCAGTTTCTGCTTTCTAAATATCGTGTGTCTCTTACTCTCTTAGTTCAAGGCTTATTTAGTTTTGACTGCTACCCCTGCATTTTCTATATACTTCCCTAGGCAGAGCATTTTGCTTCATACCACTGAAGAGTTATGGTGATATTCTGTGGATGCATGGATCCTAAAATTCAGTCTAGTAAAGAGTATATTGAAGTATAAATGTTGCTCGTCTATTACCCAAAAGTTAATTGTAAAACACTTGAAGACACTCTATGAAAAATACTACTGCTCTTCCCTTCTAAAATAATCCAAGTGCTATTCAGAATTGTTATTGCATTCACATAGAGGAGATTAATTTAATATTGTATGCAGGGAAAAGTTTTCATAAATTGTACTTTTATGTAATATAAGAATATAGTTAAGAATTAGATAAGTTTAGAAGAGGGGCCCCTATGTAAGTATGAATACACATGAAAATTGTATCACTTAAATTTTGGAAAAATATAACAGGTTGAGAAAAAATATTACCTTACAATTCTCAAGCTTTGCTATTACAAACTTGATGGGTTATTTTCAATGGTCTAGTAAATTAGGGGAGGGAAAAGAAAACAACAGTACAGAAATATTAGATACATACATCTGATTAAAAATGGAAAGGGGTTCAATGGAGAGAGCACTGAGATAAAAGATGCTGTTTGGTATAAGAAATACTTGACTCCGATGAGATTCTTTTGTTTAACATGTTTTGAGGAAAAACAGCCCAAAATAACATTCATAATCCAGCTAGCAGGTTGAGACTGGTACTTTAGTCAAACCTCTTAGAGTTGGGAGTAATTATACTCTGTTCAAATGAAAAAAGAGAAGAAAAGGATATATTAATAGAAACTAGATTTAAAGTTACAGATGAGCACACTATGGCTGCTTTAATAAACAACTGTTTTATAGAAGTCCCATAAAATATTAGAAAATGAAATAATAACCTGTAAGTATTTTTTGTCATCTCCTAGCCCCAACAATTAACAGGCTATAGGCTTGGCTCAGTAAGATACTCAGAACCTTTACCTTCAGTTAAAATCAGTGAGCGTTGTGCAGACTCATGGTCCTCTAGATTGATGCAAAAATTCCCACTAACTTGCATCAGTTTTGGACCAGACCCAATAAAAGCTGAGAGTGCCCAGCAGCTTGGAGGATCAGGTCCTGTTTGTGAAGGGGCATTGTGCTATATAGACTTAAAAGACCAGAGATGCTAAGATTTCAGGTCAGAACTGCTCTTATTTTTATAGTGATACTGTACTTACTGTACTTAATGCTGCATTTCTATTATAGAAAACTCATCTCTCTGTCAGTGTACAAAAGAAATTATAAAATTCTTATGGAGGAAAATTATAGAGAAATCTTAATTTTTTTTCATCATGTTTTGTAAGTTGCACTTGTGTAAGGTTTAGAGACTGATTTGAACTGCACTGGTACTACACATTAGAGATTGTGAATAAGATTAATATATCTATATAATATTTTCTTTTAAGCATAACTTTACTGTAGAATCTGCTCTATTAAATGAATACATGTAAACTTGTTACATTTACTGTTTTAGTAAATGTAGTGATGATGTGACTCTATCACCTGCAAGTTTGTGTGGTATCAAGTACAAAAAATATTTCCAGAAAAAATTATAGTGTGTTTATTAGAAAATCCTTGGTTTGATGAAATAAATTTTTTTATCCAAGGCTAATTAGTTAAATAAGTCAGTCCTTTCAGGATACTTGCATGGGATTATTTTTAGACTGAAGAGTGTCTTAAAATAAATGCTTTATCTTTCTAACAGAGTGGTTGCAAAGAGTTTTAGCTTGTAGAAAACATTTCAGGGACCCAGAGTTAGGGTTGGGGTTCACACTGTCAGCTGAGCAATTAAAAGAAAGCCCTAAACATTTAAATTTTTGGAGGTAACAGAGGCTTTAAAGAAGTTACCATTGTAAAAATGTGCCGCCTTAACAGCCTTTCCTTAGTTCTAAAACTGATTAATTGCTGTGTCTTATAAAACCTGATTTATTTCATACTTTTTTCATACCAAGCATTACCATTATGAAGCTCTCCTTATAAGTGAGATTAATGTTTCTGAGCAAAGAAGTGGTTTGGAGGGCTGCATTCATTTTGAGTGCTATTCTAATCAATTTTAGATACAGCATTTCACAATGTATCAGTCTGCATCCGAACCTGCCTTATTATGTGGAATTAACTTGTTAGTGATTGATAGGAAGCCTGCTCCCTCTCCAGAGGTAATTTGTTAGAAAACAAGTGTTACAGGTTCCAGGAGTTTGAACACAGGTCAGGCGACTCAGGTGCCCATTCTGCGGCCTGACTGAAGCTCGACAAAGAAGTTAGAAAAAAATGCTGTGCTGTTTTTTTTTTAAAGCAAAAAACCCAACAAGCCCCCAAAATCCTAAAACCAAAATGCTACACTTACATTAAATGGCATTCCTTTCTGTGGTATTTGGCTTCACAGACAGCCTGAAGTGACAGGTATGAGGCACAGGCAGTGTCTTTGTGCATCGCTGCGTGCTGTTACAAAGCATGTCTCCTGGATTATTTGGAGGTCTAGCTTTAGCGTTTGAAATCAAAAATCGGAAGGCTAGTTCTAGATGACAAGGTGCACACCTACTGGATATTGCCTGCATAGTTATTGAAAGACATGCCAATGCTATTTTTTTTCTTTTTTGAAAGTAGCAAAGATAGTACTTGTTTCAATAGGTAGTGAAATATTTGCGCATTCTGTCTGTGCACCTTTTGGTCTCAGCTTTACCACTGTTTAATTCTTAACCAATAGGGTATGGTCACACACTACTGCTGAGTGTGATGCTTAAACATTTAAAGTCCAGGGGGAAAAAGAAAAAATCTTCCTCAATAGTGAGAGAAAAACAAGTTTACAAAGGCCAAATTAGAAAAAAAAATATGATAAACCTCTGAAAATGGTAAACAATTCTAAGAAGATATAGGTGTAGGCATCTCTTATGAGGATAGTAATTTATATCTAAATTATAGTTATTTACGTGTTTCTTGCAAGATGTGCTAATTGTATTCAGTACATTTTTAAAGTTTGCATATTGGACTAATTACATCAGTTGTTTGTTCAAGTGTGCATGTAAACAGTAGCAGAATGTTGCAACTGAAGCATTGCATAAAAATATTTCTGGTCTTAGGCAGATCAGAAGTAAAAAAAATACAAAATGTTTATGAATACCAGGTTCTAAATGCCTCTCACCTTTTAGTTCAGTCTGGCTTTATGGAATAGACATTATTTGTACAGGTTCATTTTAATATTACAACTGAAATAGCTGCTACTGAGCAAATATAAAGGGAATAATATCTTAAACATATAATAAAATGGAGAGTACAGTATGAACTGTATCTGTGATTGCCTTCTTAGATGCAAGTCTGTCTGTGTGTTCCATGCTTTCACCTTATGGGCAATTTACTATTGTTTTAAAATACATTTAATCAAAGCTGATGCTCAAATGACACAAGGTTGATAAGTAGTTTTAGTCTGGAACTGTTTTGTGCTGATATATGCTGCGAGTCTTACAAAGTGTGCTTTTATAATTTAGACTGAAATTCAACATGCAAGTTCAAGCCTAGGTGACCTAATTATTTTAAATTTTGCAGCTTGAGTCTGTAACAGATTGAGCTTGTTGATACTTGGTGTGTATATTTGTGTCTACAAAAAAAGTTAATTGCAAACATTAGTGCCTAGATATATGGAAAGCAAAACAGTAAACTTGAAACTGCAAAGTACTGTACTGAATTCAGCACTGATAACATATTCTGCAAATCCACTGAAATCAGCAAATTATCTAGATTGTCATGTACTAGTGAACTGGGAGGCTGTGGTAGAACTTTGTGTTAAAATCTCTTAACTGAAATGTGCGTTAAAAATTATAGTAACTTTGGTTCTCTTTTATAGTAGGAGTTCATGAATGAAAATTCAATCTTCATGTACAAAAGAAAACAACTTTTCAACTTGAGAAAAGATGTTTTAAATTATTTTTGTTTACTTTCCTGCCTTTTATATTTTTATCACACTGCTGGTAAATCTTTAAATTGAAAATCTTAGCATGCACTAGCTATGGATTATAATTATGTGATAATAGAGTCTTTATGCCTCTCTTTTATTCTCCCCCAACATACCTCCATTCCATCCCTAACGAAACGCTGGAATGATTGCAGAAATTTTTTATTGCAAAACAGGTTTGCCAACTTGGTTTACTCTTTCAAGTAATTTATTTTAAAATAAAGGAGAATATCTTTTATAATGATGGTCTAAAATCCATATTCTGTAAACCTTTACATTTCATGAGTTAAGACTTGTATGTGTATTTTGCATCTGAATTACGGAAGTGTAAAATTGCAGTTTGCAAATATCTTAAGATATTATGCCTTCAATTTTTCCTGTAACAGCATAGAAAAACATTCAGAAATCCAGCAGTTATGATCATAAAAGCTGTCTTGGTGTGGAACTTAGAATGTGTTGTGTTGAAATCAGTTGTGCTGGTGGTGTTATTTTTCAACATTGTACTGAATTTCTAATAGTATTCTTGACAGTGGTTAAGCCAACGTACAAAGGAACTAATGTGCCTTATTTCCTTATTTGAGTCTTGACAATTTTTAGGGTCCTAAGAAAACTGTCAAGGGTAAAATTGGTAAAATACAGATTTAAAACATTTTTCATGGCAGGAGTTGAATAGAAAGTTGCATGTGAGAATTTTTAGAGGGGAAAGAAATTAATCACCACATGATTTATTATAATACAGCAATAGATTCCTAAATCATAGAAGTCCTTGATACACTTTGACTGGATCATGGAGGGGGGTGACTATTTAGTGGTTGAAGAAATCATCATTGCTAATAAGTGTTACTTTAGATTAGCAAATGAAAGACTGCATAGTCCTTCAAAGGCCTCATCCATTCTCATTATAATCCTTTGAACATTTGTCTGACCTTTCTAAAGAGATTCTACAGAAACTTTATGCTTAGGGTTCCACATAAATAAACTGACCAGCACTTGTCTCAAGAAGTTTGTAATCTAATGACAGGAGCAACAATACATCTTTTTAACACAAATATATCAAATGTTACTTGCCACAGCAAATTGTTAATTTATTTTAAAATATCACAATGTAGTACTTGAGACTAGTGAGTGTAAAGCAGCTTTTTAAAAGCAAATAATATCACAGTTCTCTAACAAAAATCTAAAACCAAATTGTATTGCTAATATTTTTCCTCTCAGCTTTGTTATGGTTTATACCTCTGGAAAGCTGGGGTAGGTGGAGTAGTTTTCTTTTCAAGGCTGAGCATGTGAATGTTTGTGCAGCTAGGACATGCCCAGCTAAAGCAAACCAGCACAGCTCTGCTCACCTCAGTGAAGACATTGCCATTTACCTTCTGGGTCACGACATGCAGGGCTGTGCTCACGAAACACTTCCAATTTAGGTTTCATTTTAACTCTTACTTTTATTTTTGCTTTTTTAATAAGCAGTTTACTTCTTTCCTTTTATAAAATACATGGTTTATTTGAATAGGCTTTGGTGCCTCTCAAAAGCATCATGGCTCAGATGGGTTTTTTCTGTTAAAAGAAAAAACCTCTTATTCTGTTAGTAAACTCGGCAAAGCAGAAAATAATTCATTTTATTAAATCTTTTTTTTAAAAGAAAGACATTCTTTATTCATGCTATGAATGTATTCAAATATTTGATGTCTCCCTACTCTTTTTAAGAGACATTCTTGATTTCAATGTCAAAAGGTTGAGTAGCAGCATCCAAACCTATGCAGCTGGAACTGAGGAAAGATACTATATTCCAACAAATCAGCTGGTTGAAATCCTGGTTACAAGTTGGGAGTGTTTGAGTATTGCTTTAGCAACAAAGGCAGAGTCACTGGAAGTCTTATCATTGAGGCAGCAGCTACTAAATTGCCATTTGTTCACCATTGTTCCCATGCTGGCAGGCAGAAATGTTGTATTTTGAAAGTAATGAAGGAACTGGAGAAATGCTGGACCTCTGCAAATGATTGAGCTTAGTCCGGACAAATAAACAGGTGATTGAGAGTCCTGAGTTCTAGGTTGCATTTGGTGTATCAGACTGATAAATGTGAAGTCCTCAAATTTGGCTTCCCGTCATCCATAACTAGTTAGAAAACTAAAAATTTAGGCAGAAAAGAGCCCTTCAGTATTGTATAGATAGTAGGAAGTATTATTTTTTATATCTTGCTTTGCTGGTAATATGCTCACATGTATGCACGCTCACATGTTTTGGATTGTCTAATCTTGAATATTATTACTTTGTGTTTAGTGTAAATTGATGACAGATGAATGAAAAGCTTTCCTGGCAGATTTTTTAAAATACAGATGTGTATCTGCACATGCATGTACTTTGACCATTCAATACTGACTGAGTAAATGTACAGTACAAAATTACAGGAGGATTTCTCCTTTCCCCCTCATTTGTCTGACAATTGCAGACGGTTGTGATTTCAGCGCAGGTCAGTGTGTTGGGAGGTGTCAAAAAAACTTAGGGTCTGAAGTCCACAGTGACATCTCAGTGAGTGCTGGGAGCAGAAATGCTCATCGCCTATGAGGAAGTTTTTCAGTCATTTTGTATTGATACAGAAGACCCACCTAGTAATCCAATCTATCTAAAGGTATGGTAACTCAGAAATACAACTATGAATTACTGTGCTCTACAGGAAACCTAGAAGTAATAGGTGATTAGAAAAGCTGGGGTTTTATTTTGTTTCTTGAGTGAAGAGTATCTTAGCATGAAAATAAAATATCAAATCTTACTTAGCATAGAATAGTTATAATTACATGTAGAAATGTTTTAAGTAGGTTAAAATGCATAGCTGCTTTTATTATTCTTTTGATAATTTCATGTTAATTGTGGAGCGATACAGGGTTAGTGATATAAGATGTTAGCACTTTTAATGATATGTTTAAGAACAGTGCAGACATTAAATTCAGTAAACTGAATATGTGGGCCTCATAAATAAATGCTGAATTATAATACAAAGCACACCATGACCAAATTAATTAGTATGTTTAATCTAGTGAATTCCAGCTAGGCTGCATACAATATGGACATGTATTTAATTTCTAAATTTAATATTAGCTGCATAAGTCAACTCTTACTTAATCAGTGCAGATCAGTAATAGAAATGTAATATATCTGGGATTTTACATAGGCTTTTCTCTTTAAATAAGGTGTTTAAACATTGTTTGAGATTTTAAATATTGTAATTTAAGAAAAGTATGTGGGTACGAATGTTTCCTGTGTTCTCCCCATAATTTGTTGTCATCAGGAGGTAGAATTCCTGAGGTCCAAATAAAATATTCATTCAGTCAAAATGGCGACACTCATTAAAATTCATTCAAGGATCTAG
Source organism: Hylia prasina (assembly GCA_013397195.1). Lineage (NCBI taxonomy): Eukaryota > Metazoa > Chordata > Aves > Passeriformes > Sylviidae > Hylia > Hylia prasina. Next base: position 223,307 of record VYXD01004260.1, on the reverse strand, counting down.
GGCAGAATATTTTGTATTTGCTTATTTGATACAAAATTTTCTGTTGGTTGCTGTGCTCTAATTATTGTTATATCTGTTTTCATTTATTTGGGTTGAGTTAAAATGCCAGTAGAATAATCTTGAGTTTTCATTTCAAAGTCTTACTTTTCAAAGAAAGTGGAAAATAAAACTGTATAATTTTTTAATAACCTGTGAGTACTTTAGATTTTTCTTCTTGTAAATTACAAGGATTAGATTTTTATCACATGAGCTATGGGGCATAGAGATTTTCTTGAACTCATCTTCTGAATTCTTAAATGTGAGATTAGGATAGAAATAGGAAATTGGGTGGTATTAAGTCTAGTTTTGAAAACCTCTGAATAATCTGTTCAGTTGGTAGTTTCAGAGACTTCAATGAGATTGCGTAGTGAATAGGCATTGTCACTGTGATCAGTGGTCTATAGGCTTAGGCTCATTGCTTTCAGAGGAAAGTCTGAGAATAATCAGCATGTGTTTTCTTCTTTTTTTTTCTTGATACGGGATTACACACTCTGCCTGTAACCTTTGATATAAATCTACCTTTGCTTTGTGCTCTTTTTTTAGTAAATACTTGACTAGAAATGAGTTGATGAACTGCTCAGTTTTTGTGGAGAGCCTATAAAGCACAGAATGGGCTGACTATGCTCTGGTTCTCAGTCAAACCTTATTGTTAAATGTATTTAGGATAATTTCCACCCCCATTCCCAGCATTTGGAACAAGCAAATCCAATAACTGTTTATTTGCTGAACCACACAAAGGAGTGCACTTGTCCAAAAGGGGGCACAGGGAGGTTACGCCTGTGCTACCATGTTAAACACAGCGCTGTAACTTTCCCACGTGCTGGGACACCATCGTCTATGTGGCTTAATTCCTAAAGAGCTCCCTTATGGCATTTTGATCCGTACTGATTCATGGGACTCCCAAACAATTCTTGGGCATGGTTTAGCAGTTAAGACCAGAGATGTATTTGTTCTGAGGACCGTTCCCATTAAGCACTTTGTTTCCAGCTTCCTAATTTAGAGGTTAAGACTTGTTACTAGCACAGACCTGATTTAATCAGACTGGCTTTAAGCACAGTTTTGGACAAGGTGACCTCTAGAAGTCCTTTCCAACCTAAATTATTGTGCAATTCAAAGCCATTTGGTTAGACTTAGTGCAGTCCTTCTTGGGGGTGTTGAATTTACTGCTTGGGTGTCACACCTGAATTCAGTGTTGCCAATGGTAATTCTATTGACTGTACTTCCAAAAATGATTTTTTAACAGGCTCAGAACTAAAATCATCGTATTTGTGTTTTAATCAGTTTAAATTAACAAATGTTAGTGTTTTATAACCTGTTGTAGGAGTAAGTTTTTTCCACCCTGCTTGTGTAAGATTGCTCCTATTAACTTAACAAGAGGATTTGTGGAAGTGGACAAGCATAAAGAGGACTCTTCATGTTAGAATCATTGATAGGTGCAGTAAGTTTTCTTGCACTAGAAACTTGATACAAATAATTTAAATATTAAGTAAAAACTAGCTTCATGTTAGTCTATACACCTGCTAATTATTATGTACTGCTAATCTGATAGAATTTGTTTGCTGGTTTATAATAAGTGCACAATAGCTAGCTGTTTATGGGCAACATCATGCAAGAAAACCAGATTAACAGCTTTTTTGTTAAGGTTTTTATTGTGAGACTGGATTAAAGATGACGTTAACTAATTTATTATAAGCATCAAATCTGTAGGGTCTTTTAAAGTTTTTCTTTTCATGTGGTTGGTTAAAGACTATACACAAGTAACAAGTTACAATACTAGTTTTTTAATATTAATGAAAAAATCATAAAAAAAGTTCACTAACCCATCACTTTTTTGTCTGTGAAGAGGCTTTGCTTACATCTAGCCTAAATGAAAGCTACATCACCAGATACTACACTGAACTGTTGTAAACCCACGTACAATCCAGTGTGGGCTGCAGTTCAGCCCAAGAGGTTGAATGAAACCTGAAGGAGGTTTCTTTGCCGGGTCTTCTTTGCAGTGGTCCAGTGTTATACCCACTCCATGGGGGAAAAGAAATGAAACAGCCTGTAAGGGATCTTGTCTGCCTGAGATTAGGCACCCAAATGGGTTATCTTTGTGAAGGTCTTTAAGGCATGTCATGACCTTCTCCCTGTTGCTTTGAAAGCCGGACACTTTCTGCAGTAGCTCTGCTTTGAGCTGCCTGAAGCACAGTCTCAGTTTAGTGATTTAAGCTAAACAGACGGCATTTCATACGTGCTGCCTCAACAAAACTGCATCAACAGCTGGGAAAGCATGTAAAAATAGTGTGGAAGCTAAGGGTTTCTTTGACTGGAACTGAAGTAATTATTTTCAGGTTTTCTTTTTTAATAAAAAAAATTTAATTGCTAGTTTTAATATTATCACTGAAATCACATTATAGATGTTTCAAAACTATTGTTTCATCAATGATTTGTAGGTTGAATTTTGTTCCCAGGTTAAAATAGGACCCTGACTTCAACATTAACATACAGGATCTGCGTGTTAGAAACAAATGTTGCTTCAAATATGTAGAAGGTTTCGTGTTTTTAATATGGATTGTTTCAGAGGAAAATGCTTTATAAATGATTTGCTTATGAACAGATAAGAACAGTATCTACTGGTATTTTGAATATTTTTGTTAAATGCAATTCAAACGATTTTAAATTAGAAAATGTGCAAAAAATGGGTTAACTGCATATAACTATTAAAACTATTCTAGCTCACGGATATTTTCAAAAATGTAGACAGTAGACATGGATGATTCCCCCCCTCATAACGTTACCAATATATTTAATTTCATATCCTATAAATCCAAAGTATTAGAGTTTCTAAAAGCTTGATCTTAATATTTCTTCTTCCTGCTCTCCTGTGCCATTCACATGACTGCTTCACTCAGCCCTGTTACATTCCTCCCTGATGGCTGAAAATGACTTTTAGATATCAATTTCAACCTGCAGAAGACAGGTTATATGATTTTTGGGTGACAAGCGCAGGAGCTGCTTGTTCTTTCGTCTCCTCTGTGGTGGTTCATAACCATCTTAAAAAACAGTAAGGTGGTGGTTTGATTAACAGTTTAAGTTTTTATAAGCTGTCAGTGCATCCTTTAAAAATAAAAAATTGCTATCTTGCATCCTGTCCTCTCTGTTGCCCTCTCCCTTGTTGTAAACTCAGCTGTTTGCTTGTCTGTATACTGAATTCAGAGCAGCAGTATAGTTAAAAGAGATTTTGAATCCTTAATTTTCAATTTTTATAATTTTCATTTATTTTTTGTTAGATTGGTAGTAGTACTGACCCAATTCAACAGACAGCCACAGCATAGTGGTAGGTGTAGGGCTGGAATATAAGGAGGATAGGACTGCATTTTTAGCTTGTTTTAAAAAAGGGAGTGCGCGCCACCTACATTTTCCTTACTTATTAAATTAGAAACACCTACAGGAGAAAAGTAGGTCCCAGAAAAAAGTTTGCAACATATGTTTTTTACTCTCTGCGATTTGCTGTGTTTCGTGCTCAGCATCACAGCAGAAAATCTTGGGGACCCACCTAACCAAGAGAAACCATAAATAAAAGGGAGGAAATTGAAATACAAGACTGCCTCTTTTCTTCCCCCCTCCAATAACTGTCTGTGCATTCATGGAGTAGGACCACATGGTTGCTTGGTGGGGTTGTTTTTACCCATATATACCACTTATAGAAGGAAAAGCAATGATACTGAGTCCACGGGAGGGCCACCAAGAGGGATGGGCCACTTTTCCTATGAGGAAAGGCTGAGAGAATTTGGATTGTTCAGCCAGGGAAAGAGAAGGCTTTGAGGTGACCTAATTGCCACCTCCCAGTACCTGGAGGGATCTTGCAGGACAGTTGGAGAAGAGCATGTAGTGACAGAACAAGGAGCAATGGTTTCAGACTGAAAGAGTAGTTTTAGACTGGATGATAGGAAGAAATTCTTCACTGTGAGGGTGGTGAGGTGGAATGGCCAGCTTGTTTACAGCGGGTGTAACAGGGCTGATTTCTTTAGCCTACGTACTTTGGTATTTGAGTTTTTTGAAATAGCAGACATTGTCAGTAGTGTCAGTGCTATCAATGCCTGTGTTGGTGGTTTGTGTTTTTTCAAGGAAAGACTAACCTGGGATTGATTGCTTTGTCTGAGAAACAAACCTGAAAGAGAGGAGATGCAGCTATTTATACAGCTTTTCCCTCTGCCCACCTATTTCTCTTTCCAGACTTGGATATATAAAGGGATCATAGGGGTTTTCACACTTTAACCCTTCCCTTTAGTATCAGCTGATGTGACAGCAGGTAATTCTGTGTTCTGTGATGGACTTATGGTTATGCCTTGTGCAGCCTTGCTGTTTGGAGGCAGCACAATTCAGTTCCTGTTTTTTCCTGCGGAAGGTCATAATCACTTAGCTATAGGTTATGATGCTGATGCTTTTATTTTTCCTGTTGGGGCTGTTCTGTTACCCATGAGCAACAGATTCATTGGATCAGAAGAGGGCAAAGAAGGGGGGATGTGTCATTGCAGCCTGATGCTTAGGGCATGCATCTGAGAATAGGAAAACTTACAGCTCTTCTTTTAATCTGCCAGAAGTGTCCTTTTCCTTCATTCCTGGTGCTGACATGAGAGTTGGTGTGCCTTTGGGCTGAGCCCGAATTTATCTGTCTTAAAGAGACACATGGATGCATATATATGTATATATATATATTCCCCCTGAAGTTAATTTTCTTTTTCCTTTTTTAAAGTTAGTCTTTGCTAGCTCCATTTGCAAAGTGTCTCTTGGTGCCACAGTACAGTTGCTAGTGCTGGCATGCCAGAGGAAGGAATTGGTAGCTGAAGCTGGGAATAAGAAATTGCTAAGAGGGCTGGGAATGCACTTTAAAAAGGGATTATGTGGTATTAAAACATGTATCTACAACATGAATGCATAGATCCTGAAAAACTAGGATGGAAAAACATGACCGCTTTCTGCTTATGAGGATTGCTACCACTTTCCTAGCCCAAATCTGAAGCCGAAGGCATGTGTGCCTTTTTGGATTAGACATTTGTTTTTCTCTAGAGAAACAGTTGCCAGTTTGGCCTTTGGGCCACACTGTGGTCCACATGGGACTAGTTTTGTACATGAAAAGGGAAGAAGTATAAAATGAAAGTCATGTGTCAAACAATTCCAAAATTAAATATAATAGCTTAAAAAATTCTTTATTTCTCATGCTGCAAGTGGCACAGTGTTTCTGATGTAATTCAGCAGATTATTCCTGTGTGCATGAGTACCTGAGCCTGCCCTCTAATCACTTGCCTGCTTGTCACCCCAGTGAGAACAGAGCTGCTGTCAGTACAGGCTGAAACACAACTGACACTCCAAACCTTTTTCAGTTATTCATGAATAGAAATTACCAGTGGAGTTTATCATGTGTCATAAAACCTGTGGAGTTTACCCTTATTTTGCAGACCTGAGCACTGAGGCAATAAAAAAAATTTGCTTGTAGGACCACAAGAACTTAAGAGTAGGGCCCTCATATAACCTGACTCCTCCTTAGGTAGTATGGAGGATGGTTCATGTTCTTTATAAGCTTATTTTTGGCTTGCCCTTAATTTTGACTTGGTGCATTGATTTGTCTTGCAGTTTTCTGGAAGCCTGTACTTCTGTATAAAGTGAAGTGTGTCAGGCTGTGGTTTTGAGTTGCCTGTCCTCAAATATGGCCACGTTTCAAAAGGAAAGACGTTTTCGCTGCATTCCTTTTGTTTGAAAATCATCACCACTAGTTTCCAGTGTGATTAAATTTCTTTACAAAACTTTTCTAGGTATATATGAAGAAACAAGGTGCTAACTAACCTGTTTTTAATAATTTTAGGTGACAAGCTCAGCAGCTCACACATTTTAATACTGTCAATTCCTTGCTGCTGCCATCAGTGAAATCAGTGATTGTTCTAAAGTGTACATGGTAGCCCAGGCATGGCCTTAAATTAAGTAGGCTCAAAAATATTCCCATGATGGTGTACAGTATGCCTTGTGAATGTAGATCTTCCGCTTTTTTTCTTAGCGGCACCTTACCATTTAAAGCTATGAATCAGATGAAGAAGTTATTGAGGAGAAATGTTTTATATCTAGACAGTGATGCTCATGTTCTTTAACCTGGGTAATAGAAGTCTGTTGTTTTGGTGTTATGGAACTGTTATTAGGTAGTTGTCTTCACAGATTTGTATAGATCACAGTTAAAATTAGTAGAAAATTATCTTATTCCATTTTCTCAAGAGTACAAAAATATGCATTAACAGCAATATGAACATATTTTAGCAAATCCTGTAGTCTGGTAAAGACCTTACATGACTTGGGTTACCTTTCTGGATCACAAGCTTCTGTATGTATAGTTGCTACTTAAGAGAATTTTGATGTTTTCTCAGAGGTGAGTTTGTTGTCAAGAAAAAGAAGTATTTGAAAGATAAAGATACTGACAGTATTTGGAGCTTTACTGTGCTTCTTTATAAGGGAGCTTTGAAAGAAAAGATGATGACACAGAATAGTGTGTTTCACCCACAAACCAGTCTAAATAAGAAGACTAGAATAAATAAAAACCAGTGCAAATTAGAAGACTAGTCTAAAAAGAAGACAATGATAATTCTGACATTCTTGTGTTTCATCTCGTGAACCCAAGCTAAGAGGTGTTGCAGTCTAGGTGTGTATTGTTGAGACCTAATGTGTTTTTACCCTTACTAGTTTACATACTGGAGTAGTTAATGTTAATCTGGTTTCAAACAGTGTGAGCTGAGCTGTGCTGGGTTTAAAGAGGCTGGATGGGGGTGGCTGAGTTCCTGGAGAACAGTCCTGGAGCAGGAGGGAGAATGTGTGCAGCTCAGCTTCTTCAGGTCTGTACTCTGCATCTGTTGAAAGATCACGGGGTGGAGGATGCAGCTCACCAGACAGGATTATTTTTCCAGAGTGGGAAAACATCTCTAGAGAATTCCCAATCAGGTGATGTTTTCATTGTATGTTTAGAAAGTTCTCAGGTGATAACTGAGATGAAAAAGGCATACTCATTTAGTGTGTAAAACACTTAGACTCCAATGTCTCCTGTGTTTTGTGAGATTAAGGACCATTTACTTGAAAAGAGAGAATGTTTCATCTATCACCTTTCCTCTCATTTCAGTTATGTGATGTCCTTGGATCAACTTGGAAAAGTAAGGTTATGGAAGTAAGATTTTTTTTAAGCTGTCTTTAGAAAGAGAATCATTTGCCCATAGTAAACTGTGAATCATGAACTGCATCTTTGCCTAGTGCTTGGTCTGTGGGTCATTGTTCAGAAGGCCCTGGAGTGAATGCATTGTCCTCCAGAAAAGAAAACAATGAATTTTGGTTCTAAGAGATGTCCTTTCTCTTCCTTTTACTGTCAGCTCATCATTAACAATTTATGGACTGAGATGGCTGGCTTTGATTTGTCCATAAGGATAGCTAGATTATTTTGTGGCTCTTCCAGTCTTTTTTTGTAGGCTACTCTGACTCAGTGCCAGTTTGATTTAAATCCTTATTACTTTCTCCACTTTTTTAATGTCATTTTTAGCAGCTTTCTGATTTCCATGTGCCTTTCTTATTTTGAAGTGTTGTACGAAACATCTGTCTGACTAGAGAGTTTTTTAGTGTTTAGCTTTACTGAAATATTTAATGTAATACTTTTTTCCTTGAAAACACATGACACCTAGTGATCCTGTTTATCTGTTGTCATTATTTCTTGTTTTAGACTTTGCCTAGAGGGGCTTTGTGCTCTGTACAGTGAACTTCCAAGAGCTGGAGTTCCTTGCTGCTCTTAGACAAGGAGTGGGTGTGTTCAGAGATTAAAGTTTGCTCAGTCGGTCTGGGGTTAACAAATGCAGTGGGCAGGAGGAGAAGTCATACTGTTCTGGTACTGATGCCAAGCAATTATGTTGGATGGCTTTACAGAATTACTTCGCCAGATTTGAGGACCAGATAATTGAATCTGCTGACATCCATGTGAATGGTAACGATGCAGCTCAGTCCCCATGATTTTAGTGAAAGCGAAAGATTTCCTCCTCAGGTGTTTGGCTAGATGATCTGGTAAAGCAAAAGCCTGACTGTGAGACTCTATGCCTACTGAAATTGATGTTGCACAGATATGTAAGTAATGGGGTGTCAGTGTAGGATGCTGTGTCCTTCCTAAGCAATACAGACGTTTTAGTTAAGCTGTCTGGTGTGAAGGTAGGCTCGTGCCTGTGAGGTCTGTGTCACGGCAGCAAGCGTGCTTGGAGTAATATGTCTTCAAAAGCTGACCTAGTCTGAGCAGTGATGGGAGAGTGACCTTGCAATTGTGCATCTGCTCTAACTTTGATACAGGGGTCATTTTATGTGTTGTTTTCTTTGTAAATCAGGTTGCCTGTGCCTTCTGCAGAGTCTACATTTTTCTGTTTCAAAATACTTTGTGCAAACATCATTTTTTTCCTTAGATTGCGGAAATACATGAGGTATAGGGATATATCAGATTTGAAAAGAAACAAAGCTAGCCTTTGTAATTCACCAGCCTATTCTTTTTAGAGTATTATGTCACTAAGAAAATGCTTTGCTTATTTGTGTAGTATGCAAGTATGTAAACGTTTACAAGAAAAAAAATGATCATTTTACAGGTACCTGTTCGACCATTTTGCTACTCTGTTTCTTCCTCCAAATTGTTACTGTGCATTACAGTTGGGGTGTGAGATGTCAGATGTGAGAAAACCCCTAAAATTTCAAGGAAGGTGGGGGTTTTTTTTATCATACTGTATGTAGTGTATTGCCACAGGACAACTTTCTCCCAATGGCAGGGCACCGAACAGCTTGCATCTGTGGGAAAGTGGTAGCAAAATTGATGGAACAGTCTGTTCCTGCCGATGTTCATTTCAGTGCCCCAGAATATGGCTTTCAGCGTCTCTGCTGCCAAAGCACACCCTAAATTGATGGGACAAAAGGAACAACCTGGATCTTCCATGTGTTAAAGTGAGGAAATGAAATCTTAAATCTCATTTAGGTTTGGAATTAGGTGGATTGGCAGTGCCTGTGGAGTTCAAATGGGGAAAAAAGATGAGTCTCTTACTCCTCCCTACCATGCAGCTCTCTGAAAGGGGTTGGAAGTATTTAGTGTAGGGTAGAAGCAGACAAGCAGATGAGCTTTTCTTGCAATAGCCAAAACTGAGTTGAAAATGAAGGGGAAAGGGAAAGACATGAAAGTCTAATGAAAAATATGTTGAATTTAAAATGTACCTCAGGAAATATTTAAGAGAAAAAAATTCTGTGTCGTCTGCAATGGGAAAATATCTTCGGTATTACTTCAAGCTCTCCATGTGAACTGCTGAAGTGCTGAACTCTCTGGGGCAGCCCTAATTTATCATCTCATTCTTTTGCAAGGGTTCACAGAATTTCCAGTAAGGTACCAGAAATTATGTTGCTTGTATGCAGTTTTTTCTTCTGCTTTCCATTTTTCCCCACAGCAATGGCACCTCCCTCTGCTTCCATTCAGGCTGAAGAGAAGCCTCCCATGGGTGTGGACAATTTAGCATCTGGCACTTTTTATTAAGCAGGTTATTTTAAGCAAGCGTAGGCAAGGAAATTGAAACATTACTTACAAACATCCTCCCCTACTTACCTTAATGTGAAATTGCCATGAAATACTACAGTCAGGAATGTGTATAGAGCAGGGCTTTGAGACTTTTATATGTGCTCATAGGATAAAGTGTGTACAGTGTGTGTACTTTCCTTCCTGGCTTTATCACAATGCTTGGGGTTTTTCCTACTGGTCATAAGCTGTTTCTCCATTCCTCAGTCATATCAAGGACCCTTCCCAAAGAAGACTGTTCACAAGTATACACTTGGATTTACTCAGGTGATACATCATTTGTATAAACTGTTTTTACATAAACCCACACAAAACTGGAACATAGAAGTATTTTATTTTTTCTGATTGTAGAATCGTATGACATTATTAAAAATATTTTAAGAAATTGATAAAAATAAGACTATCTAAAAATATTTTTTGTAGCTAGAGAGTACGCTTAATATGTCCCACAAACCATGTGATATTTAAAAATACCAGTGTGTGTTAAATTCCAGCCTTCTCCCCAGCATTTCTCCAAAGACCAAATACATAATCATTGACTTTTTGTTCATCAGTGAACTAATAAGACATTCCTATTGTAGCACTGGTCTCTGACAGCCATTGCCCTGTCTCTTGCTAATAGAGCAGGTTTGTTCCATTGGGGGTTAAGAATATTTAATCCTTTAACGCTGACATATACAACACACAGCCATGTCAGCTACAGCTGTTTCCAAACACCAGTAACAAAATTATAGATGGTTTTGAAGCTTCTGTGTTGGAAATGAATACATTTGAGGATTCAACTTGCTGACAGTGTTTATGTAATTTAATCTTGCCATCTGGAAGAAAGTAAACATTTTTTAGGAAATTGAAGTTAAGGTAGCAAGCCCCTTGTGGTTTCTGGCTGTTGCAAATAAGTTAAGTTGTACCAAGTTGATGAAAAGCTTCAGTAGGGAGGGGATCATGGTTATATTTTAAAGACTGTTATGCAAGTGCATTGATGCATAAAATTGTTTCAGAATATCTGCTTTATTAACTTCCCTGCTCATTCAGTAGTTAGATGTCTTTCTTCTGCTCAGATAAAGCCAGAATGTTTTTTCAGTGAAATGTGATAAAACACGAGAAGCATATGCATGCAGAATGAAGAGGTGTAACTGAAGCACTTATGTGATTGCTTTTCTTCTCAAATTTTTCTGTTTTTTTCCCCTGATTTTCCTTTTGTTTTGTTTTTCATTCTATATTATGTTTTACTTTTCAATCTACTCTTTTTTCTTTGTGTTCTTTATTACTTGCTTTTAATTATTTGAATAATTTTTCAAGGTTTTTGCTTGTTTTCTAAAGAAACAGTTTACAGAGTCATGCCATGTGTGTCTCAGTCCTCCTGTGATAATTTTGAACCTGTTAGTCACTTTCAAATAAACTGAGAGTCAGAAGAAGATTCCAAAAGCAGTGGCTTTCCATAATGTGTGAGTCCAGGTGGCTTGGTGGAGAGGAGAAACAGTTCCCTACAGCATGAGCTGTGTGGAGACAGAAGGAAAGACTAGAGATATCTTCCCAACCAGGGTTAATCATCTTGTTCATAAAGTTGTTTAAATGCTGGCCCATTCCCTTCTGTTTTCTGTTTGAGCAGTCTGATGAGACGTTTTACATGATGGGGGGGAAGCAAGATGCTTTTATACTTGTCATGGCCTAGAGCATTTATATAAATAAAAGATATTTATGGTGGGAAGCTGATTTTAGAGATGCATGATTTGAAGGGGTGGACAGTTTCAGCCATTTTACACATGGAACACATGACAGTTTAGTTTGCCTTTAGGTTTTGAGCCTTTAAGATCATCTTTATCTTTTTGATGGGTATTTGCTGCTTTGTTATTATTTTTTAATGAAATCTTTATGTTAATAAGATCTCTGAATTATGCAACGTTTTATGAAAATTATAGGATTTTTTTAAAAAGACCAACGAGCACCTGAGACAGTAGTGTGGTGGTAGTGCCCTTGGCTCCAAGGGGGAGCAGGGCAGGGAAAAATTAGCAGAGGTATGGACTCAGCAGAAATAGCTTGGTAATAGTAGCTAGAGAAAACAGTTTTCAGCATTCTGGAAAGGGTCAGTAAAACCAGGAGAAAGCTACAGACTGTTTCTGCTTAATTTCAGTGTCTGGTGGTTTCAGCTGCTTCTTTCAACCTCTGTTTGCTGTTTGAGATTATATTCACCCTTCCTTCTTGATGTCTACATCCTCTTGCTTTGCTCTATTCTGCTGAAGCATTGATTATTTACTTAGGTTTGTACAAGCATGCTAATGTTCTGCTAAAGTTAAAAATACTGTTGCCATATAGTAGCTGGTCAAATAATGGGATTTTAAACTGAAATATTTAACTTCATATTCAGCGAAAGCTGCCTGTCAGCATTTTTATAGGTCTGAATAGGCATTTTAAAAGGATCTAGCTCTAAGCCTTGATAATTGAACTTAAGCTTGTAAGTTACTTATCTACTTCTGAAATTTAAACCTGATCCGTGTTGTAAAACTGCAGTGAGGAACTACATGAAAATGAAATAAGATGTTAATGGAGTATTTCTCATTTAGAATTGCTTCTTTAGAAAAGCAACAATTTTAGGAATGTTGGTCTGATTTTTGTCTTGTATAGGAATTACTTTATTCTATTTGGTGTCCAAATCATGGCACAACTTTGTCAGTGTGATCTAGGCATTGTACTGGCAATAAGTGCACAGACTAGTGAGTTTGTAAACATTTATAGCTGTGCCCTGTGTTAAATGACTATGCTTTATTTTCATGCAATAAAATTTAATTAGTTGTAAGTCAGGTTTTGCTTTAGTTGTAATTAGTTTAGCATGTAATTATTTTGTCTAATGGCAATCTGAAATCTACGAGCATTTTGATCTTATTCCAAGTTTAAAAAAAGAAACCCTCTTAGAAGTATTCAATCAGTAGCTATAATAGAATCTTATTAGTCAACCATATTAGAGACTGTGTAAATCTTTAAGTGACTGAAGCAGTGTTTTCACTGATGCTTGTTATATATTGCATTAAGAAGATACATAAAAATGTTTTATATTGGACTCAGGACTTCTATATGATTTGGAAAAAATCAGTGATCTCGGTTTTCTTGGTGACCTTAGTATTTGCTGATTTGAATTTGAATTTTAAAGGCCTAAGATGTAACTGGGAACTGTTTGTGTGAAAATAGTAATACTTCAGTTCTAACAAACATATATATTAAATCTCATAATTTACACACAAATATTACTGCCCATTAAAGAGTATTATAATGATTAATGAGTATTTTTTGAACAATATCTTGTGTCTTCTATCTTTTGGATGTGGCTGGCTGCCATTTCCTAAAGACGTTCCTCTGCCAAGGAGTCTTCTGTCAGCTCTTCCTATGGATTTCCTTATGGGAACAGCCAGCATTAAAGCAAGAGATAACTGCAGAGTCTGGCATGCTATTAGCTGCGGTGGAATGATGGGGAGCAGAGCTTCTGTTCTCACTTCCACTCTAACCAGCTTATTTTTTGCTAACAGTGGTTTACCATCTTGCTTGCAAGTAATGATGTTCTAAATTAAAATTTACCTATATTATTAATTTTAAGATTCTTATATGTTTCCTTTATAAAAGGGCTCTCTCTGATCTGCTCACCATTTCATCAGCCTATAGGTCAGGGAATTACGACTAATCAGAAAGTAGAGAATGTCACTTTTTAAGGACTTGAACAGTCAACAGCCTTTTACTTGATAGTATTTGTCTTTTTGAAACTCTGTGGTCTGATTGGGAGGGATAAATGACTTCACAACTAGAAGAGAGATACTCAAACATTTACATTTAAAAAGGAATATGTACTTTAGCCTGGGAAGAAATTGCCTCATCTTCAAGGAATAAGATTTTCAGTTACTTCTCTCCTTTTCCAATTACCTGCCCTATAAAACTCAAGAAAGTAGATATTTCTGTTAAATTTAGCAGGCACATCATATGAGTTAACTTGTCACTTTTCCTTCTAGGGTTTCTATTCTACAACAATGATTAGGGTACAGTTCTTCATTCTGTTTCAGTTTGTTGGTGGTTTTTTTCAGAGCAATTGTACCGAAATTATCTCACATATTTTAAAAGTATCTTATAAGAACAAGTATGTATTTGTTGTAGTATTATTATATGCATAATTGTGTGTGTATGAATACATATGTATGCAGGTATCATATGTAATTAATGAGCTCAATACTGTACATGTAAGTGTGAATATGTGCGTAATACAGAATTAAGAGCTTAAAACATAGAACATAGTTGTGTACCAAATTGAAAATGTTTTATTTGCACATGCCAACTTGTTAAATATGACTAAATATGACTAAATATGACTGGGGCCTCAGTGAAAGGCTATTTTAAGGTCTTAAGGATAATAAGTTAATCTCTAGGCTAACAGTGTGGAAAATACAACTTTTCTTGGTGGCTTGTGGGTTTTTTTCCTCCCAAAATGAAAGCAGTCTAAAAATACTTGAATTATCAAAACAAAAGGGAAAAATAATCTTCCTGATAACAAAGTGATATATATGTATTTATGTTTTGATTATAGTCTACTTTAAACCTTGTTTTAAAACAGCACTCTTTAGGCATCAATGGGTTGAAGTTCCTTTGCGACCCAAATGTAATAATAAAACCAAGTCAAATATATTCTCATTATCACTCAAGATGCTGTAGTTAGAAGATGGATATAGAAATGGCACAAAATATCCAGCTGCTCTACATCAAAAACTAGTCCAAGTGCAAATAAATACTTGGAAATGTTTTGTCTTTAAATTGAAAGGAGTCCTGAAATAAAAAGTGATTCAATTCAATGTGACAAATGAAGTATGAATTCCATTTGGCAATAAGTAATAGGGAAGGTTTTATTTTTGTTCCTTTAACTATGTGTCACCCAGACGTATGAATATTGTATTTAGTACTAAACAGTTTCAGATGAAAGTTGCCAATTGTTGAAGCTTGTGCAGATTTTCTAGGCTGCAGCCACTGAGCTGACAACGAAAGCAGAGATGTGAAAATCTAGAATAATAGAAAGCATTCACATCTCATAAAGCTGAATTTCAGCTGGGTGCTTTAAATAAGAAAAGTGCAAATATGAGGGGAAGTATCTCTTCTCCAACTCTTAGACAGTCTCAGAGGGTCTTCCAGCCAGTTATGGCACTCTCTTTAAGGTTTTTGTTCACTGGAAATACACACACCCCCACCAAAAATAACCCCCCCAAAAAACCCCACAACAGAAAAAAACCAACCAAACAAAAAATCCCAACCACCCCCAAAAAACCCACGAAAAAGCAACAAACAACTCCCCAAAACAAACAAAAAAAACCCCCAAAAATCTCTACAAACTCTACTTTAGACTCAGTATGATCCTTATATTTTATATAGTATAAGCATCCTCTACAGAAAAGAAATTATTAAATATCTATCTCAGAGAATCAGAACTTAACTGTCTTTGCTTTCATTTGTGTTGGGATAGCTGTGAGCAGTACCATGGGAAATAAAATGACTGTTTAACTGGATGTAGTGTAGTAGAGATCAAGAGGAAAGTAATGGGGAAAATCCCTAGTTTTTTAAACAGGTTTTCTGAAGCAAAGATCTCTAGTGATTTAATTTCCTCTTCTCCTATCCTTTGAGGGTCCTGGTCTGCTGTATAGTTAACTATAGAGTTAACTATAGTTAATTATAATTAACTATTAACTTAATTATAGTTTAAACTATTGAGCAAGAAGTATCAGGTTGATTTATGTGGGGTCCCATGTTAAGGAAGGAAAGTGGACATTTCCTACTTGGCGACTTGTTCAGGTGTATGGGTTGGGTTTGGGACACTACTTGTATTTTTGTTGTTCCTTTCAGTGTCTAATAAGTTGGAAAATGTTTCAAGGTCTGTTAAAACTTGCATGAGATTAAGAGATTATAGGAATAAGTTTTGAGGACTCATAGTAGAAAAGTAGGTGACCTTCTGGAGAACAATGGCTAGAAAAGCCAGAAGAGTAGGTTAAATAACTCGCTAGAGGAGGATGGAGTGGGCACCAGATGGCACCCTTTTCCCATGGCAAGCTAGGAGTTGATGGAGGGCAGTGCACCAAATTGTTCTGATAGGCTTCCAAAAGCTTCCTTTTATTGACATCACCGTCCTCTCCTCACAGTGGCTTCTCACTCATCCGTTCTTGGGTTTTGGAGTTGTTGGCTTTGGGTCAGCAATTTGGGAGGCAGCAGATGCTGTGGTGGGTGCAGAGCTGCCAGGGTGCTGGATGGCTTGTTGGTCACGAGCTGACACGGATGGCCACTGGCCACTTCTCCAGAGCTGCCAGAGGTCAGAACCAAGCAGGCAAGAAAATGTCTGCATCAGATGGAGAGTGTGTAGGAAGCTAAGTGAGAGGATAACAGCAAGAGGGTAGGGAGAAAGGAGGAGTCAGGAATTTATCAAAGGGGTAAATAACTGAAAATCAATTCTGTGGAAGGGAAGTAATGTTGGAGAAGCATATAGATAAGGATACTATATAATAAATTTGAGGCAAAGAAAATCATGGAAAGAAGAAAAGGTGAATGTTCTGTCTGCTCCTATTTATTTGAGTTTCAAGAAAAGCACAAAAAAATACAAAGAAAGCAAATAGTCAAAAGAGAAGAAAGAAAAAGATTTAACTGATTTTCTCTTAATTTTTTTTGTTATGGGCAGTTTCTGGAGAACCTACTTTAGGCTGTAGTGTGGGAAGAGAGGAGACAGTTGAATGAAACAGAGTATTGGATAGCTGATTATATTGATGTTTTTTCATTTGCCCAGCCTAGCTTAAGCCCCTGGTTGTTCATGATTATAGAGCAGTAGCTTTTCCATCTGATAGCCAAGTTTGTGCTCTTCAGATTTGCATCTCCCCAGTTTGAATGGCACAGTTGCTTTTGACACTTTTCCAGAGAGACTGTAAACATTGAAGCTGCCAAGGCAAAATACGTTCTGAACCTATAGTTAAAAACATCTTGTTTCCAGCTAGTACTCCTTGCTGAATCCTGAAGCATGTAATATGAATTGCTTTGGAAAGCATTTTGTATCCTTAAGATAGAAAAGCATATTTCAGCATCTGATAACTAGAAAGAAACTTTCAAGGCTGCTGACCCAGACGCTTTAAAATAGGCTTGAATTTAGTTAAATTTTATTTCAGGCTGCTTTTACTGACCTTCGCTCCCCTTCTCCCCTTGCATATTCCCTTGGTGGTCTTTCAAAAGCCAGGTGTCTGGGATTGTCTCCAGCCTGCTCTGAAAGCACCCCAGGCCTTGGATTAATACACGAGGGCTGCCTTTTATTTAAGTCCATCCATTTACATAATGCCTGCTCAGTCGAACCCACTTGCAATGTACAGCCAAGCTGAACCAAAACCTCAGCAGGTCAGTAGTGCATGGTCCTGGATTTTACTGAATTTAACTTCCAAGTGTTGCACCTTCTTGCAATGAAAACCGATGAATATTGCAAAGGTGGTTTGGATTTCTGATTCACAGAGGGATGTTGTAGAAATCTTTGTTCTTTGTGTTAAAGAACTAAAGAAAGGACAGTATTTGTAAAAATGTGTTCCTATTTAAAGGGTGTGAGAATAGATCTAATATGAGGGTGAAAATTTCATTGTGTATACATGGCATGACAGTATACTGCTAAAATTAAAAATAATTCCTTTAGCACATATAACAGACTTACCTGGACTGCATCAATGTAATTCTGTTATACCAGGTTCTGACTCTGAAAGCATTGCCACTAAATAAAAGCACTTTGGAAACACTCATTTTCTAAATGTAGTTCAGAACTACTGATGTCAAAATCTAAACAAATAAAATTCTTGTTATCTTTTTCAAGCCTACTAAATTCTGGATTTTGGGTGTGTGTGTTTGGTTGGTTGGTTTGGCCTTTTCTGATAATTCCAATTATCAGCTTTTACAACTTGGCATTGTTTATTTACTAGAGTCCTTCTCGATCTTGTTGAAAGCGGGTCACAGGACCTGGCTTGCTTAGGAGTGAAAGGAACAGCCATGAAAATAGTGAGCCCTGCTTAGATTCTGTGTTCAAAATATTCACACTGCAGGTTGCAAGCAGAAAGTATTATTAGTGATTTTTTTGTCTAGAGATGATATCCAAGTTCTCCTCCCTGATTTGCACTTGAACAGTGAGTAAACAAAGTACAGACCTTTATGAAAATAAAAATGGTCAGGTAAAAGAAACATGTTTTAGAACATGTCTCTTTTCTATCACAAGTTTCTTTGAACAATGTGACTTAGTATGAATGTATTGGAACAGCATTATTTTTCCTGTCTTGTTCTCTGCTACTTTTTGAGGTTTTTTTACATGGAAACAGATTGAGTGATCAGAACAGTTTGACTCCAGAACTTAGATGTGTGATATTCTTGGTACTTACAGAATATATCACTGCTTGATTCCCCTGATGAGGAAATAGTTGTTCCCTCTACTGAATGTAAGTAATTCACATCTTTATATTTTCTTTAGATGGGAGTACTGTGTGAATAAACTCTTGATACAAGATTATTCTAGGTCTTAGTACACTGTGCTATTGTGTATAATCCTTCAGTGCCTTAAAAATTACAGTGATTACTTTTATTACCATTTCTAATTCAACAGGACCATTGTCCTGTTGATACAGGTTATCTGACTTGCAGTTTTTAATATATATTTTTATATATATTTCAGTCATGTACACATAAAAATCACAATTTTCTGTTGCTGCCTTTTGACTCTGAGTTACCTTTTTCACCTTTTAAGTTACAGGGTTTTTCCATGAAATTCAGAAAGTTTTGCTGTGTTTTTTTAGCATTCCAATATTTTGGTGCCTGGCAGATATAAATTAAGCAGTGACTCATTAGGAATACCTAATTCTGCAAATTTTTTATCTACATTTTACTGTAAAATCTGAAATATGTAAACAGTGGAGTTATACTGAAAGTTTTCAAAAAGAAGAGTGCATAGAAATTATTAGATTTATCAGCTAATATGGGGAAGATAATTGCATGAAATTGGTGACAGATTAGGTCTTGCTTCTCTCTTACAGTAAATGATTAGGCTAAGAAGAAAAAGATTCAAATCTTAAGATAGATTATGAAAAGAGATGGATGTTTCTAAATACAGATGTGTGAAGGTTGTAAATAGTAAAAGTGATACTTAAAAGGTTGTATAATAGTGACAAGGAAATAACAGAAATAAAAATAACTTGTGGATTGGAATAAAAATTCACAGTATATTGAGAAATTGAAATATTGATTAGGGGAATTGTTATAACAGAACATCATGCTGCTCACTGATTTATGGTTCAGTATGGTGTTGAGTGGAAAGCACAGACAATATTGGAGTCCTTGATGGTATTCTGTAGGTTTGTTTTTTTTCTGGTGTAACCGTGCCAAAGATATCTCAAAGTATTATCTCAAAGGTAAATGTTAAAGATATTTCTGTGCTCTTTGCTGGATTTTAAAGTTACTAATAGGTAAAGCCCTTCAGGAAGGACCTACCCCCTCTCTAAAATGTTCTGTCAATACCAAAAGTGTCTGAATGACAAAATAAACATTTGACGTCTTAATATTTTCATTATAGTTAGCAAGCAAGGAGCAAGCAGTGTTCTTTTTAAGAGCAAGAGTTGAATTAATCATGTAGGTCAAGATTTGATGGTGATGCACCTCTTGTGTGCAAGGCAGGACAAAGCACACCACCTGGCCCACAGTTCGGTGCTGGTTGTATCGCTGCTTTTGGTAGTCAGGAGCCCAGTGTGTCCAAACAATTCCCCTTTGCCAGTGGCTGCTGAAAAGAGCTGTCTAGAGCTATTGGCATGGAGTGTGGTGGACATTTTCCAGTGCATGATGGTGATGGCTTTACACCAGCTTTGGCCAGCATCTTCAGCACAAATGGTCTATGGAGTTTTCCATTATCTTCTGTCAACGCTGAGGCCCTATTTCACTGCCACCTGCCAATCACCTTGTCACCATCTGTCATGAGAATTGGTTATGACCTGCAGTGTTTTATATAATACAGTGGCTCTTTACTCTTCCAGTCATTTCTGCTACCTTTTCCTTCCCTGAATAGGCTGGTTGAAGCTTATCTGACGCATGTTGCTTTGCAAACCTTCTCTGAAAAAAACCCCTATTACAGGTAGCTGATAATGTGTTAGAGAAAGGTGAGTACTGAGAACACAGTTGGTGCCATTTCAGAAAACTTAGGGAATAACTGACAAAAAAAATGGAATTGTTATAATACTCTTGGAAATTTAGTTATGCAGCCATATGTTGCTGCTGCTGAAACACATCACAATCCTGGTTTCAAAATGAACTTTAAAGAGAGGTGCTTTTTCCTTGAATTTCACTAATGTGTACTGTAGACAAAAGTAAAAATTTCTGAGTTCAATTAGGGGAAAATACCTGCTACAGAGTGTTCAAGGAAAGATTGAACTTGTGAAGATTAGCCTAAAGGAAAGGACTTGGACAAAAATTTGGTCATTTAAATGCATTGATTGGAGAGAAGGTTAGATAAGCCATTTTGAGTATAGGTGAAAAAGAGGGAAATGCTAATAATAAATGGATCATTGGTATTTGAGGAGAAGGGGAGGTTTTTGTTGGTCATCTGGCACAGATTCCTGGTTGCCTTTAACCTTTAGGCTGATTTCATGGAGTCAGCCAGAACTCCAGGAGGATATTTGTGACTCAAAAAAAAAAAAAAAAAAAAAAAAGAATGTTTGACCATGTATTTTGTGATTTGAGTTTAGCTCAAAGAATCGTATCTAACAGAAATCAGACCTGCTCTCTAAATATTTGGGATTTGACAGAAGTATCTTAAAGCTCAGAAACTAATTTCTTTGATAATTGCTTATCTGGCATATAAAGTTTAAGAGGTGATGGGGGTTTTTTGGTTTGTTTTAATAAATAATGCAATATAAATAATAAGGGAAGGGGCTATAAAATTATTCTATTTTTTAGGTTTTTTTCTTCCATGTGTGGGGTTTTTCAGGGTTTGTTTTTTGTTGTTTTCGGGTTTTTTGGTTTTGGGGTTTTTTTTTTTTACATGTTAGCGCTAATATTGGGAATCATGAAACAGTTTTAAGTGTGAGTACTGTAAAGCAGGATCTCCGATTTAACCACTTGAAAGGACATATATTCATTGTAAGCAGGAGACTTAACTGACAACAGCCAGTTAGGATTCCAGTACAAAAATGATCAATTTCAAAGGGCTGAAATGCACACAAATGAAGTATACAACTTTAGACATTTTAAGCGGTTGTGGTTTTGTTTCCATAGTCGGAATTCTTGATAAAAGGTAGGTTTTGTGATGTATTGGATTTAAATTAGTAACATTCAAAATGTTCTGTATTAACTTCTTATCTGTTAAAAAAAATCAGTCATTAAATAAAATTTATTGTAGCATGTTGCCGTTTTGGTGATTTAAAAATTGCTTAGCAGACTGTGTAAGAATATTTAATTCTTCCTTTGTGCTGCACAAAACTCACTAATTATAAGAGGGTTTTTTTAATATGTATTAATTAGGCATGAAAACTTCCTCCCCCCACCCTTTTTTGTAATCTTTGAGTCATACTGTCAGTTTTGACATTTTCTTAAGTCTACTTATGGGGGAGATTTTTGTCATGTTTTGGGTAAGACAGGAAGGTCCTAAAGATACTTGGGAACTGAAAAAGTGCCAGTCTGTATCAAGAGCAGACTCAACAATGTGACAGTGGAAGAAAATTGATCTTATATTATCCTGAGAATAAGTATTTTGAGATGAAGAAAACGTATGGCACTTCCTGACAGAGAAATCCTAGAAGTAGCCGAGCTCAAGGAGGTTGGGTCCTTACTGTATTTCTTGGCTGATGTTGACGCTGTGTAACAAGTACCGAGGGATGCGTGAAGCTGAAAGTCATGGGTCCCAAGTAGAAACTTGAGTTCAGTCTGGTTTTTGCAGGATGAAATATAAGAAGTAGGTATTTCAAGACAGAATGTGTGAGGTTGACACTGAAAAAAATCATCACACTGACAAGAGACTGCATATTTTAAATATTGATTAAACAGTGATACAGTATTGCAAGAGAGTGGAAAACTTCAAGAAGTAGACTTTTAAAGTTCAAAATTGGGTACCTGTGTTCAATGTTTTGTTGAAACAATTGAGTTATTTTCTGTGTCTTGTTTTGCGTGGGCTTTAGAGGTAGTAATGATCTCAGATTAAAAACTGAATCTAATGCATGACTCATGTAGCAAAAAAATCCTGCTGGATTTTTCTCTCTGCTGCACCAGTCTGGGTCTTACTTTACTTGAAGTTAACATATTTTTTCAGTTGTAGTGAAAGTACATGTTGGCTATCACCCCCTTACAGTTGAAAGGGTTTTAACAGCTAGCAGGAGGAAAGTACTTGATATGCCTTGTTTCAGCCTTTGGTCCTTTAGAATCACGGCCGTGCATGACAACAGAGCTCAGCTATTAAACAAGGTTTGTGCAGCAGCAGGTGGGAGGACACAAGAACTGACCAGAAAAAGTATCAAGTGAAAAAAAAAGTGAGGTCGTTGGTTTGGGATGGAGAGTGTTGAGTGATATGGGCATAGTGCCCATAGCTTTACCTTTTTACTGTTTACCTTTGCTAGGCAAGTTTTTTAAAGAGCTTTTTGAAGATACTAAAATTCTTTGTGACAGGTTATTTAGTGCCTGTGTGTGTTGCTTTCTTTTTGTTTATTTTTTTAGGAGGACTGGGGGTGAAATTGTTTCTATATGTGCTGGTATATTTTTCTGGCGGTCAAAGAGGTGCCTTTATTATATTCCTTCAAAATTGTTTTAGAGCAAACTGACTTATTTTTATTATCTATAGAAATCCCAACTTTATACAAATAATACCATTATTCATAGTATATTTTATGCTATAAAAAAACCCTCTTACAGCATCTCAGGATTTTCTGTCAGTGCTTATTTTTGGTGTATTTAGCACTGCTGTACACTGTAGAAGTGCCTACTTCTGCTCTGTTTTCTATATACAGAATTTCACAGTGCTAATGATCACATGTGTGGTTATAGGTAACTAAGGTGGGTTTGCAGCTTAGACTGTGGAATATCTGGCTATAAGAGCTTTTTATCACTTTCCAGTTCCTAAACGCTTCTGTTCACTACTCTTTTTATTTTAGTTTTTGTTCTTATTATAAAGCTGTGTATCTGAATTGATTACATCAATTCAGCAGCGCTTTTTTACCAAAGATTAGCCAATTGTGTGGAATAAAGCAGACTGCTGTGTGCACTCCTTTTTGTTATCCTTTATGTAAAAATCTACTTTCGTTTCTTTCATGAAAATGAATACTAAAAGCTTTAAAAATGAAACCAGAACGCATGCCACAGTGGTTTGTTTAATTCAGTGACATTGTTTAAATGGTTACTTGAGCCAGGCAGTTGCCTGAGTCACATAGCACATTCACATTAATGTATCTGCGTATGTATGTATGTAGTCATTTTCAGCTGTTAATTGAAGGTAATAAGGTTTAAATTGACAGCACAGCAGAATAAACAGCACAGTCCACAAGCACTTGAGTTATTGAGCAGAAAGTGTTTTCTGTCCTTGCAGTGATCCACTGTAGAGGCTGTATCGTGAACCTGACCAAAGCTACTGAGCCACACAGGTGGTTCTTTCTGATTATAAGGTCAGAGTTGGAGTGAGGTCACAGAGAGCAAAAATACTTTCATTTTTACTGAGACAACAAAGACCTCTTAGCCATTGCTGTGTAGTTAGTTTTCTGAGTGGTCTCCCAAAGACAAAATACTTCTTCACTACAAATCCATTACTGCTCTTCCCCATGGTCTGACAGCCCTGTTCCCTTCAAAAGGAGGAGAGCAATGAAACACGTCGCATGCTGTAAGTGTCCAGTTGTCTTCTCTGACCAAGTAAGTGAAAAAAATGATGATGTGGAAGATCTTAAAGGATAATCCTTCTCTTTCAGAAAATTTCCTGCTTCCGTTTACCGAATTGATCTATGGGTGAAACGCGCTGTGTGCACAATTTACAGTGCAAGATCAAATTGTCCAGAAAAAAATACTATTTGCCTATAGCAAATGCAGAAAAATATTCTGTATGGCTTATCGTTTAAAAACAGCAATGTTTTCAGTATGTACTGCTGCAAGAAAACAGGAGATTTCATCAGGAGTTAAGAATCTGTCTGAGCTGTAAACTCTAAAATAATTAGAATAATTAGTCTCTAGTCTAGCGTGTTGCTACCAGGTAGTTTTTTAATGTGAGGTTTCTTTGGTAAATAGATGATTTAGAAATAAAATATATCAATTAATTGCCATACTGTAGAAAAACTCTGGGTATATATATTCCAAATATATAGATATCAAAGAGAACCACGAGAATGAACTAGCTGTTCAAAAACGGTCTAAGATGCTTTAAAAGAAAAAAAATTTAAAATAAGAAAAAAAATCAAAAATAGAATATTGATGATGTAAATAAACATTATTTCCAATTTTAAATTGTTTCCATGGTCATATAAACATACCCCAAGATGTACTGGGCAGCTTGTTTATTTGGTACTTTCATGAGCTAGTAACAGATATTAGGCCTTTCAGGTAGAGATGGGTGATGTTAGATTTATATAAAACCAATTCTATTTAAGTCTTCTATATTTTTAAAAGCAGAGTACACAATTTCAAGATATTGTATTTCTTGCATCTAGCACATTCTTGGTTTTGAGGTGCATAGAAAGGAATGTTAAATATCAGCTTGTTCGCTGTTTACTAGTTATTTGGGTAAAATTAAGCATGTTTCACCTGAAATAAACATTAATATTAAAACTCAAACAGGAAATTAGCATTTAAAGATATTATATTTTCTCTGTAGAATACACTAAAAGTATTGCAATTAAGGACTTGGATTCTTTTCATGCCTGCTGCTGAGTTCATTAAAATAACCTTTCACCCTGTTTTTTCCATTTATGAAAAAGGAATGGTCCCAGTGCAGGTCAGGTGCTCTGATGCTTATGGAAGATCAATCTGCTTTGTGTGTGTGTTCTGTGTTATCCTTACAATATTGAGAATTCCTTCAGGAGAATATATTTGCAATTATTTTTGTTTTGTTTTTGTTTTTGTTACATGCTCTTTATTTTGCTCCTTTGAATACAAATTCAAGGCTAAAATGGAGCTCGTGTCCACATAATATCTGACGAGTAGAATGCCTTCTGCTGAATAATAGTGTGATTTATATAGCACAGTTCCATAAATTGAATGGGAATTAGTTGTTTGCTGCTTTGAATGTAGTTTATGTAGCTTTATATTTAACACCTCAGTCCTTGCAATCAGAAATTTGTCTTGCATTTGCTTCTTATTGATGCTTTATTTTAGTGAGTGGAAATACAAGTAACTTTTGTGTTTGATCCCAATCAGCATTAACCTTTTAAAACAACACGCTAAACTGTGTGTTTGCTAAATAACTACTTTTAGATTTCTCCTTTTTGATGCATTGTGAGAACATAATGAGGGAAAAGAAATATTCACTGACATGCCCCAGAGATGAAAAATAGCATTTATAGGAAAAATTAGATTACAAATTAGAAGTAATAGTGTAAGAGATTAAAAGGTGTTGATATGGGATGGAAAAACTATATCCGTGCTTAAATAATTATTTTTATCTGTCAAGGAAAAGGTTTAATTAAAAAAAAACACCACTTCAAAAAAACAACAAACTGAAAAAATCCCACACCTACCTCTCCCCCAACAAAAAAACCCAGCAAAACCCAAAGCACAAGCAAACAAAAAACCCCCAAACCCCAAGCTTCGCATGCTCTCAGATGGCCTCCCAGAAATCAGTTGCTGAAAACATAGATCAGGAGAACTAAGAAATATCCTTGTTTCTGTTCCTTAGCTGCAACGTAGAATAACCAGTATCCGAGTTCAGGAGTGGGTTTTGTAATTCTTAGGTAGAAAAAATCTAGTAGTTGATATCACAGTAATTGGTTTGGGCTACTGCTCTTGTATATGTTGAGTCTTTAAGCTGTGTAGGGCTGTGTGATAAGGAACTGTAGCTCTGAGCTAGAGATGTGAGTAGATCAACAACTTGGTTTTATCTTGGTGGCAGTAAATTATCCAGTAGGACTAATAGATAAGACCCAAGGTTTGGGTGTTTTCTGGTAGAGGAAGAATAAACAGTGATAAGTTGCAAATCAGATATGATAACAACTAAAAAAAGTCATTTTCAGGCTCCTGACAGAACTACTTTATCTGAAAGGTTCTTGGGATGTGAGGATCACTCTGGATTGCAAGCAAATGTTTTTGCTCATTAAGTAACTGTCTTTGGATTTTGAAAAACAATGAAATAAGGACAATCTGATTCCTTAAAATGCTGATAAAGCTCTAAAATGGGGAGAGAAATGGGAAAAGTTAGTATCTTTGTTATCTAAAATGTTTTATAATATAATTGAATTTTTTGCTGAATGTCCTAAAGTGTTGTATTTTGTGTCAAGAGTTGAAATTGATTCCTCAGGACAGCTACCAAAATAAGGTCTCTTGACTGGTTTAACTACATAGTTAAGAGAAAAAATATTCAAAGGAAATCTAGCATTTATATATGTGGTTTCTAAAGCACAGAAACTACCTGAACATTCTAAGATTATTTTGGTTCCCCGCTAGTTTGTCTTAATGTGCTTCCTTCTGTTTAATATATGTAATTGACAAAAATAGAACATGCCATTTGGGTCAAGAAAATGCTCTAAAATTTTAGTTGGGCCTCTATGAAGTATGGTACTTGTCGTATATAAATGATGTCAATTCAGATGAGGATTGCACTAATTGATGTTATGTGGGCTGCCTGGCATTTAACAAACAGAATACTTTGTTAATGCGTCATTAGCAAAAAAAAAGGGTTTTTTCATCCTTCATAACTGAGTGTGCGTAAGCAAGCCATGTTTGTTGTTCTGGACTGTAGGTTTGCTTTTTCAGTCTGGTTAAGTTAAAAATACTATTGATTAGCTGTACCAATACCATGTGTAGTATGATAAATGGCTTGGGCACCAGCATTCAGAAATCTCTCAAATGGGCTAAACTATATTAATGTCTTAACAGCAGTATGTTCTTATGGATCTCTGTGCACAAAGTATCCCACACTAGTACTTGCAGCAACTATTTAGTCTACAGCAGTGTCAGGTGTGCTTCTGAAGGGGTTTGCAGCTGAATGTGCTGTACTACTTGTCTATCTGAACAGCATACACATGGAAAAATCAACTGCAAGTGCAGAATGGGAGAAAGTAATGTCTTGCCTGCTGTGATGCTCATGAATCAAGAGATAGTTTATGTTAATGATTCCTGTACTGGAGATGAGTATAGTCAGCCTAGACTTCTGTTTTGAAAGGTTGCTGGAATAGAAGTTGCTGGAATACTGAGTTGTTTCCTTCTTCATGAACAGATGTGGACTGACAGGTTTAATTTTGTGGAAAGAAAAATTTGTCATGTTAGTACTAAATTTAAGGTATTGTCTCCTAGATGCATGTTTCTTTTGCTCTGCCTTTGTAGTCTAGATTAACAGTGGAAATATATTGATAGGAAATGTACTTGTGAATAAAGATTTGCAGCAGAACTGCATGCTACATAGAGATTCATAGAGGAGGAAAAAAGAAAAGGGCAATTTTTCACAGGGGTACCTAAAATATGGAAACATTCTCTGGAGTGGTATTTAATGATGCCCTAAAGTTTATAATTAGACAAAGCAATCAGTCTGCTTTTATACTAGCTTGGAAATTTCCTGGAGAATGTGGCAGAACAAAAATAATTTATTTTCTAATATTTAAAAATTAAATGAGAAACAATTGTTATATCACAAAAAAAACAATTAGCATATCTCAGGTGTCCTGGAACCTGTTACCTCTCTGGGTGTTAGTATCTGAAAATTCCAAGATTTCTTATATCTGCTATGTGCCAGTCACTTATTAAGTTTCCATGGATCATGAAGGCTACCATATTCTTCAGGCTATTTGCTCTGGCAGTACAGTGAGCCTAAATGCAGAGGTTGTATGACTAGAAAAAGAATTGGTTAAAAATTATTCTCTGATTGTATATGAATAATTATTTAGGTTTGGAGGGACCTCCAGAGGTTTCCTCATTCATCTCCTTGATCAGCTCCAAGCAGACCAGGTTAGATCAGGTTGCTCAGTGCTGTGTCCAGCTGAGTCTTGAATCCTGGCAGGATGGAGCCCCCAGGACATCTCTGAGCATCCTGTGTGGGTGTTTGCCCATCCCTGCAGTAAAAACTTACTGGTTTTGCCCATCCCTGCAGTAAAAACTTACTGGTTTTGGATGGACTAGCAAGTAGGAACGGGCTGCTTCATCTTTCTGTTGTTGTCCACTGACCCCTTTTCCTCGTCTCCTGAACCTGAGCATAAACCAAAGGAGCTGCTTTCATCCTGCAGCTCTTGCTGGATTGCTTTCTTCTCCTCGTAGAGGAGAACACTTCTTACACTGAAATACTTCAAAAAATTTGTAGTCTGATTGTAATTTTGTATTAGTGAGAAAGACTACCCTTCTGGTTGGTTCTGCTTCAATAATTGGCTTTCCATTTTCCATAGGAGTCTATTGCAAGGTGAAAGAAAGTCTGTGAGACATTGGCAACAATCAGGCAACTATTTCTTTAACTTTAGAGGTAAGCTGTCTTAAGTGTGTTGTTTGGTATAGTATTGGAAGTGAAAGGAAACTGGAAGAGTAAGAATGGTGTTTAAGAAACCTGACATTACCATGTATAAAACAGTTTGCCTGTTTCTGTGGATGTCTGTAACTAATAATATTTGTGCTTATCTTTTACCAATGTTACATACCTTTTACCCTTCATCCATTGGAGTGCAGAACTTCCCCACCTGTAGTTGGCAAATATTTTAAATAGGTGTGTTTCTTCCCTCTCTCATGGGCAGCAGAGAAGGTAATGTAACTATTTGTTCAGTTATGTAACCACGATGATTGTGGGTTTTATAGGAGTGTATATATGGGAATATAGTTTTTGGTCAAGGCAAGGTCAATCACACTTTTTGCCAGGATGGTATTTCCCTGAAGTTTCTCACTGTGAAAAAACTTTGACTGAAGATGGGTTTTGCCTGCTTTCAAAATACTGGAGTGCCAGCCTTTGTACCTCAGTTTTAAAAGCTCATTAGCCATCAATTATAGAACGGTGGTAGTAACTCTCCCCTTATTGGGGAAGGTAGGGGCTTACCAGGAGAATGAGGTATTGATTTTATTTTTTAACATCCTAATTACTTAAATTTGTGCTATTCTAGAAATTATGGAATATGATGAAATACAAAGTTTAGCAAGATTTCTTTTCAGAGAAGGAACTGCATAGTATGTTACTGCACTGTGGAATGCTATCATTTACTAGGCTAAGGATATACCAAAAGGTTAATTGTGTGGTCTCTCTTTTTCTGAGGCAGCTTTTTCTAGGAATAACTGTTTTTAAGCTTTTCATTCCAATTTCTGTCAACTAGATTTCTACAATGAACAGCCCAAAGGAGCATAAACACGAGCTTCTGTTGTGGAATGCACTTCCTTTTTCTTTTAAAGCATCGATTAACCCTTTTTAAAACTTTCTTTTGATGTGACTGGACAAAGAGAGACTCTTATATTCCTTTGGGATTTGCCTGCAGTGAACCTTCTTCAAAAATCATGACCTTGGCTGTCCAAGTGACAAGGCTCTCAAGTTGTTAAAGTAGATTTAAATGAGAAGAAAGCAGGATGTCAGATGTGCGTTGCTGTAGATGTGGTGTAGCGGTACTTTGTACTCCTTGTAGCACATGGGAGTGTATCAACCACACAGGTTGTTGCTGACAGGATGGGCACCAAATCCACCAGAATACAGTGAGACACATACAGCAACATTCTGTATCCGAACATGCAAGCATTTAATACATAAAAATGAATACAAGTTATTCTTTTCTTTGTCTGAGGTTAAGAAGATCAACAAAGTCTGTCTTGGTAACAAGGACATTCTTTGTAATGTAGATGTATGTATACCTTTGCCTTTACAGTCATAACAACTTCTTGTCAAATGAACCAAAAAGTCCCAAGTGAGACTTTCCCATCATGTTAGAACAAGAACTCAATAACTTGTTATTCAAAACCCTGTGATAGAATACATTTCTGTCTTCAGAAATTGGGTTCTTTGCACATTTCCCTGGGAAAAAATGCACTCCAGTGATTATTTCAATGTGTGCAGTGTGTTATAAAGGGAGTTTCAGAGATACTGTACTTATCAGCTGCACATGAACAGTTTGTGGTTTGAAGAGGGAACCTGGGATGGAGAAATCCAACCTTCTGTATCCAATTTTACCCAGTGGAATATGGCATTAAACAATCCCATTGTGTTTAAAATTTCATTTTGTCTGTTGAAACACTAGACCATATGGTTTATTTGGAGAAGCTTATGGAGGTTTTGTTCATCTTTGTTTCCTTATTTTCAACTTTATATATCAGATAATGTGAGGAAATGTATTGTGAATATCAAAGGTAAACCTTGAAGTTCAGCATGGTGTTAAACGATACCTTAGGTCTTATTTATTTTATTGGAATACAAAAGTTGTGTCTTTTTTATTTAGGTTGCACATTTGAACTAAAGTCAGATCAAGCTGATGTATAAAAATCAGGTAACTGTGAAATATTTAATTAGAAAAGGGTATGAGTCTTGTGTTTCACAGGAACTAGTTGAAGAATTGAACAACCTCAGGAAAGATGTGAACCGGACTTGAGCTATATTTTCTGAGAGTCTTATAGTATTTTTGAAATTTTTAGAAGATCCTGGTGGTGGTGTTTTGGGTTGTTTTTTTAGTTTTTTCTTCTTTTCGCTGTAGCCAACAGTTATTTACTTGTCTTATTTTATACATTTGTTTTATACAGTAGTTTACAAATGGAAAATTTTCTTATGATAGAGTATAGCCAACCTGTAGAAATGCTTAAACTATGCAAATATGTATTTTGTGTGAGACAGACTAGAAGGCTGTGTATCACTAGTTATTTATATAGCTTTTAGCATTCCTGTTTATTGCAATTTGTATAGATCCATGTTTTGAGCATGCTGCATTGTTTCTTACTTTTGAGACTTGGTGGAACAGCCTCACAAAGAAATGCCCTTTGATGATAAGATTGCAAAGTAGGAGTGAATGAGCAGGAGAGGAGTATGCCAGACTATAATAATGTTTGTAACGTTCATTAAACTGTTTGTTAAGTAATATATCGGACAGACGGGTGTTTCCCAGCTTCTACATAGCCCATTATGTGTTCAAGTAAATTAAAACTAGGAAACCTTTGTTGGAGTTATAGTGCTCAAACTGACATCTAATTCCCCCAGACAATAGGTACAAGCCTGCAAGCCTCTCTAATTCTTTCCAGTCTTTACATTTATTGATTCTTTTGTAAACGTATTTCATCCAATCTATTACAAACAGCACTGGTTAGAAGTGTGAAGTTTACCACATCTGACCTAAGGCACATCAGCTACCAGCAGCTACCTGCCATACAGCCATACAGTTGGGCATCCCCGATTTACTTGCAATCACTAGAAAATTTGGACCTGAAATGGCTTGGCTGGTTTGGTTCCTGCTTTGCTTAGAGGGACTGACATGTTAATTCTTTGATCTGTCTGGTTTGGAACTGAATTTAGTTCAGCTATCATTTGTATTCTATGTTCTAAATGTTTTATTACTTGAGTTGGCTTATATAAGTAGTTTATTTTGATTCAGGACTTCATTTTCCCTAGTCTTGAGTAATGTTTTGCATATACAGATGTACATTTCTTACTGCAAAGTATGGATTTTATCCCTTTTTTTCTTAACATGTCAGGTTTTTTGCATGTCTTATTATTACAAAGTTACCAAATAATTCATTCATCGTTTCTGAATGGATAGAAAGAACAGTAAATTTTAGTGAAATGAGCACAATACGTTTTTATTATTTTCTTTATCTTATACTGTAAAACATATGTAATAAATAATTGATAGTAAACAAACACATCTTATTTTTCCCCACCATATTCATCACCAGTTTCAAAGCTTTGAAGTTCAGTAAATAATTTATGATAGTTGCTAGTGTAAGGAAATCTAACTGTACTCCTGATCCTGCTTGCTTTTTGTCCTTGTTGTTCTCAGGCATAACTTTGATTGGTAGCCAAACTCAATGACAAAGAATGTATGAATAACTGATGGGATTCATTAAACAGATGAAAATTAAGTCAGCTATTTTTAATTTAAAAAAACCCCCTATTTTAGAAATACATAATGAAAATTTTGTGTATCTTTTTTTTTTTTTTTAGTTTGGTATGAATTGCATAAGACAATGGAGAAGTGAATGTTTTTAATACAAAGTGGAACATGTTTTCAGCCTGCTTTTGTTCTCAAAACTTCAATCAGGGTGTCTTTTAGCCTGGTTAAATATCCTGCTGAGATCTGCTATATTTGCTGAGAACTTAACAAAAGGTGTCAGAGTACAAAAACAAAGAAATACATGTTTTTGGCCTTTACTGAAATGTTCCATAAAATGTTTTAATTCCTTTGTTTTCCTTTGCTTGCATGAAAAACCCAAAGGTTTTGGAGAGATTTTTAAGCATTGGAGATATATTTTTTTTTCCCCAGGTCATTCAAGCTCAAAAGGTTAGCTTTTATTTGTGTCCTTATAAAATTTCTTAAATAATCCAATAATATATTGTGAGTCTTCAAATATATTCTGACTTATCTAAAACTTGAAATAAAACAGAAAAAAGAAACACAAATGCTGGCAGAGAGGTAAAATTTCTGTGTAATTCTGTAACTTCCAGATGCCAGTTAAATCTCCAGTTTAACCCTCAAAACAGAGCAAGGTCAGGACATAGCAAAGTCGTTTGAATCCATCCTCATTTGGCTGCAAAAGCAATGCAGTGTAAAACCTCTCGAGGAGTTTTGCCAAACTGAGTGGGGAACTGCTGTAGAAGTTTGATGTACCTAAGAATTTATTTTTTAAATAAACCCAAACATTGCGTGCATATGAATGGAGATGCATGATGGTACTTGTGCTCAAGGCAACGGGGCTGCGTAGGAATCTCTGGCCATTCCAACTCCCTGGGCAGGCTGCAACCTGCAGTGCTTGTCTTGCTGTGTAGTTGTGCTTATGTGAAGCCCCAGGCCTTTGTTTCTGACACGGGTGGTCTGGGGAGCACGGGATGTAAATGGGGTTCTGTTTTGTACAGCTGTAATTACAATGAGGCATCACAGTGAAGCTTTAAAGAGTATCTTCAATGCAGGGCTGAATATATATGGGGGATGCTGTTATTCCATGGTCTAGGGTCTTCTGGGTCTGGGGTTTAGGCTGGTTTGTGAGGCTTTCTACTTAAAGGTGATTTATAGGTATCTTGAGTCAGATGTTGTGAAAGTTACCAAGAATAGCAAGGACCTGTTACGCCTTTCGGAAATTTATTGTCTCTCAAGGTTCCCTGTACACCACTGTTATTTCCCTTGAAATCAGTGTGGGACCTGCCTTGTGTTGGCAAGACCGCATTAAGCTATTATTGTCATTAGTTCACTAATTTTTCTGGTGTGGCAGATGACAGAAGAGGAGTGTTTTGGGAAGTTTCTGACTTTGACCAATATGGTGATAATTTCACTTGGCAATGGCATGTTACTACTTTCTCCCTATTGAGTAATAAAAACCTCTTCCAGAAAATGAATTCGTTAGATAATTTCAGGGACAAAAAAAAAGGCCACCATCTTTTATAATTAAAAGAGTTAGCCTAAATATAGATGTTACCATCGACTGCTTAGTGTTGTTTGACAGTGGCAAATTGTTTCCTTTAGGGATCTGTAAATGATGTGATGAGCAAGTATTCAATCTTCACTTGGTAGCTTTTGCTGCTTCTTGAAAAGTACTTTGGTTTGGTTTTGTTCAAAAAGCTCTTCTTTTTCTTTCCTTCCATGGTTTCTGTCATGCTTGTTTTGTCTATTTTTACTGCTGCACTGCAAAACCAGTGATAAACAGTTGATAAAGCTAATGATGAGCACCCATATTGTTTTGGAAGCTTTAAAATTGTTAAAGGATTATCAGCAAATAACATGACAAGAAACGTGTGACTACAGTGTGATCTCGTGCATGTTAATTTTTCACTGCAAGAAGAACCTGTATACTTGCCTGAAGCCTCTCTGGCATCATAGATCACCTTGAGGGATTGAGGCTTGCTTTTTGTAAGGAACATGGTTTGCAACAATACATCACCTTAGTTTCTTTGCTCCTAGAGAGAATCTGCTGACAGCAGGGCTATGATAGAACAGGCTACATCCACCATTGACTTTTTACTTTCAGTGTCACCTTGGGACATCATGTCTGGTTTCCAAGTAGTGATAATTTTGTAATGGTGTTTAAGTACTTAGCTTTTTTTCTTGTCTTGTGCAGCCTTACTGGCTCTTCAGGGGCTAAGTTCATGGCTTGCACAAAGTGGGTGCAAAAATGCTGTAGAAGAGGAAAAATCTCAGTCATTTTCAAGGTGCCTTTTTTGTTTTTAGGAGTCAGGCTTTGTGAACACTTAAAAATTGTGTAAATTTTTATTACATTTTTTAATTTACTTTTTATTAGATTTTAATCTGGTTTTGTAAACATCTGGATTTCTTGGCAAGAAAGATGAAGCAGAAAAGGTGGAGAAAAAACCGACTTTCAGGATAAAAGGAACCTTAACTGAAGGAAGCAGGTTAGCAATTATGTGTGCACTGCCAATGTTCTGCTCACACACAGGGGTCAGTTATCTGTGGAACAAAGGACCAGCTTACGTAACTCCCAGTACAGAGAGATCCGGTAGTAATTTTCATGACCCCTTGTAATCTTGTAAAAGGTGAGGTATTCACAAACTCAGTGCTTGGTGCTGCTTATTGAAAATCTTTAGAGTTAAGTTAATAAAACAAACTTGTGTAGCTATCAGTGAATGCCTTTGTGAACCAAATGTTCCTTTTCAGGTCACTAAAAACGCCAGTTAAACCATCAAAAGCAGTGTGCTTTATTTAAAATAATTCTTTCCTGTGCAAATCTACTTGTAGAAATAAATAATTCATGGCAAAAGATATGAAAATTGGAATCTGACAAATGTGTATTTGTACATAACCTTCCTGTAAGTACTGAACTCTGTCTTTAATGTGTATTAGTTGCTAAATCAAGTCAGATGTCTGAGGCGAGAACTGGAGAGCTGATAGCAAATATTCATAGTGGAAGCTGATAACAGCCTTAATTAAGCTGCTGCTATCTTTCCATGATAAATTTAGAACTTCTCCATAAGTCATCTGACTTAATGCTCCATTTGCATCCAGGAGTGTTTGATTTAGATCAGTGTCTCTGTTAAGAAATCTGCAGATGTCTCTTTGATAGCCATAGCTGTCTCTCACAGAGGAGCCTGGGAGCTTTATCTTCCTGTCTTGCAATGTAGAGAATGAGGTGTACATTGACCTAAAGCCAACCTTCCAGCATTTAGCTTTTTCTAGGTTGGCATACCCTGATAAATGCTTATTTCTTTAATGACTAATGCTTTCTTACACCAATTCTCGAACCCAGAATTCCATAATCTTTTTGTTACTGTACTTGCTTAATTAGAAGAAGCTTTACCTTGAAAACTATGGCTAAAAGGATAATTAGGACAATTCTAGAAGCTTTGGTGGTCACAGCCCCAAGACAGCGCTATTCATGTAGTGTTAGTTGCAATTAAACTGAAAGGTTCTAAAATAACAAATCATGTGGTGAGTTTTTTGAGTAGCAATTTATTTAGTATTATGTCACCAGATTGTTTGGATGCATTTGTTGTCTCTGCCGATTTTGCTTTCAGCAGTTGTACACATTGTAAATGCCTTAATCGTCACTGACTGAACTGTCTGAGACTTCTTTTTATTTTAAGTCTTTTCAGGATGGAGAACAATAACTCGATTTGAAAGTTAGTACGTGTATTAGAATTTTTTGATCAAAAAATGAAATGTGACTTTTTTCCTGTCTAGAAATTCTGTCATTATTTCTGAACCAGACATTTTAACAGGATTCTTCTTTATAGTTAGAAAAAAGCATGGGAGAGTCCAGTGCTGCTCCCTCACAGAGAGTGAATACACAGTATTCCGAAATGGTAATTCTAATAGTTGTCTAAACTTGAGATAAAGTAGATCATGAAGTTGATGCAAATTGTAAAAGTCACATGCGTGTTTGTCTAGAAGTCCACTATTCATGTATTTTGTGTCAAAACAAACACAAAACAGGGGAGTTGTTTCACCAGAACCTGAGAAGTGATGTGGGAAAAAATTGCTGTGTGTGGGAGATGTAGAGGCTCTGATGCATGTGAGCACTTAGAACAGGCAAAAGAAATCAAGTGTGTTCTGCTGTATTCCTGCTGCCTGTACTTGTATGAGCTAACGTTTTTTCTTAGCTCTTTTCTGCTTTTCACTTTTTTTTTGTTTTGTTTGTGGTTTGGTTTTGGTGTGGTTTTGGTTTTTAGCATGGTATGCCTCTGGATTAATTTTTAGGATTTTTTTAAAGAGAACCTTGAAATTTAATTTAAATTCAGTTCTTTTAGTGCCTGTGTGCCCTTATGCATCTCTGTTGCTCTGTGATGCTGCTGATTCAGCAGTGTTTTGTAGCTTCTGAGGCGTTAGGATTTCTTGGTGTCCTACCTTGGAGGCAGGAAGCAGAAACCAGCAAGAAATAGGAGACAATGTGCATAACCTTGATGTGCCTGAAGTTACAAAAGTTGCTCCTTGGGCAATTGCCATTTGTGAGAAACTGATGGGTGAATATAATGTCGGTAGTTTTTTTTATCTAGCAGTCATTAAGACAGTGGCCAATTGAGTGGAATTTGTACCTGGAATGATAAATTTTTGCAGTTGTGTCTCTGGATGGTTAGTATAGTTGGAGAGTTACAAATTTTTATATATATATATTAATAGTTTTATATATACATATAGCTATATTGATAGCACGTGTAGTAAATTGGCTAATAATCTGTAACAAAGGTAACTGAAAAGTACATTTCCAAAAAC
The DNA here is from genome assembly GCA_013397195.1 of Hylia prasina. Lineage (NCBI taxonomy): Eukaryota > Metazoa > Chordata > Aves > Passeriformes > Sylviidae > Hylia > Hylia prasina. Next base: position 186,692 of record VYXD01004260.1, on the reverse strand, counting down.
CAAGAAGCTAGTGTTTACACTTCTGAAGTCTATGATTACTCTGTTCTTTTTGTCTGCTTGTAATCAGATGAGTATATTTTAAGGAAATTGAAACCAAAATTGTAGATATTTCTCTGTGCAGGGATACGTTACTCTGCTGAGCTACTAGGAATGTTTGTGGACAAAATAAATATTCTGTGTGAATAGTTCTGCGTATCAGCAGGTGTAGGAACATCAAACGGGACGGTGCAGACCCAGAACACACATGGGGCTTACATTATCTGAAGAGATTTCTCTGCTTTCTGATTGGAAAGGTGACATATGTAAGAAGCTCCTACAGATGAGTGGATATCAGTTTTGCTTTGTTGCCTCACTCCCCTCAGTTTACATACTGCCCTCTTTGCTGCAGTATTTGCAAAACACTTCACTCTAGTAGCTGTGTTTCCAAAGTGCTGCTGAGTACAGTAGCAGATGGCAGCTCAGTCGTTTATCCATCTTGCACTATTTATTTCTATTATTTCTATTATTTCTCTAGAAACAAATTAATTGATGTTAAGCTGTTCCTTCCTGTCTCCTGCTTCTCCTGCTTGCTCACTTTTTTTATTTTTTAAGACCAGAATATAGAAATCATGTCTGGTTTCTGTTGGTGGTTTTTCATTTGTCCTTTTAGTCATGAATATTTCAGTGCTGTAATGAGAGGTCTTTGAAAAGTTGTGGAAGGTGACGTACAAAAAGACTAAAAATTAACTAAGACAGTTTCTTCTGTTATGAGAAGCACACATAACAAGATGATGATAAGAATATGTCTAAAATACAAATTAGGGTTGAAGGTTTGTGTGGGTCTAACTTCCTTCCATTTTGTGCCCTTTTGGCCAGTGTGGGTTTTTAAAGACTTCTGATGACTCCTCATGTGAAATAAACAGCTCATTTCTTCTCTAGCAGAAACTGTGCCAGGTGAATTTGGCACTGCTTGGAGAACTCTGCTTACAAAGGTAACTATCAGCAATTCATTGCCTACACAAAAGCTTGTATCAAGTTAGGTCTTGTATGGTCTCAAACTCCACTGATTTTTTTTTTAATTTTTTTTTGATTGTTTTTATGAGATCATGGAAAAGACTGTACGGTTTTCTTTGTATTTTTTTTTCAATTATTTAGAATATGGTCAGAATTAAATAATTTGAACAAAATCAATTAAGTCTGCTAAAAGAGAAAACTTTGCTCGTCAGAAAACATTTATTTGAAATAGTAGACCATTATTCTGTGTGGACACATATAATTGGATATATTTAAATTACTGCTGATGGGGAGGAGGAATAAACTAAATAAATCCAGGGTGCTTACGCATGCACTGACAATGACTGTCATTTTAACTAAAGAAAAATCTGTGGAGGTTAGAGTAGATCCCATTGTCTTAGGGCTGAGGGAGAAGGGTTAAAAAATGTAAGCAGCCCTAAGGCTCTGCTGAAGTTTATGTTGCAAGATCTATAAGCTGATCAGTTCTGCAAAGACTTGAGCTAGCATTGTGTGTCCTCTGTTGGAGGACTCTACTTTCTTTAAGGAATAATATGATCACAAAAGAGCTATGTGGGTAGACTTAATTTATATGGATTGGTAAGTGTAGAGAAGAGAGGCCATTAAAATGGGTTCCTGCCCTCACCTCTGTTTGCATGATGGTCATACATTCCCCTCCTGCAAGTTTGTGGAAAGGTAGAGTGAGTGGGAGAGCCAGGAAACATTGTTGATCCATCAGTTTAAATAGTCTCTGCAATCTTCTGATTTCAGCTAACACACTGCCTTACATTTGTGCTTCCTGCTGTTTGGAATGCTTAGCTGAGGGTGTTACAGAGGAAGGCAAAGCTGACAATTAGCTGAGCTGTTATTCAGAAGTCTGCATGGTGCTCCAGTTCCCAGATAGATGCAGTAATCTGGGGTAAGGAAAATACATTTTGTGAAAGGTGACTGCATATTTTGTTTGGATATTGCAAACACTGTGAATTTCACCGTGCATTTATGTGAATGAGACTACATTTTATTCCTTTTTCCACTGTCTTTCTTCAAACCCAAATCCTGGTCTGGGAAAGGAAAGGACACAATCCTGGTTTGGTTGCCCATAGCACAGTAAATGGTGAGGAAGAGGGGGTGGTAGGTACTGTGTGACTTGTGTAAGCCTCTGGGAAACTGAGATTCTTTCTCGGGTTTGATACACAAAGAACTGTGAATCCCAGAATAATATTACTGATAAATTGCCCTACATTAATTTCCATTCCAATTCAGTGTAGCACATGTAAGTGAAAATCTTGGAAATACATTTGCTAAATCATGTGGTAAATGGTCTTGTTGATGACTGCAGAGTTGCTATGGGGTTGGAGCTATTAAGCACTTATTATGGGAATCCAACAGGGCAAATTAAGAGAAACCTGTGTGTGTGCTTGTTATTTGAGGACTTTTATGCTTTCTTCTGAGAGACCTCATGTAGGACCCCATGACCTAAAAAGACTTGATATCTTTCAGTCAGAGGTTAAGTCTTGAAATCTCAGTTACTGACCTATAAACAATGGAAACAATCACCTTCAAGGGAGGGTTTAGTGTTGTTATTCTTTAATGCCAAAAAGCTGAATAATACTGTTAATAATACCTGTAAAGTAGCGTTTTGGCATTCTGCCCAGTTGCATGTGGTATTTTCACTTATAACTGTGTCTTTTTGTAAATTGGGGGGGATAATTTATGTTTCATTGTAAGTAACTGACACGTGGGTTTCTTACTTGTTTGTAACACCATTGTAAGCATTTCTTTAATTTGGGCGTGTTCAGATGCAGTGGTTGTAACATAAATCTATACATGAGTGCTCCTTGGAAATACTATTCCAAGTACACAAAACCACTGGGCATGGTAGAATTTGCCATTATAATAAATTCTATCATAAAAGAACTATTGCATGGTATTTTTTGCAGGTTTTAACTGTTACATTTCAAGGCTTAAATGTGAAATCCATTTAAAACAAGTATTGCTCCTGTTTTTAATGCCTGCTGGATACCTCCTCAGATGCAGGATTTTATAGATGTAACAATTTTTAATGCCAGTATACGAACGTATCTCTTTACATAAATTTCAAATTTCACTTTGGAACAGGTGAATCATCTCTCTCACTGTCTCTTTTTCTAACTTCACCCAGCTTTCTCTGGAGTATTACTTATTTAAAAAACTGCCATAGTCTTCTAATGCCATTTTTGCCAGGATCAGAAGCGTTTTCAGTAACATTCGTGAGCAGCATTACTGACAGATCTGGAGTTCCAGCTGAATCAGTTAAGTCTTTTGATGGCATAATTATTTTGCCAGCCGTCGCTCTTGTAACAGTAGAACTCCCCTTTGAGGAGAAACGAGGTCATTCATCTTTTGTAAGATTCATACATGAGCTTTATCACTATAGTAATAAAATTCATTGCTTGGTTGGAAACCACAAAGGACTCATACCACTGGAAATTGTAACCACACTTACATACATTGCCATGTGCACAGTTAGGTTGCTATTAGAATAAGCACATCATAATGCATCTGTAAATAAACAGGGAATGTGTGTTTTGGATTAATTTATGGAATGTTGGGCAGTTTGAACAAAATGGTAAAAATACCTGAAACAATATTCTGTCCTTCCTGCTTTATCTCAGATCCCTTTAGTAAGGTTGATAAACTTTATTTATTTATTTATTATATGCATTTACAGCTAATATTCTAGGACCCTATGTTGTCTTTAAACAGCATTTTCCCATCATTCTTGCCAGTTTGTTTATAAGGCTCTGTTATCTGCAATTTGCATAGGCAGTGCTTAGATGACTTCTCTATAAAGTATATTTTAACCATGTATATTCACCAGTATTCACTTTTTTTCATTTTCATCTCTGTGTTTTGTTTGAAATATTATTAAAAGTATCACAAATTATTCCTATCTATGGTTACAGAATGATTTAATAATTACAGCATGTAGTATAGGGTCTGACTGACTGCATTGCCATTAAGGAATCATTTTCATGCAGTGATATTTTGGGAAGTTTGTAACACTGTGAATGAATGTGTTGGGCTGGGGACTGTAGTAGCTTTGCTTTGGTGCATCTGCTTGTGTTGCTGCTGTGAATAATTGTCATCAAGCACAGGGGAGAGGCTCAGAGGTCGGGCAGTGGTATTGCTTTACCTGCAGCTGCCAGCCTGCCCAGATCTGTCTGCTACACAAACCACAACGTCCTCATGGCTTGCAAATGACACTACCTGTAAAGCCTCACAGTGCAGACAGATGAAAAGAATAACTGAAGTCTAAAAAAGGTGTGTTTAGGCTTTTTTTCCCATGGTGCCAAGCACTTTCAGTTCGTATTTAAGGAAAAAGGTGCATAGCATTTTGGAGGTGGCATGCAGGAATGCCTGGTAACAGCAGTATAGAACTTTCCACTCCAGAGGGCTCCTGAAAGGAATTTCAGACTTCTGTTTGCAAAGGCTGCAATAGAAAGGATGAGTGAATTGGCTGGAGCTGAAGCAATTCCCTTTGTTGTGTGAGTACATAAAAAGTACTTTTTAAATGAAGATTGTTAATGAGTCCATTGTTGTTGATGTATCACAGTGAGCTTCTGTTAGGTTCATCTTTTTTAAAAAAATCAAGGCAGTTGAACCCATGCATCCAGTGTGCATTGAATGTTAAAGCAAATTCAAGTCATTGACTGCTCTTCTTAATGAAGAAAGTGATAGGTGGTGGGAAGTGTAACAGACATTGCTTTTAATGAAATTAAGTTTGCACACAGTCCCAAGCATGCTAATATCTCCAGGTGATACCCATCCCCTTAATTCCAAGATTTCTATTCTTTTGAGAGCTATAGGTCTCTAAAGAGAAACAGTAAAATTAATTTTCATCACCTTCATTTTTATCTGTTTGTTTTCCATCTGTGTCCCTGTTGGATAGAAGGTGATTTGTCAGGAACTTGTTACCCTGTTACCCTTATAAGGTTTTTAAAGCATCCCTAAGATCCTAATAAGTAATGGAAAAAGGAGAAAGCTTCTGTTCCTGCAGACTACAGCTGAAGAGTATTTCAGAATATTGTATAACAAATCACTGCAAGCTATTCTGTACAGATGATGAAACTGGATAAAATACCATATGGTGCTGCACAGTACTTCAAAGAATTACTTCAATATTTTGAATGGGCTAAAATATCACATGCAGATTTATTCAGTCTAATTGGGACTTCACAGTTGTACTGTTGTAAAGGAGAATATCTGTGCAAGCTAAGCTGTGGGCAGGGGAGGTGGAATCAAACTATAGTACAGTATAAACTAGATGAGAATTAACTTTTCCTAAAATGCATAACAAACACGATCATCTAGCATGCTGTTAGCAACAGCACAGTTTTATGGTGCTTTTGTAATTTGGACACTGATTTGGAGTCTAATTGGATTCCTGGGCAACACTGAATGGTAACATTCTTAGGTTGTGTAAAGACTATTTGAAATAATGGGATTGACATTAACCTTTTAAAGTTTCCTTTTTAAAAACCTGTTTGAAAAGATTAAAAAAATAAACTACAGTACAATTAGAGATTTCAGGAAAAACTATTCTTGTGTCATAAGACTATAGGCATTCATTCTGATTGGCTCTGTAATGGATAAAATAAATTTGTTTGAGTTTTTTTTCCTGACCTCCAATTACAAGAGTAAATCAAGGGTTTAAAAAACTTCCAGTTCAACTTGGAAAAAACAGCTGCCTTGAAATTCAGCCAAAAAATTGTCATTTAGGAAGTCAATAAATACTTACAGAAAAAAAATCAAGGAGGCACAGTATATTCAATGATTTTGTATTTCAGGGAGGAGATGCTGATAAAGGTGCACTGAGTACTACTTTTGGGGGAAAAAAAGTGTATTTGGCTTTTTTTAAACTATATCTCATATTTGTGAGGTTGGTGTTCTGTTATTTAAGCAAAAGTAAGGCAGGGGTGTACTGTTTTCTTGTGTCCTTGCCCGTGCTTGTATAAAACAAATCAAGGCTGGTTCAGAAAGCTGTGCAGAGCAAACATTAACCTTAAGCTGCTCTTATTTCCTTCAGTATTGTTACTTCTTTGTGAAACTGCACCTTGCAATCATTAAAATGATAGTACAAAGGAGGAGTTCTGTGGACCTGGCCAAGGGGGTGGACAGAAGTAGTAGTGACTTTGATTTAAATTGTTACAAAATTTCATTAACTTCATTAGACTCTGTGGTACTTGTAAGTCTCATCAGTGTGTGGCTGAAAGGATGCTGTGATGTATCAGGTAATCTCATGTCTTTGGCATATTGATCCTGTTTGATGCCAGGCTGTGGAAAATGTGCAAATGTTGGGCTGAAAACACGACAGGAAATACAGCCCACAAGTGATGGGATGCAAAACTTTTCCCTGACATAGGCCTAATAATGATGTTAATGTTTGCCTTTTTAAAAAATATTATTAAAAGGAGCATCTTTTACAAAGGAATGGCTGCTGGCTAGACTGATTTTTCACATTTGAACTCAGAAGCAGTTAATCATCTTTTAAGAGGTTTAGAAGACATTTGTGAGTCTGATCTACAGGTCGTCATACAAAGTGAATTGAGAACTCTTATGGGAGCAGTACTTTCCAAAGCACTGGGAAATACCTGGAGAAAGGAGAAATACGTTCAACACGGTCTCAAGGGAGCTGAGAAATTCCCTTAGGACAAGAAAAAGCTATGTTAAGAAAAGCTTGGATATGCAAAATAGCTTTGGTTTGAGCAGTTTGTTCTTGCTTTGAGGAAACTGAGGCAGGGAAATGAGTGTGCCTTTACAGAATTGTTTCCATGTAGATATGTTTGTTTTAACATTATCTGAAGTTAAACCCCAAATCTGGAATCACTGTGTTTCGGTGCTTTTCACTCATTTTCCTCATGGTATGACTGATTAATCTAGAATGCCCTCAAGTTTTGGAGCCCTGTGAAGCACTGCATACACAGTGAACAGGATTTCATGAGGTCAGACTCTTACTAGGAGGCTTAATCATGTCTACTGCAATGCCTAATTTATGGGAATATTGGGGACGTTTGCCAGTGCGCACAAGGAGAGGGACTGTGCCAAAGTCTCTTCAGAACCTTAAGCTCTGAAGGACCTGCAGTCCTTTCTTGTTAACACTGTCAAATTAGTGCATCTCTATTAGTTCACTGAAAGATATTCCATCTGACTTTAAACCAGTAATCACCTTTTCAGTGTAGTGTATAATTTTTTCTTTTTTTTTTCTTGTTTGAGAAACTCATAATTCAGGTCATGAATGTATATTTTGTAGTTCTATCAGCTCTTGTTAGTGTCTCATTAAAGGGTTCTCCAGTGTGTGGATGGTAAATTGCGGAATAATTACAGTTGTAGGGGTATTCTTCAGGTCATCTAGTTCAGCCCCTTGCTCAAAGCAGGGCTTCCTTCAAAGTGGAATCAGGTGGTTGAGGATGTTGTTAAGTCAAACTCAGAAAATCCCCAAGGATAAAGATTTCACAGCCTCTCTTGGCAGGCAGTTCCAGCCCTTAACCATTCTCATTACGAAGCTGCAGGAAAGGTTTTACAGTGTATTTTGTGGAGTTTGGATTCTGATGCTGACTTGGATGTCTCATTTTTTACTTCTGGTAAGATGCAGATTAATTGAACATACTAAGCCTGTTTGTTTTTGATCTAGAGCTTTTAACTCATGCCCTCTAAGACTACTGAATTGCTTTTAAATCAGTGTTTGGATTTTACTTGTTGGCATCTGTTTTGATATATTGGAGCTGTGAGGGAGTGTTTTGTATCTCATGAGATGTTTAGTTCTGTTGCCTTACAACACAGTTACATTTATGTTTTGTTTCTCCAGTGTGTAATGGGAGTCCACATTCTTGGCTAATGCTGAGATGAGGAGCTTGCATCTATCTGGCTTTTGCACCTATCTCTATAAAGGGCAATTATTTTCACCTTTCTTCAGAAAAAACAAAACTGTTGTAATGTGTGCATCAAGCTGCATAACCTGAGAATCATATTATTCCCAAGAGAATATATACTCTATAGAATATAGGGTCTGAAAGTAGTTGATAATCTAGTTAAAACATGAAATTGCAGTTATATGTGTTCTTGAAGAGAAAATAAAAGTGGGAAGGTGTAGGGTTTTTCTCATGTAACCCTATAGCTAATCAGGAGCTTCTAAAATTGCATAGGTCGTTGAAGATAAAGTTATCCAAAAAGTTTTATCACTTTTCATGTCTCTGAAAATTATTTTTCTTTCCGTATGAACATTGCTATCTTTTGAAGAAAGGGACTTGACTGCGGTGCTAATGAAGTGTAAAGAACTAAAGCTGTCACTGCTGCAAATGGTATTTTCAGGAACAACACGTTGGTTTACTTGATACCTCATAGCAAATGTCTTCGAAAGTCTAAGGTGCTGTCTGTGTGATTTACGATGAAAGCATTGAGAGAGGAGGTGTTTATGTAGTCTGTCTGGTATGTCTTTTCCAAAATATATCTTTGGGTTTGTACTTTGGGAACATATTTTTAAAGCAAAACCAGTGTGTTTAGTACAGTTCCCTGACTTAGGGGAACTTGCAACTGGTGCATTACACCAGTCATTCCAAACGTGTCAGAAAAATACATCCATGTGCTGTGCTTTGCAAGTTTTGACCACCTGACTGAGATACGGTTTTAAAAATATTGTAAGAAATATTCTAATGTTACTGTTACTAATTTTATATATTTTTAGAGAAAATTTTGTGGTGTATTTTTCTAAGACTTTCTTTTTTTAAGATGCCTTGATACCTGTTCATACTAGAAATAGAAATTAAGTCTCCTCTGTAATATAAACCTAGAAGTTGGAATGGATTGCGAGGTAGTGAAATAATACAGCACTTCTGTTTGCCTAAGGTTAACCTGGTATGTCACTGGATCACCATTGCAAGGGACAAAGCAAACAACAGCTACGTACCTGGTATACTTATATTTTTATGTTGGTCTCTAATCCTGTTAAAAGACATATGAACTCAAAGTGCTTGAACTCAAATGCAAAGCATAGAACTTGCCTTAGAAAATGGGAGCACAGCCCCTATTCTGAGTTTCAGTAATAATCTCTTGTCAAGAGACAAGGGTTAAGCCCCTGTTTCTATTAGGCAGGAATCAGGCATTTGGACTTTTGAGAATCCCCAGATACACCCTTCTGATATCTGCAGGACCCTGTGTGTTTGTAACAATCCTGCTGCTGATCTATTGATTCTATTTTTTATAAAGTACATAAGTATCTATCTGTTCATACATAGTGTTAGAGGGAAATCTAGTACATGAAGGATTCCAACAAGCTATGTGAGTCCAGGCTGAGGAAGGTGGAGTATGGGTTGTTAACAAAACCAGATGATGATTTTAAGATTTAGCTGCATGAAAAGAATTCCTTTAGATAGTAAGTACACTATTACCTAAAGTTTTACTAAATACTTAATTGAATCAGAAATGCTGAAATACTTTTTCCCGATAATATAGTAATATTTGTATCTTAAAGGATATATGCAAGTAAATCCTCAATTTATGCATAATTTTGAATTTATAATGAAGTTTCTTGAAAATATGAATAGGTGTGCTGATCCTGCATCCAAGGCTCTTCAATATTCATCTTCCTTACTTGGTCATCTAAAGTTTACCAGTTAGGGAAGATACTTTACTGTTGTGTTATCGGTTGTTAAAATGCTGCATAGTCATTTGTTATAGGGTTAAAATCTTGTTTGGCCATTTGTTATGTAGAGTTAAAATATTGACTCTATTGCAATGCAAGAAATTGAATTTTACTTGGATTACTAATATCCCTAATATCCCTTGGATTACTAATCTCCCAACTGATGTCTCAAATGAGAGCATTGTCACTTAAAAGTAGCGGGTTGCTTTAGCAATATCTGCTTGTCATGAACTCATAGCCATAATAAAATTGCATATAATGGATAACATCAGAAATTTGGGTTGGGAAGTAATACCTATAATTTACTTTCTGGTTATGTTGCCTTTTCTTTCTTAGAAGATACATGTGTTTTGATATTTATTGCAGATACGCATTCTCAAGTGGCAATTAAGTTATGTTTTCTTTTTGTGTGCAAAAAGTAATAAATTCAGTGGAGATTCACTTGGCAGTGTGGGAGGGAGAAAGTGCAGTTCTAGTTCCACATTTACCTCACCCCATCTCCTTGCCGCCTGCTCTTCAGCCATGGCATTGACAACTTGCCCTCCAGTTTGCTGCTCTGCGCATCACATCCCACTTCCCATCTCTTCAGTCAAGTACCTCTGTTTCCTTGTCTTCAAAATATGTTATGGCTTAAGAGTACAATAAATCAATCACTGGAGTGTCCAGTATCCCAGTACAAGATCAAAATACAATTCTGAATCGATAGCAATTCACTCCTCTGGGTTTGGTTTTTTTACTTCCCAGAAGCAGTTTTATGTTGACACGTGTGTCTCTTATCCATGCCATTCTGTCCATACCACTCTGACCTGGTGCAGGATGGGGTCATCTTGCTTGCACTTGCCTAAGCTCACTCTGGCTACTTTGGCAGGTGTAGCAGTTGTTTTTGTTGCAGGCAAGTTTGTACCATTAGATGATAGAGCAGTGCTCCTCTCTCCTGCCACTGTTCAGAGAATCACTGCCTTGTTAGCCTAGTAAACATTTTTAGTTTGAGTGCTGGCAGCTTACTGTGTCAACCATTGACAGAGGTAAATTCCCCTCTGTATTAATGCAGCAGGAAAATGCCTAAGCAGGCATTTTTCTGCATTCTTTTTACAGGCACCAGCCAAGGCTACAAACTGAGCCTTTTGGATGTGATTCTGTGGAGTTGGTCTTAGAATTTCTGAAGTGGTCAGAAGTTAGGAATTCTAAAAACAAATACCTGGATAGACTAAATAAGAGGTGTTGTAAAGAATTTTAAAACATCTTTTTCTGAAAAGTATAGAATCATTGACAGCAAACTGTTTTATGACTTTTCTGTACACCGTGGGGTTAATGTAAATCAGCTTCTGGTTGAACATATCCATTGTATGTTCTTCTCTTGGGACATTCCCTTTTCCTTATGTATTATAAGGGTGACAGAGAAAGAGACTCTTTTAAAATTTTGCAGAGGGAATTTAAATTGGCATAGTCCAGAAGGTTTGCTTTGTCCTTGTGGTGTTGGGTTTTTTGGTTTGTTTGGGGTTTTTTGTTTCATTTTTGTTTTTTCATTTCACTCCTCTTGCCCTTCTCCCCCACCTTGTTTCTCTCTTTGTGCCTGTGTCTAATTAAATGATTGCACAGTATTTTTCACTGAAGTGTTCTATTTCTGTGAATCACTAAATTCCCTTATTTGTGTCATATGCTATATGGCATAATTACAGAATTGATCCAGAAAAAAAGGGAATGCCTTTGCAGACTTCCTTTAAATTTTCAGTCACCGATGTAAAGATTGGTATTAGTAGCCAAGTTGAATAGACTTAGAGGATACCTCCTAAGAAATGAAACCTCTCAGATTGAAAACCACCTTAAAATCACTATCTCATTTCTCTTATTTATGCATTAATTTTTAAATTTCCTAAATACTATATATAATAAATTTAGATAGTAAAATAGACATACAAAGTTTAGGAAATGAGAAAATGAGAGTGATGCTGGCAGATACAATCTTGCTACTGTTTTCCTGTAGATCGGTCATGGATTCTGTAGCAAACACATAATTAAAGATGGCATCAAAATGCATGAAACTAAAAGAACATTTCTCAGTTTATGTATTAATATTCAGCTTTAAATGGGAAATTTTACTTACCATCATACACATTTCATTCCTTAATTTTTAAATAGTCACCTTGTAACGTGGTTAATGTAGTTTTTAAATGTGGGGTTTTGACTCTTAGTTCCTCTCTGTTGCAGTAGAGTCTGCCATACAAACTGCAGAAATATTTAACAAACACCTGGAAAAGGATGACAAGTTTAGATTCAGGAGACAGATGTGTTTGAGAGACCTGGCTGAGTGTTCTCCTTGTTTCAGTAGTTTGGATGACCTCTGTTACTTAAAGGGCTCCAAAACTGGATTGGCAGAATCAAATGTCAGACTGACTGGCTATTGCCTCAAATCAAATCCTAATTGCAGCGGGTGTTTATCCCAAGATACAAAAAGGCTTGCTCTTTCCAGTAGTGCAGACTTCATACTTGTGTTTTAAAAAGCATAATCTCTCTCCTGACCCTGTGGCTGTAGTATTACACTGTTAATTGATTTGGGACTGTATCTTTAATGGGTACTAATAGAGTTTATAGAATCTGACGAATTTTACTGACCAAGGCATAAGAAAAATCAAGGTTTCTGACAGATTATATGGAAATTAGCCCTGAAACAGTGGATCTGAAGAAAGAAAAGATATTTCTGTCGCTTGCGTTCAGAGTTTCAAAGTCAATCACAGCCCAGTGGATCTATCTTTAAAAAGTTGCCATTTTAATTTACTGTGACACCTGGTAGGCCACCAACACCTCAGGTATTCCCCTGGTATGCTGTTCCACTTTGTTCTGTCACTGCAGGAGCAGATTCTAGCCCTCAAGTTGGCAGAGGATCACCTTCAGGAACAAATGGGAGTCATGTGCATCTGCAATAATGGCTTCTGTGTCACTTAGACTATTACCTTTAGTTTTGACACGTAGCTGGTGGGAAAAAGAATCTGCTTAAGTAGAGTCTTCCCTGCCATAAAATATTTGGTTTTTTGCCATAAATCAAAAGTAGTTAATAAAGAATAAGTGTCTGAGCTCTAGCCAACTGTACCTCTTGTTGCTTAGTGGTCTGATGGTGTAATAACTCTGGCAAGTTCTGTGAGCTAGTAAAAATAGTGAATGATCCTTACTGTGAAGAGTTTTCAATTTATTGGGAATTTTCTAGGAACGAGATCAAATTCCATTGTTTAAACATATTTTGGTAGTACATATCACTGAAAAATTTTTCAGTGTGATTTTTTAGTTTCGCTGCACATTTTCTTACTAATGTGTTTGCTTTCTAATTAATAGTTTTGGTTGGAAATTTGTGGAAAAAAGCACTATTCCTCTGACTTAAACATTTTAGAACAGCTATTTCTATTATATGTTTAAAAGAGGTAATTTAAGAAAAGTGTAACTTTTCTAGTGCTCTTTCTCATGGAAATACGTTTAAAGATAAGTGTCAAGGGTGAATACAACGTGGTGCAGAAAAAAATAATCTTTGAACTGAGGATTCTGTTCTTTCTTGGCAGCATCTAAGCCACTCTGACCAAGAGCAAGACTACTCTGACCATCTAAGCCAGTCTGACCAAGAGCAGGAGGCTACTCCCACAGCCATTGCTGTTAAACTGTTCAGGTCCTTGCAGCTGGATCATTTACTGACCCTCCTCTTCATGTGATTTCTTCTGGGATCAAATACAGCACTGCCATGCTGAGCATTTCCCAAGCACAGGAGGACTGAACAAGAGACAGACTTATCTTAGATTGACGACTAGATTGATGGTAAGCAGTGCAGAGGGTTCAAGCCTCATGCTAGCATAAAATCATTTGACTGATAGAAATATTTGCTTATAAATTGAAAGAGTAGGTAATAATAGTGGTTTTTTATGATTACATTACATGATATTTTGTGATTACACAGACTAATAGCTAGCAGATGGCAGAGTATACATTTTACTTGTTTACCAAGTTGATGGATGGCAGTGATTGAAAAACATTTTTTCCTTGTTGCATTACTCTAAAAGCTTGTAGTGGACAGGCAATTTACAATATGAGTCAACAATAATTTGTATCTGCTCCAGATTTTGGGGGGCATCAGTTATTCTCTTTATTTTATTTGACTTCTTTCAATGATATTTTCTTCTTAGAGGAATGGGAAAAAAATGAAATCTACTTTGAAAGCCAGGTCTTTAAAGGGATGCATTTGTGCTTGCAGTCTACATATACAAATAGTATCTATTTATATGAAGAATAAATGGTGGGAGGTTTTCTCCACTGTTCTATTTCAATGTTTATCATATTACTTGGGCATTTTGATGAAGAGAGATATGCTCTGTCTTTTGTTTAGGCACCTCAGCACAAATCTACATTGCTATATTGCATGCTACCAAGAGAGTTAAAACTATCCAGTCACAATAATAATTGCAGTGGTTTTCATCCCTTCTTTTTAATTGGTATTGACTTACTCATATTATCTATGTGCATGTTTCAGATGTACTTCCTCTTCAAGTGTTGTTTGGTTGGTTTTCTTCCTTAGGTACAATGACTTGATAACTCCGCAACGGTGGAGTTGTTTCATGAGTAGTAGACATAAAACCTGGCTTGCTTTCTAGGTTCATTCCCTGTGTATTTCAGTCCCCACTGTCAGGTGCCCTAGCTCCCTGCCGTGTTCCTCAACTGTGCCATTCATTTTAGTCTCTCTCAATGGTTTTTGGTTGTGTTAGGAACATCGTGCTTGTGGTTTCAACATACAGAATGTGAATTATGATTAACAGTAGATTGCCTTTTCTTCGAGGGAAAAGGGGCAAAGCTGTGATTGCTCGTCCTTCAAGAGCCACTGCTGGATCCTGTTTTTTCTGTAAGGTTTCTAACTTCTGTGAAATTCATATCTGAGACATCTAGTATCTTGGAAAATTTGATAGGACTTGGACAACATGGTTCAGATTTCATGATTTTGTGTTTAGGCATGTCATAACAGCTTTTTTTTTTTTCTGGAAAAATCGAGCTAAAACACTCAGATGGAGCCAGAAAGTCATTTCTGCTTAAAGAATCCAGTAAGACCATGGATTTTTCCCCCCCTGGTAAAAGAGGAAGGGAAATCATTGCAAGAATTACTGTGACTGGACAAGATAAAACATAACTTGAGATACTCTTTTCAGATAATAAAACTTTTGCCAGAGGGTGCTTCAATAATGTATATGCCTATTTGTAACAGAAATATTGAGTCTATTTAAAACTGTCCCTTGAATTCCTTTTATGAATTTACTCACAGGATAAGACCTGCAAATACATTGTTACTACTGTTTTCAGTTTTATATCAAACATGGATAGATTCACTAAGACTCTGCAATTCTGCCTTACAACTACTGTCTCTCAAAGGGTTTTCATCACTCCAAACTGCTAGTGGCCTTTCAGCAGGAGGAAGCCTACAATATTGTCTTATCTTGTCTAAAGTGGGGGGAAAAATCTATTCAGATAGTTGCTTGTTTAGTGAGCTTGTTTGTCATAGGCCCTATTCCCAAGGTACACTCTTTTCCTGGGCAGTAATTGATCCATTTATTATTTCCCTCATCTTCTGGTTTTCACCACTGCATTCAGATTTTTTGTGGCAAATATATATGTATATATGTGTCAACAATTACTGTCTTGTTCAGCTTCTCTATCCTTGAGTGATTTTATATTTTGCATTCTCCACGAAATCCAAGTTTCAGACCTCTATGATAAGATGACATTTTCCAGCTTGTATCAGTAAAGATGAAATGCCTTTGGTAGTGATGCCTAACTCAGGTTGCAAAGAGGAGAATGAGAAATAAACAGTAGAAATCTAGCTACCAAGGCTCCAAATTGATTTGTATGGACACCTGACTTAGATACTGAATGTTGCTGATTGAGGTCACCAGTACTGGAGAAGAGCAGGTCTAGACAAGCAAGAGCAATGCTTGTCTGTCCTCCATAAATTTTTATGGTGCTCTTGCTGGGAGAAGATGAGTGCTTCAGCAAAAAGTGACTTTTGCATCAGAAACAGTTTCCAGGTCTGGATTCACTGTGTAATGCTTGCTGGATTGAGATGATGAAGCCAGGTTATGGGGTGAGGATCATGGTTTCATGAATGCTCTCAGAGCCCTTGCCTGTGCCTACACCTGCCTGCCTGAGTGTTAGAGGGGATGAATGCAGATGAAAGTAAATATTTACCTCAGGTGAGCCTTGGTAACCGGGACACCCTAAACTTTGGGATAGGACAAGTGGCACAGACCTGGCTAGAAGTAGCAGAACATAGGCATAGGCATTGCTGCCCTTGTGTAAAATTTCATGAAAACTAGTCTTAATCCTATTGTGGAAATACAGATACACCTTTCTGCTTTAGAAGATGACAGTGATTGACATGCAAGTCCTGTTAATGTGCAAATCCCAGAGTTTCTCCAGGATTATAGATGATAAAGTAAGGGATAGGTCCTAATAACAGAATATATAAAATGTACAATTGACTTCAGTTGTCTTTGCTCAGATTTTTGCTTGCAACATTGATTCTTATTTATGCATGTAGTTTGCAGACTCTTCTAACAAAGCAATACTTCTGTCAACCATCATCAGTATTTGCAAACAGGAGATTCATTCAGATTGGGTAACAAACACTTAATTTGTTCCTCAGAACTGTCTCAAAGAATATGTTGCAGTTTTTTACCCATTAATCTGATTTGTGAGATGATGTAAGTATTGATCAAATTTCAGAGTTGAACCTCTGTATTTGGGGAATGTAGTGAAAGTTAACCACAGACTGTCATAAGTGGTTTGCTATGTATTTAGTTACTGACATGTGAAGGCTTCTAAGAAGTCTATGAACTTTTACCTGGTGTCCTGATGGTGTTTTTCCATCAGGAGATGGTTCCAGGTACATCTTTCTTCAAACAGCCTTAAGAGCCAAGGGAAGTTCTTAAAGAGGAGGGAAGTGCTGGTGTGTGTCCAAAGCATAAGGTAGTGTGCATGCTAACTCCCAGATTTGCAAGCATTGGTTCAAGGACCTGCATCTGCTGATTTGTGTGCTGCTACTGTGTGTGTCTCCAAGGAAGGTGGTTCAAGTCTATCTCAAAATTACAACAAAAAGATACAGGTTTTCTGACAAATACTGTCTATCATTCATGGTTTAGCAATAGATTCTGCCTCCGTATGGGAAACAAAATGGGTTTCACAGTAGTGATTTTTGCCTCTTAACTGTTTACTAAGTGATATAAGTAAAATCTGTTACTTTTTTAATGTTTGTTTTTACTTTGGTTTTTAGAGGAGACAACGTATTTTATTACTGGCTCTGTGCCAATGAGCATGCTTTGGCTTCTAACCAAAATCAAAACTGAAGGTATTTAAAATGGTGCATTGCTCCATCATTGTTTTCATACATCACTGTATCAGTCTCTTCTACACTGTATCAGTCTCTTCTAGTTGATTTAGGATGATTGCTCTTCAGATTGGTAAATCACTGCTTCATAAGGATAGCCACAACAATTTTGGGGAGGTCATGGAATTGGTGGGACTTATTTTGTTCTGATTAAACAAAAGCAAAACCCTGTTGTATCTCTTTAGCAATTAAAAAAAAAATACTGCCTGGCATATGAGAGTATTTAAGCCCCTGGTTCAATTTAAAAGAAATTATTTACAAATAGCTTAATGTTATGAAGTTTGGAACAGAAATTACTCATATTATGTTTCAAAAAGCCCTAAGTTCAATACCAATGCTAACACAAGGCTTTGAGGTGGTATTTATGGAGGGTTGAGGGAAAACAAAAACCGGTACAAGAGGAAAAGTAGTTCATATCTCCATGAGACATATTTTTAGTAACAAAAAGACTGTACTTTCGATCATTGTGCTTTTTTAGTCACTTTTCAAAATCAGGCACTGCTATTTGCAGTAGATTTTTGTGGAATTGGCATATTGCGTGCAGAAAATAGAGTATATATGAAGCAGTGTAAGTATATTAATTTATTACAGCAAATCACTTTAAAGTATGAAAATTGTAGAAATAACACTCAGCCCTGTACTTTAAAAAAAAAAATAGAAGATTCTACTGCCTCAGATCCCCAAGACTGACTAGAAAGAATGAAGGAAAAAATTACTTTTGTTTCCCCTCTGTCTGTGTCATCTGTAGTGTCCAGTTCCCTCTCCCCTTGCCAAATGACACTGATTTGTTTATATGTTTTGAATAGGAGCCCAGGCTTGATGTGGTTCATGTTCTAGATGCTATTGTCTGTGAGATAGGAGCAGACATCTTGCTGAAGGTCACAAGAGGCAGATTCTGTTTCAAGATGTTGAATGTAAAAATGCTTCTCTCCATTTAGTTCCCTCTTTACCCTGTAAAAAGCTTGTTTGGAAAATTGAGTAGTATCCATTTGTAATATCAGTTTTCTGTGAGAAAAAATTCTTATAGTGAAAAGTAGGATATTGACCTGGATAACATCCCTATACATAAAACATTCACTGACATATCTTCTATATTTCCAGTCTGCCCCTTACAGGCAAGATCACACTCCTTCTCTTTACTTAAAAATAAATGATAATTTTAAAAAAGCACTCTTTCCCCACACACACACTCTCACAAATGATTGACTGTATTTGTTTAGATCAGTTGCACTGTCATGGAGAAGCTAGGGGGAAAATTGGAAATGCATCTACTGTATCTCATGTGTAAATTAGTTTTTTGATCATTTTGAGAGAACATAATTGCTTAAACATGACATTTAATTTGTGTTGTGTTCCAATGTGGAAGCTTCAGAGAAAGTGTGTTACAGCATGTACAGCTGACTTTACTTTAAATTTTCTTGCCTTTATACCAGAGGCATTTTTATGTCTGCTAGAAGTACAGTATATATTTTTTGCAGTATGCTAATACAGCAGTCTGTGCAAGGTATAGAATCTTGGTTTCAATCTTAATTTAGAAATTACTAGTAATGACCACGTCTTTGCTATAAAATATTACAAAATTGGGAAAATGTAATATTTAATGCCTGACCCTGAGTATATAGGGTCTTGAAATCTAGCTGAAATCAGTTTTTCCAAGCAATAAAAAATACACTTAAATCTATTTTTTTATCAATCGTTTATAGAAAGGTTAGGTTAAAAGGCTTATTTTTAACACTTCTTTATTGAATATATTTATTTGCTGTAGTACATGGATAATTAGAAAAAATATATAAATTTTTGCTTCATAAAAAATCCCCTAGTATTCTAACCTGGGATAATAAACAGGCATTGGCTTTCGATGAAATAGTAAGTGAGTGAATAATCATATTGACAGTTCTGGCTATAAAAGAGGAAATCCAGGTGTTCACTATTAGTCTGTCCAAATCAGTTCTCAAATTCTGGTGTCTGACGTAAATTGAAGTGAAGCAATTGAACTGTAACATTATGCTGTGTCATTTCACCTCAGTCTTAAATTGTGCTTGTCCTCAATGTCATTTGAATAAACTTGGAAATCTCCGTGGAACCGATGCTGTTATAAATGAGAAAGTAACGAATCACTGCGTGTTTGATCCCACTATGGTGTTGCAGGAGAAATGGAACAGGAAAGAAAATGTCTGAAGGAAACAAAACAAGGAAGGAGCTTCTGTGGTATTGGTTTGTTGTAGAGGCTCTGCATCCTTGCCTTAGTGTGTCTTGCTAGACAAGGAATGCTAGTGGCATTTCATAACAGCAGAAATCTGAGCAGATGATAATGTGGTCATTTCACAGAAATGCTGATGACCAGACACTGACTTACAAGGAACACTTTCACTGCTGTTTTGTCATGGGAAACACAGCCAGCCTTAATGGTTCTTAAGGCCTGAAGCAATTGCATTCGGAACAAGTGTAAGGAGAAGTGTTAGGCTCGAGAAAGCACCGATAATTTATGCCCCTTGTTTAATGTTTGTCAGTTTGGGTTGTGCATAACACAGCCAGTGACTGTGATGGGGCAGGCTGTGCTGCTTAACCCAGCTTGGGTTCCTGGCAGTTCAGGGCTGGCGGGAGCTCACTGTCCCCGGCTAAGCCTGGTGGCTCTTCCTTCTCTCCCCTGCCCCCAGTGAGCATGCAGTCAGCAGGACACACTGAGGAAGAGCAGAGCACTTCAGCATTTGACGAATAAGCATTTCTTACCCTTGCTGTGCATATCTTCAAATTGCTGCCCTTGTGAACAAAAGCCTCACTACTGGATATAATAGTGTTTTATAATGTCATAAAAAAGTGAGTTTAGTCTTGATTTGTTTGCTGCTGTGGCCGAGTTACTGAAGCACCACCTCTGCTTCTTTTCCTGAAGAAATTTATTCTCTTGTAGGTTTTGGTTCCTGGCCTGAATACTCCGTGCAAATGTCAGAGTGGTGCTGTATATTAAAATACATCATTATTCCTCTTGGTACCATAGCGTGATAAACACGAAGTAAAAGATTTTTAAAGGTACCCATACATCTTCCCAAGAGACAGATTTGGAAAAATCTGTCTCCATTTACTCTCATTAGTATTAAATCAGTACAATTGATAATAAATGTCAGACTGTAATGTTTCTGGTGAAGCAGACCATCTGCCTGTTTCGTAATATGAACATTTATGCTTACAATCAGTATACTTCAGCAACTGGGCTGGAAATGCCAGGTAGTAATGTCTGTTACTTGAGGTCTCTGAATGCATTATGTATATTGGAACCATAATTAGTTCCATGCTTTCTGGCAAATGTAGTTATTAAAGCAGATTTCTTTCTGTGGATTGCTTGCCTCCCTTGAAAGTACCATCCTCCTCTTAGCCTCTGTTTTATTTCTCTGTGATTGATCTTCTTACTAAGGTATTTATCTCTCAAGCTAGTTTTCTCTCTTTGAATAACTGGAATTTTTGAAGGCTGACCACCAACTAAAGTGATGTTGTGATATTCAAACAGAATTATCTTGCCATTAACTTACTAGTTTGTTTTGATGGAAAGTTTTTGATTGAAAACAAACAGTAAACAAGCTAAAAAGACAAATATCTGTGAAATTCCTCAATTAAAGCTTTTAGGATTGAATAATAGTTTGCTTTTCTTCTGCAGGGAGCAATGGAAAGTGAAAGATGACTTATATTTCAGATAACTGTTCAGTTGTCCTTCCCATGTGGATGCAGGTGCTTTTATTGGGATGGCTGGGTGATAATGGGCTTCAGTCTCTTCGGTTTGCCATAAATCTGATTTCTTTATGTCAGCAGTTGAAATCCATGTTTGTAGTCAGACATTACAGGCTCTTGGTTCACACTGCCACTCTGTATGCTGAGTGTTGTGAGAGTGGAGTAAAGCCACCAGGTTAAGGAGAGCTGGGCTGAGAATGTTCCTGTGCACTTTGGGTGCTGCAGCATGGATGGCACAGTGCAACCACAGAAGCTGCAGTGGAGGAAGCAGGAAGGGCTTTAGCACCAGGTCCTCACAGTGTAAAGCTGCCCAGAAAACAGGGAATGCCCATCTGGACAGTCCATTTAATTAGTAGCACAGCTTCATGAAAATCACTGGCAGAGATGAAGAGAAGATGGGAGGGGGATATCTCTGCTGTTCCTATTTTTTTTTCTTTTTCCTCAAGTGTTTTTCATGGAAGAAGAGAGTCTGTGATGTCTTTGTAGAACCTATTGAGATTCTAATACAAAATAGGGAGATTGGGCATTTTTTTGAGATAAGCATTACTTTTTCTGAAAGGAAACTGGAGAATTGTGGTATATTAATAGCAAAATTTTATCTTTTATGCAGATGTTTTTTCAGCAAGAAACACTGTAAATAAAATCAGTGAAAAGATGTTAGATGCATTCTTTATTCTGTTTTACAGTAACCTTTTCAAGTTGAATATGAAACAGTTGTTAACATTATACACTTATAACAGATAGAGAAGATTTGCTGAGTTATTGCTAGTGGTACATAAGCTGATCCCTGTACTTACTAAATTTCTTTCTCCATTGTGATTTGAGAATGAAAGATAATTCAGTTATTCTTTTGTTTTTCAAGATCAGCTGACTTGAGATAATATTTGATAAAAAGAAATTTGGATTTTGTCATTGTGCTGCTGGTTTTCAAACACTGGCAAAGCTACTTTCCTGCTTGTGGCATATGATGCAATCTGTGTTTTTAACAAACTTTCCCTGTTTTGCTGGTTTATTCAGTGTTTTCAGAACAATATGTTACTTTCCCAGCTTTCATGTTTAGCTTGGAAACCTGCACTGTTTAAAACTTGAAAATAGGCAATATTTATTCTTTCATCTTGGGTTTTTAATCTAGTCCTGCAAGATTATTCTTAGAGTATTATGTCTGAGGAGCCACATACTTAAGTTGTAGATACATATATATATAGTGTATAGTCTTGAATATTTATTTATATGTTAAGTTTTTGCAAAAGTACCTAACACGTGTTGGTCTTTACCAGTTGAGGCAGGGTTAAAAATCTGTCCTGTCAAATACAAATATCTGTATTCTTTAACATATTTTTATTTCTGATTCATCCACTGGGTCTTGGTCTGACAATACAGCAGAGATGTCTTGTGTACTGAACATTAGCAATTTTTAGATGCTTCAAAGCATCAAGATTTTTAAGCAGAGGAGTTCAGACAGTGAGAAAAATCAATTGAACAAAAACTTTGCTTGAGATTACTGTAGTATTTGATGTCATGATTCTAAGCAGAAGGTCTGGTAATGCATATATAGAGTTACAATCCTACAATAAAATCAGAGCCTGCACGTTCTGCCAAGGCTCTTAGTAAGTAAATATTCTGCAGAATCTGTCACTTCATGTTGAAGAATGTAAGAGGCAGCAGCCATGCAAAATTGCAGCAGGTTTTAAAGCTATAGAACTTCTTCAATGGAATTAAAATGTTTCAAGTCACAATATATCATATCCTTATAGAACACTTAAATGTAGTAATATCAGGATATTATGTTTTTATGTGCTCTGTAGCAATGTGCATATGATGCATCATTGTGATTTAAAACATTTAAATCTTCATTTATTTTTTTATCTTCTTTGGCTTTTTTTTTAATTATTATTTCAGTTCTCCTGATGTCAGTAATAAAAGGCAGCTTCTAGTATTCTGTTTTGTTGTGGGTTTTTTGGAAGGCAGAGTTTTCAGAAAGCAGGAGTTTTCAGGTTTACGGGCGTGCTGGTTAAGATGGCCTCTGCTTAATTCACGTAAGAACAGCAAGACTGGAGAGACCTCTCCCATTTTCACCTCTGACCTGTGTGTAGGACATACCAAACAAACATAGGCCATAAATGGATGTCACATGCATCTTTTTTCCAGGCAGTAAAGCGTCTCCTAATATTCAACCAATATCTACATAGTAAAAAAAAAAATTAAAAAATGTAAAGCAAACCCCCAAAAACTGTTTTTACCAAAATTTGCTGTTAGTTAAGACTTTTTTCTTAAAAAAACAGGTACTATTTTCTTACTGTTTTAAGGTTTGAGCAAGTTGGTAGTCATTCCATTTTCTCATAAACCATTTTTTACTATTATGTGATTATATTGTATAGAATAATTAACCATTAGATGTTTCCTGTGACATCTTAGTTGCTTCAGATATTATGCATATTCTATCAGATCTTTAGCTTCAGAGAGACAAGGAGATAATCTAGCAACTGTTCAGGCTTTGAGAAGAATCCTAGGCATAAACTGAGTTGCTAGTCAGACATCTAGAGAGTCTTCTAGTTTATTCCTGAAATGTACAGCACCATTTGTAGCTGATATGCGATGACAAGTGATATTCTTGCCGTACAATTTTTATC
This sequence comes from Hylia prasina, assembly GCA_013397195.1. Taxonomy (NCBI): domain Eukaryota; kingdom Metazoa; phylum Chordata; class Aves; order Passeriformes; family Sylviidae; genus Hylia; species Hylia prasina. Next base: position 163,267 of record VYXD01004260.1, on the reverse strand, counting down.
TAGTTAGGTAATTGAAATAAATGGGTAAATGTACTCAGTACCTGGAGTGAACTAGTCTGCCTGCTGCTTTGCTTTCTAAGAGTTGGCTTAGATTGCTCAGTTAATAAAAGTTTTAGATGTCATGTCTCTAGAAGGCCCAATATAAAATTCCTCCAGCTAAGGAACATTTTTATCATGAGTTGTTAGGTAGTAAAAAGAGAAGATAGTTGGTGTTAGACTTTACTCATAGTCTTTTCCATAATAGTTGTTAAGAAATTACATTTGAGATTGACCTAACTCAGGATAACGATGACTTCTCTGAGAAACTATGTGCAGTCTCTGTACAGGTATTATTTCTTTCATTTTCTCTTCCTTACATAACTGCTGTATTTCTAGAAATCCCTCATCCAACTGTTTGCCCTATCCTTTTACTGTTGACATTTTTCTACACATCTCTTAAAAAATAAAAGGTGTGTATTTGTTCATTTCTTACATGACGAGACCCTTGCTCTCTTGAGTCCTTCTCACAAGGGTCACTTCTTGGCCATTTGCTCTTACTTATACACAGGGTCTAAATTATGCTGCTGACAGACAGTTCTGTGCTTGTGATTTTCAGCTGTACATATTCCTTGACACCTTTAATGACTCGTGTCTTTGCCTGCTGGTTCTGACTTTCTCTCTAAATACTTTGTATGAATGTGTTTCTCCTGGGGACAAATCAACTGTTCTTCTTGTATGGTTGCTATTTAGACTTTCCATTAATAACCTTGGTAGTGTGTTTGATCCTGAACTTCTCAACTGATACTTTTCCTCTACCTGGAAATGTCATTTACTATATATAACATTGGCATTTTTTTTAGTACCCTGCGGTCTGAACTTCCTGTCTTGACAGTTTCAATTCTCTCCATCCCTTCTTTGTCTCTGTATTTGCAGTGTATGAAAGAAGCAGTCATTCTTTTTCTGACTGTTCTATAACTTGGCTGGCTTTCAATTAATTTCAGGGATCAATATGAAACTATTCTCTCTTACTTATAACCTGAATATACTCTCGTATATTTTACTTTCAGTGTTTTCATTTTAGCACATTATGAGTCAGTGAATGAGTTACATGAGTCAAGTGAATTTTAATAGGAGCTCTTGTGTCATATGTGTTGCTTAAAAATATTTTTTAGGCTGTTCTCTTACAGCTACTCTATCATCTTATTTGAGTGAATAATTTTCTTAAAACCTGATTTTGAAGTTGTTTGTGGTTGTTCTCATTTGTTAGATTTTAAAGTCTAAGAGCATTTACTGTGATTCATATGTGACATTTCGTTCAGTCCTTCAGCATTTGAATCTTGCAGTAGGGTGGGAGCTGCCAGTTTGTACCACAAGCAAGGTGCAAGAAACAAGAGCTGTGGTGCTGCAACAACAGCTCTAGCTCTGAACTTCAGTCTTACCTATATTGACTCTGTATCACGTGTCACATCTGTAGAGCTGATATAATGTTCCTGCCATCAAATTCCAGCCAAAGAAAGTGTGTGGGGTTTTTTTAAGTGTCAAGGGTCGAGGCATTTTGGAGATTGTTGAATACGGGCAAACGGTTCATTAGCATGTTGTTGTTAGCTACAGCTGCAGAACTTGAAAAGAGGTGCTCAGTTATGCAAAGGTCAGAGCCTATTTGGAGGCTTGTGTTTGTTTCAGTCAAAGTGTTTTAGCTTCAAATGTGAACCAAGGAAAACCAGTTCCTACCAAAATGGTGTTTACGTGTCATGACAAATTCACTTAGACGTCACTGACTGACCAGAGAGCAGCTCTGAAAGCTATTATGTTTTGAAGTTAATTCTGTCTAAACCTTTACAAAGTATTAGCAAATTTTCAAGTACAAGTGACAAATTTTATCCAGCAGCCTTTGAGAGACATTAAAGTGTCTTACTTTGTTTGAAAGTTTTGGGTTTTGCTGGAACATTTTTCCACTTTAATGTTTTGTCTATTGTATGCAGTATTTCAATATTTTATGAGTATGCAGAGATCTGGATGGGTTTTTTCAGATGTAATTTAGTATCTCTTTAGTAGCCACAGTGCAGGCAGGTAATTATTAGAAGTTGTTATTGTTGGGATTAGTCTTGTAATTTGCAGAATGAATGTTTTTCTTTTAAACAGAAAAGTAGTTTAAGCATCCTTAACAGAGACCCTGCACAGCTCTGACAGCAATTTCTTTATTATTTAGATATAAAGGCAAGAGTGATAAGTTATTCTTACAAGCTTGGAAAAGAAGTTGGGGGTCAAAAATTTCTGTCATAATAAGAGTATGAAATTGTGATGTCTCTGTCAGTGTAGGCATACAGTTACTATTTTCATTAAGCTTACCTGAATAGTGACTCGCTTTGACATAAAATTTTAGGTTTAATATATGACTGAGATTAAATTTGTATTGTAATCTGGAATAATGGTTTATGTTGACTTTACATTTTGGGGGAAAAGTTTACTTTACAAATGGGAAAAAGTGATTAATTTTATTCTGTTCTTACTGTTGGCCTTGAATGGGATATTCTACATGTGAATACCAGCCTAGAGGAAGCAGACAGTGGTTAGCTGGACCTCCCTTATTCTCTTCTGGAAACTGATTTCACTTGCTCGCTGACAGATATATTTTGTTTCTGAGTTAGAGTTTTTTCCTCCCCTTTGCTGAATATCTGGCTTGTTCTTGTTGTTTTTTCACCTTATTCTTCCTTCTTGCTGTTTCCCTAAGACAGTTGTTCTGACAGTCAAGGTAGCCCATCATGTGCATCAAGGTAGCCCCCTCTCACTGTGGGACTTCAATACAGTGGTGGATGCTCAGCTTCTCTGGCTACTTGCATTGCTCCTACCACTGTCTGCTCTGTCCTTGGGAACACATTCTCCTTCCTCCTGCTTTGTAGGTGGCAGGGTTGCAGACACCAAGCTTTGCTCCTTGCCATCACTTTGTCATCAATAGTGTAAGCATGTTCTCAGCTCTAGAGAAGCCGCTGTTGTCTTTCACTTTCTACTGCATGGATGAGAGCTTTTCCTACAGCTGGCAGCTGAGTGTTGCATGTGTTTCCAGCTGCTGGAAGATGCTGTCACAGACAGGATCACTGGAGAATCTTCAGCAGCTGTGCTCAGAGCAATGCTCTGGCTTTGGCAGGTGTTACTTGGAGCGCTCCTGGCTAAAGGCACCTCAATATTTTTTACATCCACAAAGTTAAAGGTGCTAAATGACTGTGACATGCTGGTGGTGGCTGATCTGTGGCTGGCAACCACACCTGGGCATCTGGGATCTGCAAGTAAGCAAGAGGAATAAACCTTCTCTAGTCTGGACAAAAGGATGTCAGTAATCTTAGTGTTCTTGCTGTCTTCTTGTGACCAGGATCAATGACTACCAAACACTTCATGTTGATACTGCTTACTAGATTTACAAAAAAGAAAAAAAAATCCTGGAAGGCATAAAACTTTTAATAAAGGGAAAGGATCTTGGATGATATTTGTATTTCACAGTTATGCCCTTTGACATTCATAAGCAGTTTTTGTTTTTTTTAAAAACATCTTTTAAAATCTTCATGCAAGAGACTTACACACTCCTCAGCAAGTTTCCAGAATATAAATATAGAAGCATTTCTAGTATGTAATATTTCTAGTGTATTTAGTACAAAGAACACCAAAATACTTTTATTAAAGCAATCATTAAGCTTGGGGAAATTAAAAAAATAAATATGCAGTGTTTCTCACCTAGTCTGTCTAGGCATCTTTTGCCTAAAGGCTGTGGTAATGCAAGTATTTTTATTTTGCTAGATTGCTCATACAAAATAGACATCTCTGAGTAAGTGTTGCTTCAGATGTGTGTTCTGAATATTCATGAAATGAGGAAACTAGAGCTGACACTTTTCATGCTGGTAAAATTCTACTTGGCCCCCCAAATCTTAGAAGTACTCATTTCAAAGGGACAGAACACGTGGATTTCTCTTAAACCATAGCCTTGTTTGTCCATTTCAATGGCGTTTCTCCTTGAAACATGTTTAAGCAGTTCAAATGAGAGAGAGCAGTCCTCTGTTCTTTGTTTATCTCGCACTGAATTTTTCTTCTAAGCTTAAAGGTTTGTTTTTTAAACTCTCTCCGAGTTCAAGATTGCACTTTGCAGAATATTGTTAAATAGATTAAATCCAAATACAAATATGTTTTTGTAATTGCTTAATTTTTTGTTTAATTTTCATTTAATGTGTATCGTTTTTCTATTAGTAGTAAAAATACAGGAAAAAAAAACTGGAGCCAGGGTAGATGTGGAAACAGAATATATCTGAGTAGAAAGATAACCTTGCTGCAAACAGACTGTTCACAACACTGTTTTTATCTTAGGAGTAGGAATTAATACAATGAATTCATCAAAATATCTTAATTAGAGCTCCAGTTATGATTGGCTCTTTCAAGCTAGGTATTGATAAGGATCCAGCACTTAGAAATTGAAATTTTTTTTTTAATCTTACACCATTCTCAAAATTAAGATTGATTTGATCTGCCAGCACGTGACCTTTACATATCACAACACTACTTTATCACTTGATCCTATTTCTGAGGAAAATCTACGTAGATAACACAGCTTCCATTTATTATTATCTCAGAATCAATACCTTCCTTGTAAAATCCTCTGCTTTACAGAAGATGCTGTAAATAAAAATGTTTAATATGAAAGTGAGTTCTTTAGAACAATATTTGTGAATATAAGATTTGGTAAATATACAATATTTGAAGCACAAAATTAGATTTGAAGAGTCAGCTATTATGAAGAAGTTACAAGCAGTACATTTTACTTTGGAAGTGTGGAGATGGAAATATTTCTTCAGTGGATACCTATTTTTATTCTGTATGTCTCAAATAATGAGCAGTACACAATGGTAGACCAGCAACATTGTGTGTTGGATAAATATGCTTTTCAAGCTAAACAAAATGCTTTCTGTGGGTGAATAATCTTCATTTACCTATAGGTTTTCAAATTTTCTTCAGTTATATTCTAGTCTTCATTAATTTCCTGGCTTTATACAGAAAAGTTAGTGGTTTGTGACTATTATAAATAATTTTTACTAGAATATTTAACCATGTTAGTTCTTTTATATATGCTGGTGTGTAAGGAACCGAACTATATGACTTGTCCACTGCCAAAAGAGACTTTTCCCTGAGCTCTGCCATTTCCCTCACTTCTCACACCAGTTCTGGTATTCAGCATGGGGAAATTCTTCAGCTCAGTGACCCACTGTGAACCTGTGTGAGGTGAGGTGCTTGCAGAAAAATATATTTATGATCTCCTTACAATAAGGTCAAAGTTATGAAATTTTCCATTTCTCAACTGTTTTTTCCAAACCACCTGCTTGCTACTTGCATATCTTGGAATTTTTCACAGGACAGAATCTTATTCTAAGTGAAGGTGCAAAACCAGGGATTTTTTTCCCCTCATATACCGCTTCTGTGGACTCAGGAAAGACGAACCCGACAAAATCAGTTGGCTGATTTTCTCTTCCATCCTGATGTACAGCTGCTACATAAAGCACTGCAAATGTGTGGCTTGGGTAGAAGGGAAAAAGGGAACCACATTTGGCAGGGCCTCTTCACAGTTTGAATTAAGAGATGCTGTAGCTTTTGCTACTATAAAAGCATAAGAGCAAGGGTACTGATTGGGCCAAGCATTCAGCTAGTTTACTATTCTGCTTCCTTCTGTAGTCTAATGTGAAGAGATATGAAGAAATTGCTTTTTCTTTCGTTGTAAGAGACAGTGAATCGTTACATCTTCGGTCTCAGGTTGGTGTTTTTCAGCACAATTCTGTGGGACCTTTCTCCATAGAGAAAACATTTATTTGTGCCCTATTTGGCTATCATCTGTCTGTTGCTTTCTCTCTGAGAATCCTTCTCCTATTACACCGAAGCAACTTAGATTTTTGGAGCCTATCTTTCAAGAAACTTTACCAAATGTCTCCTTTGTCATGTTCATTTTACTTCTGTAAAAAATGTTCTAGAAATTTGACAGATCTAGAAGAGAGAACTCTAAAAATGTATAAAACCACAAGTTCGAATATTCTCCACTGCATCAACAGCGTATTATATGTATTTCCTCTGTGTGTGTGTGTGGTAAACAAACAGTACTTTTACCATTTCTTGGCAACTACCGCTACTTTTTAAAAATCTGAATTTGGTCATTGTAATTCAGAGAGCTACAGAGCTACTTTGGAGTCTAAGATCTGAACGTCTTGTCTCTAAGGCAGCTGTCTGACAGAACTCTCCAGAACATTATTCTCAAATGTTATCAAATTTTTGGGTCGTTGGGGAAAAAAAAATCCTTCCATGGGATGAATTCAGATTTTCCCATTAGTTGGTCTCTATGCTTGTGCTTTATTGCATTTGCATTCTTATGATTTCCTAATATTCTCAAATAGTTTTCATTTTGGAAGGGTTAGAAGATAATAAGGCATGCAAAAAATTCCTGTGCCTCCTTTCAGTTATGTTATTGTTCCTGTGTGTGATTTTTTTTCAGGAATCTTGCTGTGTGTAAGGATGAAGTAGATTTTCCTAAGGTAATATTATTATCTTAGAAAATCTAAGATAAACATTGTAAAATATTTGTTGTTTTGCTGATCAAAACGTTCTGAATGAAGGAATAAAGTTTTAAATTTTTTCAGTTACCCAGAATACTCAGAGCCAGATGATTAGTCTAGTCTTCAAGTTTATTTCAAGGAAGCTGATAGAAAACTTTTACAGTCACCTTTTCTCCCCCCAGGATGAGACACGGTAGCTATACCCATGGTGTTAATCTTCTCAGAATATAGTCCAAATGGCATCATTCAGATCATTTGCCTTGAAGGGAAAGGGAAAGTTTGGAGATCACTAATGAGAAGGCATATACGTTTTTGTAAACTGAACAAGCTTTTTATAGCAAATAGTGAGGGGAATTGAACTCAGCAACCCTTAAACAAAAGCCACCTTCTTAACAAATCCATTGGGTTCTGTGTCTGTAATGTGTGCCTGAAATCTTTGTGCTCTTTACCTGAGTTAAATTCAGCAGTCAGCAGTGAAACGTCGTGGCGAGTACATGGAGTGGGAAGAGCTATAGGAAGAGAGAGTGCTGGCAGCCCCTTTTCTGTGAGCTTGGCTTTGGGGCTTCTGGCTTGTAGCTAACCTTGACCTATGCTTTCCTTGACCTTGCTATGGAGGAAGGAAGGGAGGGAAACTGCTTTCTCCAGCTGCTGCTGCTGGCTCCTGCTGGGAGAAAAATCAGTGAAGGTGGTATATAAATTGGTAAAGATTCCAAGACTGGAAGAGAAATTTACCTTTATGGTACATAAAGGTAATTTTTAAATATATTTAACTAGTTTACATTTCCCAAGAGAGTGCTTCAAGTCATACTTTACACATTGCATCTTTTAGTGAAGGGTGTAATTTGTGCTTGTTCTCTCTGTTTGAAACATGGGTTTCAAAGCATTATGCACCAGTAAAGGAGCTTCACTGACAAGTATTTTTTACACTAAATAAGCTTGCTATTATGTCTTCTTTATGCAGTTTGTTTTTTAAAAATAAAAAAATTGCCATAAATCCTAATCTGTGTTGTCTACTAGGTTTGCTTTGTTGTCTTGAAGAAGTATGTTTGGAAAACTCTTGAGAAGCACCTTATGAACCTGAGCAGTTAGATATGAAAATATTAGGGGCAGTTGAACATTTTCTTACAATCGTGTTCAAGACTTTTTTTTTTTTTACAGAACACACAATTGCATGTGGATTGTAAATTAATATTGGAGACAATTATGAAAGAAACAGCTTTGGTAATTATAGATAGTTTCCACACAGTACGTTACACACAGTGGGTTTTTTTAATATTCATCACAAATTCTGAGATTCTGACTAATCACTCTAAGGTGAGTTGTCAAAGCTCACTTAAAATTGGAATACTGGAATGTAAATCATTCAACAAGAAAAACAAATTTTTCATAGTGATAGGATGACTCACATGTGTGTGACCTTGAAAAATGTATATGTAATTTTGTTCCAGACATTAGACCCTTCAAAGTAGTAATATTAAGTATATATGTAAGTATTAGCAGGTTTAGTGGCATATGGCTGCATACACACTCCAAAAAATACATTTGTTATCATTTTTTATTTAATGCTTGTTTTCCTCCGAGTCTGGACCACAATGCCCTCTTCCTCCCTCCTCCACCCTCCAATAAAAATTAATGAACAGCGTTTTTCACTGCTACCAGTAATGTGTAATGATCTTAGGGAAAGAGGCAAGCAATTAATTTGTGGAAATTCTTCTGGTTTTTAGTACACAATTCACAGTATGAACATATTAGTGGAAAACAATGGGAATCTCAAAAATAACAAATACAAATATATTTCTGAGACTTTATGTTGATAATGCATTCACAGAACTTACAAACTTCAAAGTAACAATGCAAATCTTTCATGTAGGTATTTTCCATCATTCATCAGTGTATTCATGTTACTTTCATGCTTAGGAACGAACCTTAGACTGAGATGCTTTAATTGGTTTGATTAGTTACAGACCATTGTGTATGTATTTCCTAGATGTTTCTTGCAATCAGGCAATAATTGAAATACAAAAAACTAAAAAATATATTAAAATTGATAGTGTCTTATATGAATGTTTCTGCTGTATGCTCTGGCTGTGTTTTAACAATAATTAAGAAATATTAATTTGATTTTTTTCTTAGTATAATTTGCATTGTTACTTGTGCAACATATACCACAATAAATGTATTGTACATGGCATTATACCAGTAGATCTTTCTTGTTTACAGCTGAAGATAAATTCTTAGCTCTTCATTTTTGTTTGCCTTCCTTTTCAATATGGTGTACCTTGAAGATAACTGCTGGTAAGCAATTCCAGCAAAAAAATCCATGTTCCTAAGCACTGGTTATCTGTGTTCATCACAGCAGCCCAGAGGACAGGGTTCTGAATTGGACAGGTAAATCGAATGGTATAAATTAATTTGAATTAATTGCCCTGAATGAATTGTCTCTTTTGCTCTGCTGTTCAGGTTTTTTTCACTCTTCACCAGCAGAAGTGTAAGGAAACCAAACTTTAGACTTCCCTTCCAACATGGAAAATCACCAGCAATTTTACAGAGCACAGTGATGTTATTGGTTGTTATTGCCTTGAGACAAAACACTGGAATAAGAGAGTTATTTTAATTTCTTGGTTAAAAGTCTTGGTCTAAATAGGAGTTGCTCTGCCTAATGATGAGCTGAATATAGTCTATATTGTGCTCTATATCATTCTTTTTTTGTCTCTTGTTTATAAAATCTAAATAGCTGCAGTAATTTGCTGAAATTGTCGTATGAATTTCTAGATATATCTTCTATATGCTGCTCATCTTACTCTGTTTGGCCTTTGGGGAATTATTTTGTCCTGAAGAGTCAGGCTGACTTCTAAGGCTGGAGTATTTGTTGAAGATGAGAAGCAACAGACTCAAGTTTTAAGCTGTGCTGGGGGGAGGGAGTGTTTAGATTGGTTATTAGGACAAATTTTTTCACAAAAATGGTTGTTGAGAACTGGAAGAAGCTGCTTAGGGAAGTGTTTAAGTCACCATCCCTAGAGGCATTTAAAAGAATGCAGATATGGCACTTGGGTACACATTTTTATTGTGGACTTGACAGTAGCTTAACTGTTGGGACTCAATGATTTTAGAGGTTTTCTCCAGCCTCTGTGATTCTGTAGATTGTGTGGCTAAGGAGAGCCTGCAGCTGCCTTTCGTGAGCAGCAGCTCATCTGATTCCCATTTGCAAGTGCAGTAGCTGCTCTGTTAATTGGTAGGAGAGCAGCCTAGCAGTCCCTATTATTCTCTCTGTATGTGAGATGTTCAGGCAGGATACCTGTCTGAAGGGGGAGAAAAAAAAATCCTTTTCTTAAAATTTCTATTTCATTTAGAATAAATGGATATGTAATTCTTTTTTTTCCAAAAGAACAGAATAGGTATTTGAATCTCTCTCTTTAGCAGACACAAAAAGAATACCTTGTTTTTCTAGAGTTGTGCAAAGGGGCTTGTGTGTTTATTAGAATCTTTTTGTACCTCACATAATCCAAAACTTCATGTGGTAGTAATGTAATTTTTTTGAGAGATGCTGAGATGACCATACAAAATGATCAAGAACTGCTTTATGACTGTCTGGATTACTCAGTTTTGCACAGGATGTTTGCAATGGGAGATAGCAGACATGCAGCTTTTGAAAGGTGGGAAGTTTATAACCACTTTTTGACTCTTTGGCATGCTTGTGATAGTCTGTATAGACTCGAGATATATAGGGAGCTTTTAAATTAGAAGCAGAGGCTTTGTCCTGCTGTCAGAATGACAAATATCTATTTGTGGTATTTTCTCTCAAGAAAGTAATAAAACAAAATTTATAAGTAAGTGCAAACACAGGGGTGTTCGTTTGTTTGTTTTTAAAAAATAGTGAAAGTTATAAATTTTAGCCATATTTAGGATGTTGGTTCTGAGAGAAGGACACTTGGGATAAAGGTTACCCTCCTCAGGATAGAGTGCTGTTCTTCTTTCTGCTGAAGCCTGAGAGAGGAGTTCATTGATCTCAGTAATGAAGACATTGAAAAGTCCTTCAGCAAAACCAGGAGACCAAATTTGACATTGTGATATATTCAAAGTTATTTGTTGAGGAAGAAGGAAGTGGGAGAAAGATGTCAGGTAACCAACCATGACCTGCTAGACCTTATTTGAACAGTAAGGATTTGGGACATGCGTTAGTCTGTTCCCTGCAGAGGGCGTTGGGGTTTTTACAGGTTTTACTTTTTATTTTAGAAGGAGAGCATCATAATCTTTCCTTTGCCTTTAGGTGGTCATATTCCTTGACAATTGAGTTGATTTCAGCCAGAGGAAGAAAAGAATGAAAGAGATGGGTAAAAATGCTTAAGGTCAAAGGACACTCTAGCTTTTTATCTAGCATGGTTAAACACAAACTTGTGGGTCAGTGCATGTGGATGCATTCAATACAATGTCAGAGTTTTAACTCGTCTTTTTTGAAAGATGAAATAGTCACTATAATACAAATCCTTTGTGTATGTATTTAAAATAAGCTTGCTTGGTAAAATACAAGTTATTCAAGTGAAGGGAGGAGAAGTTTTGAAGAAGTAAAGAGTAATTAATCCCTTAAATACTATGTTGCATGAGTGTCTTACTCTGACAGATATTATTTTCAAATAAAACTACATAATGTATGTGTATATGTTGATAGCCTTCCATGTCCTTGTTAATCACAAGATTAAAGAGGAAGCAGAACTGAATTTAAAGCCTTTTCAAAAAAGGCTTGGAGCAGTGTGTTTTCAAGTGTTAGTCTTTGGGAAACAGGTGATTATACTGCTTATATTTTCATTTAAGAAATGTTTTTCAAGTACCACTGCTTTTGTGCATCAGTACCAGATTGCCCAGTTACGATACATATGCTGGCATCTGTCTATTTTATAATTAAGCATTAAGCCCAGTGTACATCGAGCATCTGAAATAGCTACTGCAAGCATGAGTGCTGGTACTCTGTGTATAACTGCTGAAACTTGTCAGTCCTTTGTGCTCCTATTATTTCTGGAGTCTAAGCTAAACAGACTAACTGCTGCTAAGAAGCTGTCAGGGGATGCATGTCAAACACGAGGTGTATCATGCGATCAGACCAGTGCTGGGACACACAAGTCAGTGGTTGCAAGAGGAAAAAAAGTGACCTTTTTCTCTCAACATTGTCTTTACACTGAATGGAACAGATGAGTTTCTGAATTATTCACAGTACTGGAAGCTTATAATCAATGCAGTGGTGGCAGCAGCAGGCTGTTGAGACAGAGGTTGAGTATTTTGTTAAAATGCCTTTTCCTGAAGCTCATCAAAGGATTCATTTCACAAAACAGTCTCTGGGAATTTGGGTGTTTAAGATCTGTGGGAGAAACAGCATTTTCTTCCAAAGAATAAAGAAAGAGAATATTTCCTCCAAATTTTGTAAGGATCAGTGTTGAAATAAAGGTTAATATTAATCACAGGTCTTACGCAGTAATGGAACAAAGAACATCTGTGAAAAGGGTTTGCTGTTTCAGTGAGTAATTCCAATTAGTTGACTAGTGTTAGTAATAAAGCAGACCTTTTAACACATAAGGTAATTACTAGATATATAAATTACCTATTTATCTAAACAAATAAATATCCATAGTAACAAAATGAACTTGAAACAAAGATAGTAAGATTGTCTTGGTTATAACTGGTACGCAGTGGAAGGTAAGTCTTTTCTTGATGTCATAAATAATTTTGCCTTCCTAAAATACAGACTGTTCATAGTTCCCTCAAAATTGTTAGCTTCTAATGATAGGCTTTAAAATTCTTTTCTTTCAGCAGGTCAAATTTAGTATCGTATTCTCTAAAGTGTCTTCTTTTTAAATTCTGTAATCTATTGATGCTTATTGTATAAAACTGGAAAGTAGGAACTTGGATGCAGTGTGTAATAATTCTTTGTGTCCTATGACACATCACTCATCAGTCAGATGCTGTTGCCCATATGAGACCCTGTGTGGCTGCATACATTATCACTGTTAACTCTCTACTGTGATTTACTAAAAACAAAGGTTTTGTATACAGAAGAAGTAAGGGAAAAGCAGTGCAAAGGGACTGGAAAGTTAATGTCTACACTGCTCAGGAAACCCAAGTTTGTAAACATCTTCCAAAGCTTTTACAGTTCTCTCTTTGCTTTTAAAAACGTCTCCTCGTGGATGGGAAAGTGCTCTTTGTATAAGTCTTCTGAATCTTCTTAACTTAAAAGGCACATGTCATAGCTAATGGACTGGGACTTTCCTAGTGGTCCAGTTAATATTTTAACATTGGTACACTCCATAAAATGTATGAAAACATATAAGTGTCTGTAATAATACACTTAAGTGTGTTAAACGGAACTTCAAACGCCTGCCATTTTTGGTGTCAATTGTTCCTTTGGGTTGTGAGGGTGGAAATAAAATGGGAGGTGGGGATGTATTTCCACAAAGTCACCAGCATTCTGTGCCTTCCACTGCAGAGCGCACAATGTTCGCAGTGGGTCTGGCATCTTACTTGACGATGTTGGCTCACTTAGGGCTGTTTTTATATGCTTTATTGTAGCCTGCCCCAGCCTGGGTTTTAAGGTTTGCTTCAAAGCCTTCCCCAGCCTCAGGTGACACAAAAGGTTCTTCCTGTTACCCAGTGACCACTACAGGGTTGTCAGACTTTCCCTCTGTGTTTTTGGGGTCAGGCCAGGCAATAATTGCTCAGCCACCTGGCAGCTGTTAAAACCAGACAGGTGAAGACAAGCCCAGACAGCTCTTGAGACCCTGCACTGTCCAGTCAGTGCAAAGCCTCTGGCCTTCCACAAGCATTGACAAGAATCCTATTTATTATGCTACTTCATATATAGAAATAAAATTAGATTAAAGCTTTCTGAAATCATGAGCATCTGTCTTGTATTTTCTGTCTGAGAGAACTGTGTCGGTCAACACTACCAAATGCACTCAAAACAGACTGACTGAAGTCATAGCTGCAGGTCAGAAACTTAATGAAATCTGGCTAAAAAGGTTTGGTGTTTTTTTTTTTTTTTTAATGCTAAAACAAAGAAGATACAAGCAATAAGCTAATGCTGTACTGCCTGTTTTCTCCAAACCCTGTCAGACCCTGGCTTGTTGCTCCCCCAGCCTCAGAACCACCCTGTGTGCTGCATCAAGGCCCAGCTTCAGCAGGAGAGGGGTGGAATTATCCCAGGGATGCTCAGGCCCATTTGGCTGCAGAGTGCCAGGATCCAGGGTTGGTCATCTTGGATGAGTGTTTGAATGAGAGCATCTGCAAGGGTCAGAGAAGGGAAGGGATGGCTATTACGGTTGCTATTGTTCCTCATTTTACTTTATAAAAACAATAGCTTTTCCTGTTCATTTTATTTCTTTTATTTTAAATAAGTTTTAAACTGAATTTCTTGGAAGCATCTGCCAAATCCAGTTTGTCCCGTCTTCAGTCCATAGGGAGAACATAGACTCCCTCAAAGGACTCCCAAGACTTTTTTTTCGTGTGGTTGCATGAAGACCCAGATTCAAGAATTTTATCACCAGGATTCTGGCAAATGGTACTTTGTGACTCTGAACTCTGTCTTGTGTGATGAAGCAAACCTGCTTCATGATTTATGGATAAGGCATTCAGAAATTCAATAGAATTCAGAAATTGAGACTGACAGACTGCTTTCTAAGGAAACTGTATTGTGTCCTGTCTCAGGCATGGCACAGACTGAAGTGGTCTGTGCAAGTGTTAGGACTGATACCCTGGTGAGGTGAGGTACTACCTCATTAGTTTCTTACACTGTAGCTGTTACTGAATCACTGGGGCACGATCTCTAATTTAACAATCCTGCAGGACAGTGAGTGCTCTTAAATCAGAGCCTGTAGTGGTTTTGCTGTTCATGCCATGTTTTTGTGAAAGGTAAATGAATGCTTTAAATAGGAGGTGGAAGATGCAGAGCCACAGCAATGTTTTTGACTTGCTGATAGACAGTATTTCTCAGGCAGCAGCCCCTGATAAATCTGGTACCTTTGCCAAAAGCTTCTTATTTCTCCCTTAGGTACGGAGGAACATAGCCCTGACGGAATAACAGGTAAGGAAATACAGAGCAATACATAATTATCAACATTTCACTATTTTTAGTGATGCTGGTTTTGTTCCCATAATAAATTTTATTTTAGTTGACTAAATAGATAAAAGGAATTTGGAGGCAATTAATTTTGGTTTTGTAGCTTCAAAGTCCAAAACCAGCATAGAATTTTTCTCTTCAGTGGTATTTTGCACATTTTAGTAATGGCTTTGTAACCTAAATTCAAAAACTTCTACGCATGATTTTTTTGATGGGGAGCATCTCCTGTTATTCTTCAGGGGAGACAGAAGGGAGAGTACTGAAAAACTGAACTTACATAGGTATAAGAGCGTTCCTGCCTTGTCCCTCTAATCCTCCCTGGTGGTCTTGGTTTGGTCAGTTTTACCGTAAGTTTGTGAAGAGACAATTTACCAGTATCTTGATGGTTTGGAATATACAGTTGCTGAAAGCAAAGGGGAGTTAGATTAGCTGCATACACTTCCCAAGCTGTTTTGACTTAGGTTAGCTACACAGTGGGTTTTGTTACTTTGTACTACTACTAATATTTTCCCCAAAGCACATCTTTCATTGATGGTTTTAATTCACATATATAAAACATCTATTTGTATATGTACATATATGTGCACATAAACATTTCACAAGCTTTTTAATGTTCAGTCAAGCTTTTTAAGCATTACATGAGAGCTGCAAATGGGTTAAGAGACGATGAGTATCTGTCTAATCATTCCACAGAGCAATAAAATGTCTCTTGACTTTCCAATCTCTCTTTTACCTTCTTTGCTCTAGTCTCCATCAATATATTTCAAATTCTCTGTACAAGTCTGTCTTTCTCAGTTATAGCTGCGGTCTTTTTTTCTGAGTTTTGTTTGCACTGCTTGCTGAGTGCATGTAAGAATTCTTTGATTACATGTACTTCTGTTCAGTTATTTGGAGACCCCAACTGACAAAAAGGAATATTAAGGTTTTCTTTATCTCTCCTGTTCCCCCATATGAAAGATAAACTCTCCCAGTACCAGCAGAGAACCTGCATTAAATCTTTTTCTTTCTGAAGCCTGCTTCTTGGAAGCCTCAATTAGCTTCAACACAGAAATTGTATTACTAAACCTACCTGGCAGCTCTGTGCAGCACTACCAGGCAGTCTGGGTATGAATCGAAGGTGTGGAGTAGCACATTCATTGTTCCCAGCTGAATGAGCCCTCCCCAGAAGATGAGTATGTCCAGAAATGATAGCTGAGCAGTCTGAACCCCTTCATTCACCCTGCTGGGTGTGCTCATCCTTTCACCTGGGTGCGTTAAGAGCCTATGATATTCATCAGAACGGCTCCAGTCTCAGAGCTTATCTACATCAGTGGTTTTAAAAGTGCACTCTTCTGTCAGCATCGCTGCATCTGCACAATAGATTTTGCTAGCTTAAGCTATGACTTCTAGTAAATTCAACTGTACTGCCAGAATATCTCAGTACTGCATTTTTAACCATGTTCTTGAGCTTTGCAAATACAAAGACAAGATTTTATGCCACCAAATTCAGGTGCAGGTGTAAGGGGTTTCCTTCTTTTTCTAATGCCTGCATTTCTTCAGTCCTGGACCACCCCTCAGGATCAATCTTTTTCTAAAAGTTTTCTAAATTCTTCTGAACATAGTTAATGTAGTTAAATAACTTCACCATGGATTTCCTACTATTCTAGAGTTCTTCACTTCAGGAGGGACATGAGTGTCTCTACTGTGTTGTGTACATCAAGAAAGTTTCTAGACCCTGTCTTCTCATGCATCTCATGCCCCCTTTCTGTTTCCACAAAACTATCTCAAGTATCCAGACAATTCAGCAAAAAGTTAATGCTTGGAAGTGCCTATGTTGGAACTGATGTTTTTGCCCTTAAATATAGAATAAGAAAATCACAAGTAATTTCATATTAAGTATAAGGCCGTGCAAAAAATGGATGCTCCACTTTGCTTCATATTAAAAAGGAATTAAAAAATATTTGAAAGAGGATAGAAATTAAACTACCTGCTAATCCACCCATTTAGTCCATATGGACTTGTGTGAGGTATCTTGACTGTCACTGTAGGAAAGATTTCCTTCTTCTGCTTGTGCCCTCTGTGTCCTGTAAACGAGTGGAAGCTTCCAATATTCCTGGCTTTGTCTTGCACCTCTGCTTGCTAAACATACATGGTAAGAAATACTATTACATACTGTTTTGTTCTGGTATGACTGAGCTATGGAACTGCTCTACACACTCCTATTGGATCCAAAAGGATTTAGTTGCTAATTGGGAAATATTTTCATTATTCAGTTACAGTAATTGTCCATGTGTTTGGAGACCAAATTTTCATTTATGTTGTTAATGATAGAAATAGCCCATTCTTTAAAGGTCACCTTCAGATCTGTTGCTGAAGCAAATTGTTCCTTTAATTAGAAGAATTTTTAATCAATGCATGTACTGAGAAATTCTGAGTATTATATGAAGTGATAATTTAAACTATTTAAAGAAGCAACTTCCTCCAAAAGTATAATATGAAGCTGCTCAATATTTCCTGTAAAAGCTTGTGTTTATTTTGCAAAACTGGAATCATTTGGCCGTGAAGCATATTTTGAAGTTAAGGCTTGGTTCTCTGACATGTGAGTGCTGGGCTCTCCAGCAGCAGGTCAGGTTCATCTCCACGGCTGAAATTTGGGAGCATGTGGAAGCACAGCCAGGTGCCTCCCCTACAGGTAACACACCCCACAGAACAAGGAGGGCAGCAGGAGGTAGTTCTTTGTCCTACTTCCCCAGCTTCCTGAAGGAGGCTTTGATTTATTAAGGGTTAATGGTTCTTTAAGCAGTTACAAGAGAGGATCTTGGTTGGTAGTCAGGTAGGGTCATGCCAGAGTAGGCTGTGTGGACACTTCCAGAGAGCAACGTGGTCCTTTGAACAAAATTGCTAATTACTGTGGGAAATTTTGGGTCTCACATAGTTAGCCAAAGAACTTATTTTAAAAATGCATTATTCTTTTGTTTGCCCTAATCAAAGTCTTAGTTCTGTTGAAACTGAGGGCAAAACCTGAGAGGTAAGAGTGGAAAAGGGTGATTACAGGACAAAAAGTTTTTGTATGACCTTTAAGGTAAGGCTAAAAATCTGATGCAATGAAAGGGATGCTTTGAAAGAGAGTTAGAACAGGGATTACAAAAAGGAAGTGATCCAGCAGGGCAAACAACCTCTAGCCTTTACTGTCTGCTGATGTTGGATTGTGCTAAAGAAGAGACAATTAGAGGTTGTGACAAGAAGACACAGCTTGTGCAGAGAGAGAAGCAGGAACCTGGGGAGTATAGAGGAACACATGACAGCTGATACCATCTGAATAGATGGGATAGTTAAATACAGTAGTAGGGATTGCTAATGTGGACATAATCAAGTTAAACAGTTCTTTACTACATCTTTTGGTGGCATTTGTAAATAATTTTTTACACTACTGCATTAGGAGTAGCAAGTGAATGTTGTGACAGTATGAATATAGAGTACTCATTTCTGTGAGATTTTTCATTATGTTTGGGAATTTTCTTGTTTGTATCTGTGTGGTTTTGATTTGTTGCTATTGGTGAAAGTCAGTCTGGGGGGAAAGGGGATAATTTTGAACAAAACAAAGTTCTTGAGCATTAAAACAATTGTCATGCCATAAAAATCTTACTAGTCATTATTTATAGAGATGAGTCACTAAAAAATTCTCAGGTTATCAAGCTGCAAAAGTACCCTCATAATAATGAGACTGGGACTGAAAAATCTGGTTACCTGTCAGATCATAAAGAAAAGAAAAATCTTGTGAACGTCTCCTGTTCATGTGGAATTTCAGTTTTCACTATGAGAAGCTGTACTTGGAAACCAAGGCTGATGCTGCATGTGTATCCTATGTCATGCAACCACAGCAATAGCTTCAGCACCTACACTTAGCTGTATTTTTCCTTCCCTCTCCCATGTGTCCTCAATGACATCCCTGTTACAATTTCCTCAGGTCCTCCTTTCATTTCCAGACACCTTCACAGTAATATTTTCAGCTCAGCCTTGTGACTGTATGCCCAGCTCTTGCATGTCACATGTAATATACTTCATTTCCTTTATAGTGACTTGAGAGATGTGTTGTTTTTGAAACCTCACTTCTGTCAAATTGTTTGAAATTAACTCTGAGTTGTTGAAGGGGGACTTGAATGATAGACAGCCTGTTCAGATGGTGAAGCTGACATACTGATAGCTTTGTTCTCCAAACAGATGCAGAAATGACGGTGCTGTGCTCCCTGCTTGGGGACTCAGGGACTGCAGCACCTTTGCTGATGTTCATGGTTTGTTATATGTTGTTCTTGTGTCAAATTCTCCATCCCACTTGTTTTAGTTTTAAAAATCCTTAGATTTCTGTAGATTTGTTCCAGAACAAAAGGGGATTCTATGGAAGAGCTCTGAGCACATGCAGAAGTAGATTTGGGTGACACGATTCAAGAAGGAGTTATACTTGCACATATTAGTATACCAGATTAAGAACACAGTAATGGAAAAAGAGTATGTAAAAGATGAGAAGGGAAAGAAGTGACAGCATAAAGGATGAATTTCAAGTTTAGAGGAGTAGAGGGAACTATTTTGGCCTTTTTAGTTGGTGCTGAGTAATGTATTGTCCAGTGCTGACTCTACAAGTTTATTACTTTATGCTGAATTAAATGAGTCACAAAGTTCTTCCCTTCTGAATTTTGCTTTATTCTCTTCCTCCACTTGTTTTTTTCTCTTAAACTCCTTTCTCTTGCTAGGTTTGCTGTGTTGCTTGTCTTCCCCAGTGGTGCCATAATGAGTGGTGTACTGAATGCTTCCCTCTCCACTTTGTGTCCTGAGCTTGTTTTGTTATTCATTTTTTCTTCATACTGCAGCATTTCTGCTTTCTTAACTTCCTTTCCCTCTGTCTTTTCATATTCTCACCCTCCTTTTTGCTAAAGGAGCACACCATATTGTTATACTCTTCTGGCCTTTGTGTTCCCTTTCTCACTTAGCTCTTTCAACCCTTTGAGACAAAAGACTTTTTATACAAATTCCCCAAATTAGAGGTAGATGCTTCTGCTCAAGGTCAGGGTTCGTGACAGCTCCTACAAACCATTCCTCTGAAGGAGGAACAGAAACTGTCAGTGTAATCATTACCAAGTTCCTCTGAAGAGTCTGTTCCAGTTGCTCCAGTGTCTCAGCCCTCCCTCCTTGCCAGCTGTGGATTTCCTGCAGGTCCTGCTTGGTGACTTAACAACCAGCACAGCCCCAGGCTGCATCTGTGTGGCCAGCTTGGGGTTATTTTCTCTTTTGTCTTTAAGGTTTGTAGCCTTGCTGTGGAGCAGCTTCTGGCATGCAGAAATAGCTGTAGCTCCATCTGAGATGCTGCTATATGGTCCTCATAGCCCCCCAGGAAAATGCAATCCTGAGAAGTGGTCCCTTGACTCCATCATTGTGTTTTTCTGCCCATATAAGGGAATGCATGAGGTGTTCTTTCCCTCAGCTCCCAAGGATTTAGGTTGTAAGTAATGGCACCGATATTGTTATACAAACATCAACCTCTGTGACTAACCAGCATGCTGCAGAACTCTTTATCTTGCTGATTTTCCTGATTCATATTGCAGGAAACTTCTGTAATACAGAAGAACATAAGAGTACATTCATTTGTTGTTTATTCTGTCTCTAATGTAGTTAAGATTTCTAGATAGACTATGTAAAGTAACTTTTATATTAACATTACATCCTGTTGTGATGGTAGATATGAGTGTACTGTTCCCCTGACTGATGCAGAAAAATACAAAATTATTTTTGCCTTACTTATTACTCTTTTTTTTTGCATGTGTGTTTTTGTTAGGATTATTTTGCTGGGATTTTTTGTTTGTTTGTTTTTAATTTGATTCTAAAATATAGGGTTAGTTAGTGACTTAAGGAGGCTTCTTTTAAATTTCAGTTTGTGAACTGTCTGACAGGCCATTTGTTTCTCACTCCCCCTTAGGAAGGCTGACTTGGGATATATTCTCTCTAGTTTCTATGCTGGAGGACAGTCTTTTTATATTAAGAAGTGAGTTTCTAGATATGATGACCTGAAATGTCCATGTATTAAGAGTCATCAGTTTGACTAATGGCACACCATGGCTACAGATCATCCTAAGCACCTCTTCAAAGTGTCATTTTTCCAGCTCAGTTGATTTCTGACATATCTCACTTTATCAGCTATTGAAGTGGAAATTTCATCACTCTTTTATGCTTTTTGAGTTTTTCTTAGTATTTGTTTGTAATAGGTTTCATGGGTGATTAGTTGTGCGAATTGTGAAGGTTTTTTTGTGGACAGATTTTCTTAATTTTTGCATATTGTACCTAAGCCTTTTTATCTACTTGTTAACATGTGTCAGTTGAATTTTGCTTTGTTCTTCTGCTATTAAGAGGCTGTTAAATACTATACCTAGTGCAATTGGTAACTAATCCAATATTTACATTTGTTTAGCCTGGTCAACAATTACAGGTACAAAGGAAATTATTATTAAATAAAAATCATGGTGCTTGCAGATATGTATCTGTTGAACAGCACTGCTTAGATGCCATTTTCAGCAACTGTTTTCAATGCTGAGAATAGGCCCTGTCTTAGCTCCCAGCCTGTAAAATCCTTTGCTCTTATTCCAGAGAGAAGTTCCAGCCTTCTTCTTCTACCAGAAAATTTAGGGTTCTTGTACTGCTTGTGTTTATGTAGAATCATGAAAGCAGATTTGGTCCCCATCTAAGCAAGTGTTCAGATTGTGCTTTCACCTAGGAGTCAATGTGGAAGGATCAATGACTCTTCATTTGTAATAATGGTCATTTATAGCAAAAATAACAATAATTCAATAATAATGTAGGTCCCTGCAGCTGGGAATACTATGATTATTTGGAATGCCTATGTTTTTAGATTTAGATATTGGGAGAGAAGTTTGGTATGTAATGTGTGAATTCCTTCCCTGTCTCAGTTTTGCCAGCATCAGGAAGAAGGGCTCTGCTCCAACAGCATGCTGCTTTCCTTGCTGCTGCTTCTCCTTGAGACTGAGGAGGAGAAATCTCCTTTGTGCTTCCTCATATTTCAAACTCTCTTACTGTTCCCCTGTAACAGAGAAATCTACAAATTTTATCTTTCCATTTTTGAATATTTTTTCTTCCAGCTCTGTATATATTAATGACTCTCATTATTCTTAGAACTAATTCCAGTTTTGCTTTGTATGTTTGGAGATGTCTAGAATGGATATAGATGTTGAAAGGGAGTATAGTTGATCCATAAATAAACCCAAGGAGTTACATCATCTTTTCTATACAATTATCTTGTCATTTTGGCAACAAACATTTTTATTTCTTACCTGTTACTATTTCATGCTTTTGTAGATTTTTAGATATCAAAGGACATAAAATACTGAGGTATATTTAGACTTCTTAGTCAGGTACATTGATGTTCATTGAATCATATTTAATGCTGGGAGAAGTTTCTCCAAGTGAGAGATGGGGAGGGAGCCCTGTGTACCTTAGGCACAATTGCCATCCTGCTGCCAAACTGCAACAACCCTTTGAGGAACTCAGAGTTCAAGGTGTTGAATGAAATGCAGTAATTTTCCATAACATTTTAAATGCCTGCAGGCATGCTAAAGTTGTACCTGGGTGTTTTGGATAACACTGTAGCATGACCTTAATGCCTTTTTTACATCTTACCAATTAAAATATGTCTGTAGTACTTTTCTGTGCTGCAGTGTAGATCCTAAGTATCAAGGGGTTTTAATTGAAAAAAGTTAAGTAACTGTGATTTGTTTGGTATTTTTTTTTCTTTTTCACTACGTTGACTTTATTTCACGTTGCAATAGATGACTAAAAGAAACTGATGAAAGACTGTCCTGGTAAATTTTAAATGCAGTGTAAAACTTCTATCAGACATCAGTCAGCTTTGTCCGTGTCTGAGACATCAGTCATTGAAGCTCCTGTGGTGGCTGTGACACTCGTGTGTGAACATGCTTTGTGCTCAGTTTTAATGCTTACACTTGGTGTCTCTATGACACTTAAAGTAAAAGACAGAATTTTGATTTTTTTTTAATTATTAATTGCACATAACTTATCAGACTTGGTAATTAAATATTGTGCTAAAGGTATTAATGATGGCAGAGGTCTACAATGTAGCCGGACCTATAAGGGAATGAGCTCTTTTATCCCAATGACCTGATCGTGACAATAATTGCCTCTCTGCTTCTCCTTCTTTCCTTCTAAATGAAGTTGAAAGAAATATTTAAGTATTAATTTTAAAATGGGCATCTCCTCTTTATGGTTTCAAGCTGTTTTTAAAATTTGGCGTGAGACTGGGAGAATAGATTCTGAGTCTGCAACCAGCTAAGCTGTGTAGAGAAGTGGGCTGAGCATGACTGTATGAGAGCTGACATGTCAGCCTGGTGATCAGTGAACACCCTCCTGTGTAATCCAGCCAGGAGCCCCTAACACTGGAAAGATCACTGAAGAGGTCGTGGGAGATCCCAATGCTCAGTGACACAGATGAGCATCCTCAGTTTTTATACTTTCAAAAGTATTACACAGAAACTTGAAGCAGTGGCACGCACCAGTGAAATATCTTTTTTTATTTTCTGCAGTCCATGCAGGCTGGTTTAGGTTAGCATTGCAGTATAAAACGTGCAGCAGTCTAGAGCATGGCTGAACTGACATCTCTTTGTGACCGTGGTAGTAGTTCAATAGCTTTGTAAATATTGCTCTGTGAAAATGACTTCATTTAGCTGGGGTGAAGCAACCTGATAGACCATAAATATTGACATATGGGCAAAAATTCCTTGTGGATGAAGGCGAGTGTTTCATAATACATCACAAAATAAATTTCATTCTCTTTGGTTTAAGATTTTAATCTGATTTTGTAAATTAGTTGCTGTGCATTTGGCTGTCCCCGCCAAGGCCCTGAGATGCAGCTCTAATGTTACAGGAAAAAGAAGAAAAAGAAGAAATATGATCAAATTTGTGCAGCAGTGGTTCATTTAAGTCTGTGAAGATTTAAATGGGAAATCTTGTTAGTATTTTAATAATGGTGTTTCAAAGAAAGGGGCTGAGTAGATGCAGTAAATGACACTTTGACTTTTTAATAAAATAATTTTCTCAGTAATTGAAAATTCTCTCGTTTGGGTGTGAGAAGTGTTTTCTAGGGAAAAAGAAGGGGTGATTCATAATGGGACAAATAAAGATCTAGTGAAGCCATCTGCAAGTCTCCTTTTGTTTGACCTGTCACAGCAGTTACACTGCTGAGTTGCTGACTTTTAATACATTAAACATTAATTCTGATATTTGTTTTTGTGTTCTGTAAATATGTTTGTGTTCTCCCTTTCTGCTTGTTGTCTGATCACAGTAAAGAACATTTATTGGTAGACAGATCTTTAAGATAGCTTTTATTCTGTCTTCTTTTAGATGTGTATTAATTCACTGATGAAATAAATTCAGACACAAGCCTGAGGATGTTAAATGTTTCCTAAGACTTGCTGAGAGATATTATTAATTTTTAAAGTTAAAGGCTACTGAAAGTAAACAGGTGTTTTGTATAATGCCAGATTCAAAGAGATCATCTTCTTAAAACCTGTTTTTTTGTTTGTTTCGTTGTTGTTGTTTTTCGAAAATGTCCACAAATAATCCAGTAGTCCTCATTATTCTGGCAGGATAATCACTGCTGAAGTGTCTCCATAAAGCAGTGCTGTTAAACAGCTTGTATTTTTTAACCTTTTCATTCTCTGCCTGGAGAGGCAATAGATAACCCAGAGAAATGCTTTTTGACATCTTATTGAATTCATTGACTTCCGTGGGAAGCAGATCAGTACTTCCTCATGCTACAGCATACATTAAATCTTTGGGGATTTTAGCTTGGTATAGTAATAATGTATTGTGCAAATAAGAGTTTGGGTTGTTGGTTTGGCTTTTGTTGGGCTTTTGGTTGTTTTTTGTTTTTGTATTTTTTTACATTATAAAGGATTTTGGAAACTTGGATAAAAATAAAAAATATTCTTTGATGGTGAATAGTCATGATGGTGAATAGTATGTGAGAGTTTTCCCATGGTGAGTTTAGAGACACTAGGAATTAGTGGCCCTTTAAAGTCTTGATGTGCTTAGATGAAAGGGAAGATAGGCTTTACACTGCAAAGGAATTCCCATGTGTATTTGTTAGTAATCATTTTTAAAAATTACAATTCAGTTTAGTATTAATAAAACACAGAGTTTATAATATGCCTAATAACCTGATTTTTCTTGGAAAGTACTTGCATTTATTAGTAAATCAAATGTTTTAAAATCTGAGTGTTTCATATAAGCTAGAAAGATGTGTTAACTGGGCATCTAAACAGTCATAAATTTAATAAACTGTTGCGTAATAATTTTTTTCTAATTTTTTTTTATCATGTAAAAATTTTATCTAACCACTTAAAATCTGAAAGTATAAAAGTAGAAGATTGTTTCCTTAAATGGATAAGGCTTTGGAGCTTTATCTTTGAGTCTAAACTCAGCTTTGTATAGGCCAAGAAATGCAAAAACCTTTTTGGAAAATTGCAAAACAAAATGATAAAGGACTGGCTCTAGTTCACAAACTTGTATTATGGCTCTGTAGTAAATTAAATACTCTCTAAAAATATTTTAAGGAGTGACAACTAATTAGTTTGATATGAAGGGTTTAAGTGAAGAGTTATAAAGCAACCTTATTTTTGCTGAAAAGAGTGCAAATGGAGTTTGCTGTTGCTTTGTGATGTGTGTTGCTGTGTGATATGTGTATGCTTTCTCAGCTGTACAAAGATTAAAATTATATTCTTAACTTTATTTTAACACTTCTCTTTAAAAAACAAGAGCAAAATTTCCAAGCTTTCTTTCTGTCAGAAATATAGATATTTTGGTTGAGGGTGCAAGACCCAAGAAATGAATCTGAGATGTTTTGTTTTGAAAACTGAGAAATCTTGTTTTGAAAATATGTGAATGAAATATTAAAGCAAAATAAACAGCAATAGAAATATGATTCTTACTGTAATATTCCTTAAAAACTTGAGGGGAAGAAAAGCTATTTCTGATTGTCATTTACAAATCAAATATTTTCTTGCCTTCTAGCACAGCTTACATAGAATATACTGGCTTGGATAAACCTTCCTGCACATCACGTGTTGTTTCTGTAGCTTGCAGTGAAATTACGTGTACATGTTCTCTGAAGAGAATAATTTTCTTAGAATAGAAATTACAATAAAAATTATAGATGTATAAAAAGATACCAAAAAGTATAAAACCCCAAACATTAAAACCACAAATGTTCAACAAGCAGAAGAAAGCCAGATTTGCCATTAAAGTATTCAGGCTTCTCAGAAAAAGAAAAAAACAGCTTACCTACGGATAGACCTTAGGCAACTAGCATATTCCTAAAGCTGGAAAAGTACTATTTTTCCAACCTGTTCTCTGCTCCAATCACTCTCTGCTTTTGATCTTTTAATCTGTTGTATAAAAATGAGAAGTATTTTGTTGATATTTTTTACAAGACTTTTTTTTGCTAATGCTTTAGATGAGGGTAGCGTGTGCATGGAAGTCTGGCGAGTCTTACAGAAGTGCTTCTCACCCATTGCTGAGCTTCCTTTCTTTCTTTCTTTCTGTTCCAGACAGTTAGGGATCAATTACAGCAATTTAGAGATCATTGTAACACATCAGTGGTTGTCTTTCTAATTTTATTATAGGTGAATGTAAGCTGAATGTAGAGAAGACTTCCAAATAAGCTGGACTGATGTGCGCAGAGAAGGAATGAAGTATGGATGTGAAGGAACGTAGGCCTTATTGCTCCCTGACAAAGAGCAGACGGGACAAGGAACGTCGCTATACAAATTCTTCTGCAGAAAATGAGGAGTGCAGAGTGCCTACCCAGAAGTCTTACAGCTCCAGTGAAACCTTGAAAGCTTTTGATCATGATTCCTCTAGGTTGCTGTATGGAAACCGGGTAAAAGATTTGGTCCACAGAGAAGCAGATGAGTATACCAGACAAGGTAGGCAAGATGTTTGAATTCAGAGTGTACAGTTCATTAGTTCCAAGGCATTCCTGTTGCAGGAATGTTGTTTTGCCAGTTTCATCAGTTTTGGTAATATTCTACACACTGAGTACACTTCCCTCTGTAAATGTTTTACAAAGGTGTGGAAGCATTGATACCATCTTTGGAATAAATAATACATGATGCACAGGAAGTAAATGGCCTGTGTTGGGCAGTGACAATATTGCAGAGCCAAGTGTGAAGCATTCAGGCCTTACAATTTAAAAATAGACCCCCAGTTATTTGGCTCATTAATAGGTTACCCAAAAGTTTGCCATTCCAGTATATCAAAAAATGTAGGTAATTTAAAAATTCATAAAAAATAGATAAATACAAGTGTTCCAAGAAGGTCATGCCCTACGAATAGATTTGTGGAAACAGAATATATATGGATGAGCATACAAATAATTCATTAGCTCAGTGCTTTTATATTTGAGCTTACAAGGGCAGTAACAGCTGTTCAGTGAGTAAGGTAAATTAGTTCACAGTTTGTGCATTTGGGTGATTTTTTTTAGTGGTTATCTCTGATCTATAACCAAATGGTAATAGGTTGCTGAAGCTCACTGTTGAGTTTTTGAGTACACGACTGGGGTGACATGAGAAATCTAAATATCCATCAAGATGCTCAAAACTTGACTGAATATGGTTCTCTTGCACCTTACTGTAGTTGACTGTGCTTGAGCACAGGGTTTGGACTAGATGATCTCAAGAGGTGCCTTTAGATCTCAGGGATTCTGAGTGATTGAACTTCCCTCCAATTAGGGTTCAGCACTTTGGGGTTCAAAACTGTAGTGTCTGGAATTGATACTTCTATATTTCCACAACTAAGCTACTTAATATAAAGAGAAAAAAAAAAAGTTATGAAATGTCTAGAGTACTGCAGCCCAGCCATCTACAAGGAAAAAGCTAGACCAAGAGCTGTGTGAACCTATGACTCAGTTTTCTGTTTAAAGCTATCTCCTATTTTACACGGAAATAAAAGTAGATTTAGAAATCTTACTCCTGGTGAGACAGTACTTACTTTTAATTTTAGAATGTCTAAATCATTTTCTCCGTTAATGTTTTTTTCTCTGTTCCATTTAGAATAACTTTACATTAAAATTAGAGCTGGGCAGATGGTGTTGACTTCTTTGCCTACTAATGTTTGCAAGGGAAATAAAAATATTTCTCTTATGCACATGTAACTGAGGCTTGCTGCTATTCTACTCTACTTTCTGCTGTTTATTTTTGGTTTCTGTGATGTGTTGAAACTTAAGGTTATCACTGTTTTCTAGTTTTTAAGTCATTAGTTACCTTTACATCATTACTTTAATGAGATAAAATCAAGAGGAAGTTCTCTAAGACCTGTACTGTAGGCACTTAGTACTAGGGATGAAATTATGTCGGAACAGGCACTATTTATTTAATGAATTCATAAACTATTGCCTAGAATATTATTCATTTTTAAATAGGAATAACAAACTGGAAGAAGTAATGTGGATTGGCATTCACATATGATGGTGCATTGGGGCTTCATTTTTATTCCTTTTCACTTTCTTTGGAAAAACACGCAGTATTTAGCTAATACATATTGTCCAATGTGCAATGATTTGCATGTCTACAGGCCTAAAATGGCAGTCTAGGATGGCTAATACCCTCTTCACCTTTCACTGGTCTCAGCACTGTCTTCTGTCCCCATTTAATTTCTCTCATTATCCTTTCAATTATTTTTGTATAGCTTATTGTCTTCCTGTACTGCAGACTGCTTTGGCCCCTTTGGGGATTACCTGCAGGTTCAATAGGGTCAGGTAATAAAGGGCTTGTTTTAGGTAGTGTATTCCTTTGATTCATCTTTGAGAATTTACAGCTTCTGGCTTTTGGAAGTATTTTGTGGAAAAGGTCCTCAAGGTCATTTCAAAGGTTTTTAATAATATATAAAAGATGCTTCCCTGTGGATTATTATTTCCCCTCTGCCTAGAAATAGTATGAGATATGTGGCTTTGTTGACAGTGTAATTGACAGCCTCCTAATTCAACAAGAAACTGTTCTGTAAATAAAAATGACAACCTTTAATGAATACCTTTAATTGGGAATGAATTAAAAAAATTAATCATGACCAGTGTTTCACTTTCTGCCCTGTGTAAAACAACAATATGAAATTTGCAGTGTCAGCTGGAAAGTTTCTGGAGCAGTTACGCAAGATTCTCAGGTCTCTCAAATGTGGAGGAGTTAAAATCCTAAAATCATAGACTCTTCTGAGTTGGAGGAGACCCATCAGGATCACTGAGTTAAACTCCTGGCCTTCTGGAGGAGACCCCAAGACTCACACCATGTGCTTGAGAGCATTGTCTAAATGCTTCTTGAGCTCTGTCAGGCTGGTGCTGTGACCACTTCCCTGGGCAGCCTGTTCCAGTATATAACCACTCTCTGGGTAAGGAACCTTTTTCTGTTATCCAGCCTAAACCTCCCTGACACAGCATCAGGCCATTCCCTCGTGTCCTGTCACTGGTCACCACAGAGAAGAGACCAATGACTGCCCCCCCTCTTCTCCTCACAAGGAAACTGCAGAGTGCACAGAGGTCTCCCCTCAGTCTCCTCTTCTCCAGGCTGAACAGACCAAGTGACCTCAGCCACTCCTCACACGGCTTCCCCTCAAGGCCCTCCAACATCCTCGCTCCCTCCTCTGGATGCTTTCCAACAGTTTAATGTCTGTCTTGCATTGTGGCACACAAAACTGCCCCCAGCACTGAGGTGAGGCTGCCCCAGTGCAGAGCAGAGGGGACAATCCCCTCCCTTGCCCAGCTGGCCATGCTGTGCCTGATGAAGGACATGGTTGGCCCTCCTGGCTGCCAGGGCACTGCTGACTCACATTTGAAATGTCAGTATGTTTTTTATGGCTGATATTTTAGGACAAGTTCCTGGAAATCGTTCTGCTAATGAATCAGAACTTTCCTGTCTCTTCTTCCTGAGTTGTTTCAGTACATGTTTTTGTGCTTCTTCTTTCCCAAAATAGGAATTCAGAAAGGGATACTACTGTTGGAGATAGGTGTGCTTTATTAAGTGGTAGCTTTATTCTATGAGATCTTGTCTTGTGGACAGGAGATTCTCCTATTGGCTGTTCCAGTCTAATGATATTTTTCCCCATGAGCTGAATTTCGGTTGCTCTAGATTAATTACAAAAATAGCAATATGAGCTGAAAAATATATATGTCATTATAATTCTCAAAACAGCATTTAAAACATATTGCAAAGTTAAATTGTAAAATTTGAACATGAAATTATTATATAACTGTGGACTATCTTGTTACTTTTGAAACCCAACTGACAGGACTAGAAGAGCGAGTAAGCTGTTTTAGGAAATTGGAACTACATCTAGGCAACATGCTTTCAGTTAACATCCATGAGAGATAAGATCTAGTGCAGTCTCCTCTTTTTCTTAAGCCCCTTCACCTGATGCAAAACTGGTTTTGTTTTAAAAATTTTAGATGAGAATTATTTAGCATACTATTTTTAGAACTTTTAAATTGGTTATTAATTTTTTCTTTGTTTATAAGCCTCACAGGAGAGCCATGTAAGTGAAAGCCATGAGCCTTTTTTTGTTAAAAGTAGTTTCAAGAAAGACACTCAATTTTGTATTAATCTTTGAGAATGTACCTACTCTCATACGTGACAACAGTTGAAGCTCCATGAAAGACTGTTTACTTTAAAGGTGTGATGATATGATAGTCTCCTGTTTATGTGTTAGGGAAGAAGATGACAGTTGTTTTCATATACTTTGAAGTATCCAGCTATACAGAGCAGCCTGATTTAAATGTGCTTCTCTACTTGATTTAAATGTGCTTTTCTAGTTGAATTCAGCAACCTAAATGCTTGTAGTTAGACAGGGGCCATTGGTGAGGCATTGAAGGTCTCTTCCAAGCCAAACTGTTCTGTGACTGTGTATTGCATTATGCCCAAGTTTCTTGCTCAATTCAAGATTAAAACTAACAGAATTTGAATTTCTCTGTTATACAGAGAAAAGTTCCTGTGTTTAGAAATTTTATATTACTTCCTGTGTGAAGTGATATTAAGTACATAGGAGACTGCTGTGCAAAAGTATCTGTGTGGCATGACTACAGTGTGGGTGGGTAGGACTGTAGAAATACATAAAGTAAGCAGTATTTTTAAAATTGCAATTGGGAAAAAAAATGAAGTAATATTTTAACAATATTAATATAATTAAAAAGAGATAATGAATCAAATCTGGACTCACAATAACTGAAAAACTTTGTATTAATTGAGTAAGAACGATGCAAGCTTGCAAAAACTGTGTTTTATTTACCATTGGATACATGTTAAAGGGACGCAGTGACTATTAAATACCTCTCAAGTAGTCATTGTTCCATTTCAAAGACTTTTGTAATTGAAGAAGTGTAGTGGTTCTACAGAGAGATCCATGTATCATATCAGAGAGATTTTGCACAGGAACAGAAGCTGACCCACAAGCACAGGCGGCAGAATTCAGTGCAAGTTGTGCATATTCATCTTTTCTTAAAGAATTGTCACAGCACTGTTTGCAAAATGTAAACTGGAAAACTGAGTTGTAGGACACCTTTTTCTATTAGAAGACCCAACAAAGTAGTGCAGGTTTTGTTAAATTTTTCCTTTTTGGAAATTCGAGTCATATGATTTAGACTGCAGGTAAAGTTATTTTGTCTTCTTAGATGGCAGTGAGAATGACTTCATTGTGTTTATCAATCAGAACAGTTCACTCTCAGCCAAGTCTCAAGATCAATTTAATTTCATTCTATCCCTTTCAGTTTTGCAGGAGAAACCATTCCTACGCACAGTTTTGTACCTTGACTCTTCTGGAATACATAAGTGCTTAAATTAAATAAATGCCCTAATACATCCTTGAAGCTGCTAGAAGAGAGGGTGAATGTACCAAAAAAGTAAAGAAAAAGAATTAATTTCCTTCACAGTATGCTGGACAACTCATACCAGGGTGCTAAAAAGTAATGCCATGTGCAGTACGTTACAGTGGGTGGATCTATCGCAGCTATTGTTCAAGTGCTATTCCCATGAAAATTAGATTTAGGTGCTAGAAAAATATCACCATTCAGTGAAAGAGGGACCTGCAACAGTGATTTATATGCTTTGACAATTTTATTTTATTACGTAAGATATTAAACGCTGTCAAGGATACATTTTTAAGACCTTAGAAACCAGTACCTTAATTGCAACTACTATCCTAATGTAATATGACTCCAAAGTCTATTGCTTTAAATGAATTGCCCAAAATGAATTATTTGGATAGCAAAATGTTTAATCTTTCTAGTCACCGTAAATGTCAACTGTAGGGTGAAAGGATTTAAATGGTCATGTTTTTAAACCTAAAGCTTGAGTACTGTTACCTGTCCAAAGCAGTGGAAGGATAGATACCTAAGAATGTTTTGACTTTCCTCTACCTGGGCTTTATTGATGAGTTGATTTTGCCTAGTGCTTCTCAGTAGAACTGAATCAGCTTGCTTTGCAAGATATTTAAATGAGGGTATGAAATAATATATTAGTGACTTTGTGATCTCCCAATGAGCAAATTAATTACCATTCAGTGACATGGCAAGCGCTGTCTCTCAAAATATAAGGCAGATATTAGAATGAGTGTTGTATGTTTCCTGGCTGCAGTGCAAGATGTGTCCTGATTGTCATCATGACAGATCCTTTTTTGTTATGCTAAAACATGGCCACCTGCAGTGTCTGCCTGATTTCAGTGGGTAACTTCTGTAAGCAGCATACGGTGCCAGTGTGTTCTGGATAATTTTGTGGCCTTGAGCTAAGCACATAACCTTCTGCCAGAGGTGTTTTTTCTTTTTTTACCTTGTGCGATACAGGAATAATAACCCCTACCTACCTCACAGGCATTTTGGGAAGATTAATTAGCTTGTGTTTGTGAAATGCTTTGAAGATGAAAAGCACTGTAAGTGCTAAGTAGTATTATAATCTCTCATAGCTATACTAGTAACTTCTTAAAGCAACAATAAGAAGTTAATTGGTTTTCTTTCGGGTTCCAGGTGATAAGGATCTGTTGACTTTTAAAGTTATTCTATTAGCTGCAAAGTGGTACGAAGAAAAACATTTCACTTTTATTTGATTAGGAGTATATTTCGTTCACGCTCAGTGATATGCACACATGCTCTAAGGTATTCATCCAGGTGAAATTGGCCCCTTGTGGGTCATGGCCTGTAGATGAGCTACAGATCTAGAGACAAAGGGTAATTGTGATTCTCCAGGGAGAAATCAGCCTTGGTTATTGGCAGCAGACTGCTTGTTCAGGCAGTTCTACACAGCCACTACTAGTCCATAGAGTAGAAACCTTCTCTTCAACTAGTTCAGTTGCAAAGTAGGAGAATTAAGTTCTTGATCATAGTGATTAAAGATTTATAAGGTGAGCAAGAGGCCTTCACAAGGATTTTCGGCCTCATGGAAAGGAAGAGACTGGAAGAGGGTCTGCAACTGCTCTTATATCTTTCCATAGATCATATACTGAGATGTATGTGCTGCTTCTGTTCGTAATAAAAACTAAATGGTGGACTGGGGAGATGAATGGATCCCATGCATGGCTATGAAAGATGACTTCAGTATGTTAACATCTACAGAGAGGATAAAGCTAGAAAAGAGTGCAGTTAGACATGGGATGAGGGGAGGAATGAGAGGCTGAAGAGTCCTGTCTCTCCTGTCTGTTGATTTAGTGCTTAGGGCTGAGAGTCAGGGCTGGAGGCCAAGCTGTGAGTGATTGCTTATTCCATCACTGGCAAATAAATGCATAAAGTGAAGCAGAGATGTAAAATGGGGGTAATTTCTCAGAAAGTTCCTTGATGCTTTCCGAAATTAGTTTGTAAAGTGTCAACTTACAGGCTTGAGAGCTAGTACTCGGTGTTACTGAGCTTATTAACACCAAAAGAGGAAGTGGGAGAGCCAAGGGAACACATTTGCTTCAAGCNTTGTGTTTTTTGGTGGGGTTTTTTGCTTTTATTTTTGTACTGCCATTAATATTTCTGAGTGGTAAATCTTTTCATGTCTTCAGCAAAACAGACATTTTGCTAGAACATCTGAATTAAAACATTGCTACACTATATTTATTATGGGGGTTTACAGAGTGGAAAGCCTTTTGGGGAATTGTGACAGGAAGTGTGAATGATGGAAGGGAATAAGAGGTTTTCATTTCTGCAGAAATTTTTGGGTCAGTATTCTGTGTTGTTGCTTCTGTTTGGCTACAGCGATGGTCTGAGCACTTCATTCTGTCCCTGCATTGGAAAGTCAATTCCCATACACGTGGAATACTTCTGTATGAAATTCCACAAACTGAAATGTGTAGAAGGCTTCAAACAGGCACGTTGGCTTTTTACTTTGTGCCAGTTCCTAGGCTACAGAACTAATTGAGTGAGAGACATATCTCTCTGGGTCTGGTCCATCTGGTCACTTGTGGTGGCAGATATACTTTTCCCTCATGGAAAGGCATAAATAATAGTAGAGTTTTTTCACCTCCCTGTGTGGAGGAATAGCAGTCAACCTGAGCTCCAGTTTGCATGCATGTCTTCCTGCTGCTTCCTTCCTCCTCGCCTTCCTTTCCCATTTCAAGCTGTATGTCATGTCATTAGCAGCGTACTGGCCTTAATGTGGCAGTTCATACCTGTCAGATCTTTGTAGGCTCCTTTCAGACTGGATATCCATCATCTCTACATTGCTTACCCTTGGGTCATATTTTCTTCACATCTATCAAATTTGGGCTTTTTGTAATTCTTATTTTGTAATAAATGGATGCTTGAATGTTTATGTTTTGGTCCCAGGATCCAAAGATTAAGACAGAGGCCTAAAATGCCTATACTGTCATTCTGCTCGTGATCAAAATGTTGTGTTCTTTGCTACTCATGGAGTTGTTTTTCTTTTCTAAATCCACAAATCCTATTTTTTTCCCTCTCTTGCAGCCCATGATTGGGACAGATGTGCTGGATTCTCTTAATTTAGTTTGTATATTGTATAATCATAGTCATAAAATCAAATTTTAATATAAAACCCCTATTTTGGGACCATAATATTTAAATTACTAATTTATTTGGTGGAAGATGTTTGCTTCACAGGTTTGAATTGTGCAGTTGTGAAATTATCTTCAGCTGGTTTTAATCTTACTCTGTGGTAACTTCAGATGGGCTTGATGAACAGCCCTTTATCCTCATACTAGTTTAAGAAGTGCTTCTTATATTCTAGTCTGAGGATTAGGACTGTAGATCCCCTGCCACCTCGAGCCTAACAGGGAATAAAATGATGAGTTTCCCATACTGCACAGGAGAGTCTGCATGTCTGAGCCATAATTTGGTAGAGCAGTGGCAAGATGACTGTTTCGTACACATAAATTCCTCCTTACATCTGAAAATAAAAACTTTTCCAGGCTATCTTTTCAATTAATGTTTCCTTGTGATTCTGTAGTAATAAAAACACATATCAAGTTTGAAATACTTAATTTCCCACAAATATGGAAATACATATGTGTGAATTTTTACTTTTTTTTTCCCCAATAATTGACTTGGTTTTTGAGTATTGCACAAAGCTCTTCTATCAAGAGTAGCAAAGTAGAGCTCAGAGAATTCACAGTATCTTGTACTAACCTTTTCAGAAGTCACCAAGACCATGACCTTTGTTCCCAAATGCTTTTAAAAGTCCATAAGGAATGTGAGAACTTTGATTAATGTTTGTTGAGAATAACAAGCATTTGAAAATTATATGCACACTTCATGAGATTTAATATATTTCAATGCTCTTTATTAGTACTAGTTTACTGGATATATTAGAGAAGCAACTGTCTTTTATATGAATCATACAGCTCCACTCTAAATCAGATAATGACAAGAAAAGGAGTTTTAAGATGGAAAAGTGAATAGAGCAGAAAGGTCAAGAAAAAGAGATTAAAAGGTGACAAAGAAGATGGTTGTGATGAGTGAAAAGAAAAACACAGGAATTAAGAGCAGGAGGAAAATGTGATACTGTGGATTAGGATGGTTTAAATTTCACAGATAATTTTCACAAGAGCAAGAATCAGGCTGAAGTAAAAACAAAATACCACACCAAATGAGAAAGAAAATGTTAACATAGACAAAGCTCATTTCTTGTCAGTCTTCACTGCAGTTTCTCACATCCTAGAAAATCCAATTCTGCACGTACAGCTTTGAAAACTCCTTTTACTAAATATGAAGTTTGTATGACAGAATGGATGTATCACATCTGTTAGTTATTCTCTCTTTTGTGCAATTGCATTCTACTCACCTAACATTCTGACTTCTGGAGAATGTGTTTGTACGCTCCTTGTCATAGTTTTCTAGAGCATCTAAGGTATCTATTCTGGTATTTTTAAAAAAATCTTTATCTTTTCATTTTCAGCAAATTTGTTATGCTACTGAGCATTTATTTCCACGTTCCTCCTCTCAAGACATTTCCTTACAAGTGACCTCATTGTAAGTGTGAGATCTGCATAAAGAGCTTCAGTAGGAGAAATGTATCCCCTATATAGTGTCTAAATATGAAACAAAAAAGAAGTACTTTTCCCATATCAGAGTAGCAGAAAACAGTATGGTCCTTGCAGGAACACTTGAATACCAGTGCTGCTTATGCAATAAGCTTATATAATAAATGTTCTATTATTGAGGAGGTATTTGGATGCAGTATTCTGCAGACAGAAAATAAAAACTAGGGAAAGATCTTTTTCTTCTTTTGCTTTCTAAAGAAATGAAACTACTTTTAATTTTTTTAAAAAATAGGATTAAGTAGCAAGT
The DNA here is from genome assembly GCA_013397195.1 of Hylia prasina. Taxonomy (NCBI): domain Eukaryota; kingdom Metazoa; phylum Chordata; class Aves; order Passeriformes; family Sylviidae; genus Hylia; species Hylia prasina. The sequence goes on along the minus strand of VYXD01004260.1, from coordinate 126,807 downwards.
CAAGGAAGTGTAAGGGAGAAGTTTGGTTCTCCTAAGGACAGTGATGATTGTTTTGCATCTGTGCAGCTTTAGATATTTCACAGTTTTACCAAGTTTGGTATAAGTGGTTTTGTCATGCATTATCACATAGTGATTATAGGGGAAATGTTCTTGATTTTTGAATGCCTCAAATGTGTTCTAGGCAGGTAGAAGAAGGTGAAATACAAAGGAAGAATAGATTGGAAAGGGGAATGAAAAGTAATGGATGATGCAGAGAGGCAGATACAGTGTGAAGAGCCAAACTGAACAGAATTTAAAGCATGAACTTGGATGTATTTGGGATCTCTGCCTTTTTGGTACTGTGTCCGTCCTGTTAGGACAAAACCAAAGTCAGCAAAGACACTCACACCATAATTCCTCTGTTTAAAAGCTAGGGGAGTTGGGTGTATTTTTATGCTAACTAGACAGGTGCTTTGAAGGCTTTTCAGATTTTTTTTTCTGTGGTCTATTGTTGCTAAAACCTGACTTGTCACTTTATCAGTGGTTAATGAATTAGTAAGGACAGTGCTGATGGCTGGACATGCTGACAAATTTTCTTTTGGCAACTTTTGTTCATTCCCTCTGTTTGATTTTTTCACCTTTTCATGGTTTTTAAGATAATATCTCTGTGTTTATATTTAGTATAGATCCAACTTGAAGCAGACACTGACAACTGAAGAACCACGAGACCTTTTCTTTTGTTTTGGAGTCCTCGTCAAAAACCCATTTCCACAGATAGCATTTCCAACTTGAAGCTTGAGTTATTATGGAGGACTTTGAAGGGCTTCCCAAAAATAGGCCTGGGAAACAAATGTAGCACAAGTGCAGCAAGTTTCCATTTAATTCCAGCTTTTAACTTACAGCTTTATAAAGCACTTAACCATTTCTGCATATGTCAAACAAAGAAAAAGCAGCACATTTCTAGATGATGTAACCTGTGTGATTCTGGCAGAGAAATCTATATATATGCACATTATCTTTTAAGAATAATAATTCTATATATAGAAATACATGTATTGAAAGTATGTTGGGATCCTTTATTGTATTTAAGGAGGTGCACCAATCCTGGATCATTGCTTATATAGAAAGTTGCCACCTAACAGGTAGGCATGTATGGTCACTGTTGGCAAATGCTGTGTTTTTAACAGTGACTGCTGCACAAGCTTTAGGAAGTTAGAGTTATTAATTAATTAGTTTTGCTCTTGTCTACACAAATGAAGGATGTCAGCAATCCTTACCATACCCCTAAATTGATACTCCTAGCCAGGAGAAATGCAGCATCTAATAGTTGAGTGGTAGTAACCACCATTATTGTCAGTTTTTAAAACTTAACTTAATGACATATCATCCCAGATAGTCCAAAACCTTCAAAGGTGTCTCCTGAACAAGTCTCCTTGAAATGTTGTGTCTAATTTTGTTCCTAATTTTCACTTCATATATTTTTTTAAAGGAAAGGAAAAAAAAACACCCACAAAGCATTATCGTATCTGTTTATTCTGTACCTCCATTTTTTTTCTCAGGAATTGGTTTATGGCAGTGGCCAAACTTCTAAAGTCTTTATGAACTCTTGAGGCACTTAATGTCAGTGGGAGAAATTGCAAATGTTAAAGTTTAGAAACTGTTGAGTAAATCCCTCATATGGAAGTAATTCTGCAAAGATTAATTAGAAGAACAAGAAGAACATCCTTACTTCATGCTCCTTTTTCTCACTGAGCTCATACAACCTCTTCTTCAGCCTTTAATTTGATTTCATAGTTGTTCATTATCAGGTAAAAGCTCCCAACTAGTTCTGCTACCCACTAGGTCTGTATCCCAGGTGTATTCATCTGCCCCTGGATCCTGGAAAATTTCCTGTTTTCATTGTTCAGAAACCTTAAGACAATGTAAAATTTTCCTATCACATATGTATGATTTCCTTTGGGATTTGAATTTTTGAATTTCTACGCAAATAAACATTTTATTTTTCCATGTCAACTTCTCAGTTTGGGTTTTGTGGGTTGTTTGGGGTCTGTTTTGTTTTGTTTTTTCATTTGTGTAGGCAACTTACATGGATTACAATCCTCTTAGTGAAGCTCTTAGGAAGGCTTTAGGTCAGAAGATTATGTAGCCTGATGATTCTAAAGCTGTTGCAACATTTCTGGGCTATGTTGTAAAACTTCTGAGTGCAGTGAAAAGCTCTAATATATTGAATGGGATGAGAGGGCTGTATTCAAACCTGCTCCCCTTTTCTGTTTTAGCTGTGCAATGCCATTTTAATGAGGTTTTTTACCATTCACAAGAGAGGGAAAAAGAAAATATTTTACATGGAGATAGGATGTGGTAAACTTCAAGTTAAAAATTCATTACTAGATGGTAGGTGGCATGTTATGCCTGACACCAAGTCTCCTACGAAGCTCCTGAAGATGTTCTGGAATGCCTCAGGTAGTTTCTCTTAAGTGCTTATAACAAAAAAAAAAGAGCTGTGTGTGGAATAGTCTTTTCAAATTGCTGTGGCTGGGTGCAAAGAGCATTTTTGCAGTGGGGTAGCAGGGGCTGTGTGGAGCAGGCTGCTGGAGGACCTGCAGGGTGTGGTGCTGTTGAGGCTGCTCTGCCTGTGGCTCAGGGGCAGTGGCTGTGTGTGTCTGCCTCTTTCCTTGCCTTCATCTCAGCACCATGAGCCTGCAGGGACCGTAGCCATAACACCTTGTTGCATTGATGTCAACAGCAGTTTTGTTACTGACTCAAGGAACCTTGTCCTTGGTTAAAATACCTCTGTCCTTTCCATTTTGCTTCTCAAAATGCTCTTTTTAGAATGAATAAGATGCTGCATGTGCAACTTTGTTTACACCTTATCTACTCCATATGTGTGTAGAGACAGCTATGTACATACACAGGTGCACAGAGGCTTCTGTATTTGTATCTAATTTTAGGCAACTGTTTGAAAATGTAGATTCACATACTAATGTATCAAATGCATAAACCAGTGTTCTAAGCTGTCACCCTTAGCATATATCTACAAAAATGCAAAATAATGAGCATTTTAGACACTTGACTACTCTCAGCTCTGACCCTATTACCACTGGGCGGTTTGTTTGGCCTGTTTCCTTCGCTGTTTAGTTTCAGCTCTCATAAAACCGAAAATTCACATGGCATGACAGCCTTAAAAAATTACAAGATACTATCAGTGTACATGATAATCCCCTTTCTTATACCCTTGACACTGTTCAGACACAGTCATAGATATGCTTACTCCTTTATATTTACCTCCCTGGCTAGATTTTCATTCAATGTCTATTCACAGCTGCATAATAAGTAGTTTGATTTGTACCTAATTGTAGTAATTGATTTTCATTATTTATGAAAGTCATTGTCAGAATTCATTTATGGTTCTGACTGTGAAGAAACTTGCAGCAACAGCTTCAGGTGACTGCAGAAATAAAATAATTAACCAGATCACTTTAAAAAAGTCAATGACCAGTGCATTAACTCTTAATATTTCTGGAATTATTTGCATTTCTATATTCAAACTTCCACAATTCTATTTATTTCTCATGTATAGAATTCTGTTCTTGATATATTATAAGCTTTAATTATCTTGCTAGTGTGTTTTTATGTCAAATGACGAATTATGGAAAAATTAGGATCCCTGTCAGATTCAAAAATTGAATGTGTGTCCTAATTTGTTCTCAGAGCTGTGAAATAATTGTGGGCTAGGGTGGGAAACTATTATAGATAATAGGTATGCAAAGGAGCTTGCCAAGTGTCTATATATCATAAAATGTCTTAAATCTACAGGCATAAAAGTAGGATGAAGACACAGCCATTAAAAAGGCAGTTATTTTTGAGTATCGCATAATTTAGACACTCTTAAGTTATTGAAGTGTCACAAGTTTATTGCACCTAATTTATTAATACAATCATTGGGATTCACTTATGTCTCCTGCTCTGCCCCAGAACAGGCTAAAATTCTGTTAAAATGCACAAACTGCTTCAGCAGTGGAAGTGTAAAATCCTTCTCAAAAAACAGTGACATGAAAAATAACAATTTTACTGGAGTACTTGCAGGTAACAGGTGGCCATGTTTCTGTTTATTTGCATTTGTGTATAAAAGTAGGGCAGAGAAATCAAATGAAAACCAGGTGAATTTTATTCCTGTTTAGCTTTTCAATTGCCACATTACGTGAAATTTGTATGGGGAAAATAGCCTCTTGCTTTGGCCTCTAACAAGGACAAGCAAAAAACCCCTCCCAAAACCAAGTAAAAATCCTGACAAATACCTTGTTAAGTGCTTTTATGCTTTGAAAAATAATTTTTCTTTGAAAAAAGTAAAAGTTTATAATTTTTTTTAGTCCTTTCATGTACTGAATTGGCTTTCTTTCAGTTAGGAGGTTCTGTTATTTGCTACCCAGGATCACTTTTGATGCATTTAAGCAGTTGACACTGCTGAGGAGAGCTGGAGACAAAAGAATCCAGTTGATTGTAATACAGGTGGAGTTTTGACAAAACACTTGATGTGATATCTGAGACAATTATACACATGAAGAATTTTTATTTTTTAAATTCTTTAAATAAAATAATTAAAAATTTCTCATCTTTTGTTATCTTTTTTTCCCCTAATCAGGACAGAATTTTACCCTAAGGCAGTTAGGAGTTTGTGAACCAGCAGCTCGTCGAGGACTGGCATTTTGTGCGGAAATGGGGCTCCCCCACAGAGGTTACTCTATCAGTGCAGGGTCAGATGCTGATACTGAAAATGAAGGAGTGATGTCTCCAGAGCATGCCATGAGACTTTGGGGCAGGGGGGTCAAATCAGGGCGCAGTTCCTGTCTGTCGAGCCGTTCCAACTCAGCCCTCACTCTGACTGATACCGAACATGAAAACAAGTCCGACAGTGAAAATGGTAAGTTCTTATGCATATGCCCATATATAAATTAATGTTTATTTGCTGTTTAAAATTACTGACAATCAGTAATTTTAAATCATTAAAGGAATGGCCTTGAATTATTTACCTTCTTTTTTATTTTTCCTCTCCTCTTCCCATCGAAGTCAATATTCAGTATCAGTCCTAACTAATGCAACCTTTGAGTATGATGTGTTAGCTGTAATTTTGAAAGAGTTTAATCACCAAAAAAGATTAGTTCTGTATTATCTTGGGCCCTGTCACCTGTTACCCTCTGGGGAACAGCTAAGTGGTGATAAAGTTGTTCCCCAGGCTAGCTTGTGTTCAAAAGTTTCATTGTAAACTGTTCTTCAAGACATCTTGGAGAAGTTGCAGAATCTTAGAATGGATGAGTGAACTCAAAGAATAGCTTATTAACAGGGCTCATGTGATTGAAAAAGAAATTTGATTGTGCTTTAAACTTCTTAGCTGATGAGAGCAATTGGAATTGTGGTGAAGAGGGACATGTGGCCTTTGATGTGCCTGGGGGACTGGATTACTGTGCAATTAAAATCTGCAACAAAAATCTTAGCAGCTTTGTAGGATGTGGGTTATCACCATTGTATATTAAGTGTTAAGAGTTTAAATGAAAATAGGTTAATACAATTGACTGATTAATTTTTAAAGCTTTTTAAAGTTTTTTTACCTCCTCTTGAGGTTATGAACAAAATCTAATGTGGTGTTAAATGCTAACTGTACCAATCTTAACTTTTTATTTGCAGAAGATTTTCAGCTTTGCTAGAATTAACACAACTCTCCTATTAACTTCATGACTTTCTATGTGAAAAATTCAAAAGAGGAATAAAGAAAAATGAGTAACAATGAAAATTAGTGATGTCTATTGCGTGCATGTCTACTTGTCATTTATTACTTTATTAAACCTGTCTGCTCGGCTGTACAAAATTAGAGCAATTTAATTGGTATCCTCCAGCGATGACTGTAACACATGGTGGGAAACAGCTATGTAGGTATGTATGTATGGAAATCCTTAAAAAATTAATGCACTTTTATTTTAAGCTACAAGCAATAATGTTTAGTCCTTCCTGTTTATTATTTTAACTTCAGTTTGAGAAAGCAAACCCAAAGCTATAATTTGCTGTTATTCATAATTATTTTTCCGCTGGTGGCTGTTTCTACATGAAGATGCCTGTACAAAACCACTGTCTCAAATGGGGCTCTCCTTTTGTATTGGATTTAATGCTACATGGTACCTGAGCAGACAGCTCTGTGTTCACAGGTGTCTTGTGTCATGCTTGGAAAATTTGTTTTGAGTCAGAGGCAAGTTCTGAAAGAGGAAGACAGTAGTACTTGCCTACCACCTTTTGGCAGTGGAGTTTCTTTGTGATAATGCTTGGTATTTCAGCTGCAGAGCAATCTAGAATAAGTTGTTGAGCAGTTCTGTGATTTTGAAAGGTATGTGGTGAAACAAATTTGCTTGACCCTTTTGTAAAACCCTTGGATAGTGATCTTGGAAATATGTTTTTATGTATACACACATGCACATCCTATTTCCATAGGAAGTTGTATCTTTGTTACCAAAAGGTGACTGCTTCAGAGGTACCATAGGTTTGGTATACTTTTCAATAAATTTTATATTTACAATTTTTTAGAAAGGAAATTATCTGATTACAATGTGCCAAAACATCCTCCATCAACTAAAAGTTAGAGTGTTTTGTTTTTACATGTGTGAGAAGACTGTGAATATGTTAAAAAATACATTATTCTGCAGTGGTTAAAATTATGCACAGAATGTCTGGTGTTTGATACAACTTCAGCGAGGAGTTTAGCCACTAAAAAGGATTACAGTTGATTTATTTATTAATAGGGAGGCCAGCAGTCCAGCTTAAGAATGTACTGGGACTGCTGTGAAGCTAATGAAATTTTGATGGCTTGAGAGTTCCCTAGGGTTACAAAACATCTATAACTTAGACCATGGCATGGGTCACCGTTTCAGTGGAGATGTTAAGATAGTGAAAAGCTTAATCTTCTTTGGTATTTTTTTTCTCTGAATTTTTGTTTCCATTGAACATGGAAGACTTGGCTGAGAAATTACTTTTTACACGTTGTTGGAACTCAGTGCGTTTAATGCTCACAGTAGAATAGAAAATGTAATTTAAAGCCAGGGAAATGGTATTGCCCTGGCAGACGCAGGTGCTGTAATCAAAGAACTAAACTGCAGGTGCAAGTTTTGTTAATTTATGGCCTAAAGTTAACAGCTGTGCCAATATGCTGTTAAAATCTGACTAATCTGATAAGACTTTGAAACCAAAGTGGGAGTTACAAGAAGTCCTCTGTACTGCATCCCCCTCTGCTGCGTGGGAAAGATTCCTGACTGAATTTTGATGGAATTGTTTTACAGGTAAATGCATTTCTATGCGGCATGTTTACCTGTAAGGTAAAACAGCAGCAACTGGTGATGATGAGCAAAACATCATACTCACACAAAGGTCTCACACAAAGGCCTCAGTGTTTCGGCAATCCCACTGTTCACCCAGTAAAATTACTCGCTGTTTAAAAAGTCCATTGCCATAACCAGGACTTACTGAAGTTAACTGGACTTTTCAAGATGATGAGAACTTTGACTTAGCCCGTGGGTTTATGATCTCAGGATTAACAATTTGCTGGATGTACTTGGGGTTTTGTTTCTTGCCAATGAGACAGGAAGAGAAGCTTGGCTTCAAAATAACATCTCCTTTCCTTGTAACTGTTTTGTGTTTGTTCTTCTGAAATAGTTGTGGATTGCATATCCCTCAGGAAGGCAAAACTTGCAATTCTGCTGCATAATTGCAATGAGTGAGAAGAAATAGTTTGTTGAAAATACTAACATTTTATTTGCCAATGTCTTAAGAGTATTTTTCTGAAATCCTAAAAAAGTGACTTAAATTTTAAAATAATTTTGGAAGGTTTAGAAGTTTCTTTAAACAAATAACATTGCACATGATCAAGTTGCAAAATTTTAAATACACTAAGAACATACTGCGACTGCCAGCAGATTTTTTTTTAAACAACTGAACATGTATCAAACATAGCGTTAATAGATGGATTCTCACATCAAAGGTTGTTTTAGGATATTGCTCAGTAAATAATTCTGAAAACAAATATTTTTCTTTGACTTCATTCAAGTTCCATGTATGACTCTTGGCATAGTATTCTGAGAGATTTGTCATGTCAGCCTCCCTGAAGGAGGGCCTGCATCTGTTAATCTGGGCAACCAACCAGTGTCACATACAGTATGATGTGTCAGTTGGAGCTCACTGAGCATGCACATGCTTTTTCAGGCTTTCTTCTCCATTCTCATTGCAAGTTATTTCATAAATGCTGCATCAAGAAATTTATGTTGGTAATTGTTCCAGGAGCTGTTGCTTTGAAATACAAGCCAGCTGTCTCTTACACACTTGCCAGTAACTTTATGTTGTTAAGCTGTTCTAAGATTACTAAAGTTTGTCTTTTAAGCTGGATAAATATTCCAGGAGAGTATGAGCTGTAAGTTGTAGTTAGGCTTCAAATGACCCATTTGCTTAAAGGGTCAATATGTTTTTAAGGTAGCTTAGAATCGACTTCTATATTTAAATTATTTTTTTAAACCATTAAACTGCAATCCCTGACTTAATGAGATATCAGAAGGCTGATAAGCAAAACGTGAAAGTTAATTGAGCAAGTTATTCCAGAAGTGCAGCCCCTCGTTTATTTATTTATTTATTTATTTATGTATTTCTCCTTGCAAAATTAAAATTGGTTTTGTTTTGTGCTTTTTGTGTGCTGGCCTGAAAGTCAGGCTGTGGCAATGATTCTGACTGGAAAGTCACTCGTATAAGACCTAAGTCTTTGGTCAAGTCCATGTCACCTTCTACTCCTTTGGAAGCAGTAGCGATGGTGCTTCTGAAAAAGGGTGAGGCACTCCAGATACATGCATGCCACGTAGCTGACTGCCACAAAAACTACCTGGGCACACAGAAAGTAGTTCTGATGGCATTAGAATGTGGGGATTTATTTTTTTGTTTAGTGAAAGTTTTGCATTGATTGGTGTTTGTTAGAAAACCAGAGATCAGGATGTAGCAAAATAAAAAGAACAAAGGGAGAGAGGGAGTCAAGTTCATGGCCTCAGGCAGTCATTCTGAATTGGTTAGATAAATGGTTTGAATCTTAGACCAATTTTTCATGGATACAGAAAAGTAGATATTGCTGGTAGAGTGTTTATTGCTGAGGGCTCCTATAAGGAGAAAATATCACTTTATTAGCTGCATGGGCACCTACTTGCTTCCTCTCCAACTTCAGACAGTTTCTGAAGAATAGCATTCTTGTGAACCTAATATCTCTTGTCCTTCCAGAATGATGAATTTACTGGCATTCAGATCTCTGAAACCCAAGAAGTACACTGGTAAGGTACTTGTCAAGACATTTTAATCTGTTGTCTCTAACCCAGTTCATCTATAACATATAATTCAACTCTGCATTATTAAATAATGCACATAATTCAGGAAGTAGTGTCACATGCTTTCACCCATTTAAAATCTTTCTTTATGCTAAGGCTCAGAACTTGATTTAAATGAGCCCAGTTGAATAGTAGCTGCACCTACTAGCCAAATGCTGAGCCTACTGATCAAAACCAGCCACATAGCTGGTGAATTAATCCTCATCTTACTGCTATACCACCAATTACAATTTCTTCACTCTTTCCTACAGATTTTCATCTAGCAATTGTCTGCTCCTCATTAAGCATGCCAATATGTCTTAAATCTTGCTTTGCTGCCAAAAAATTTCATGACGAGGAAATCAATCTGTTTTATTTTTAACACAAGTCAGCTCTGAAATATTTAATATTTAACAGGCATACAAATTTTTCTTTGGTTATGGAGACATGAAACAGAAATCCATAAACAAACATAATTATGTGGTTTTCTGAAATATTAAAAGTTTTCTATAGTTATGCCAGTTTTCGGATTCTATTATGATAGTAGTCCTGTGGATATATTTCAGTTAATAATCTAATTGTTCGTGCAAGTGAAAATCACGTTCATAATTCCTTTGGCTAATGGTAACCAAAGAGGCAACAGCTGGGCTGACCTTTTTGCAGTAGTTCCATGTGATCTCCTGGGTTTCATAGATCTGAGTGTCACTGAACTTGCTGTTAAGGAAAGGCATGAAATTGCATCTTATGGTGAAGTCTGGTGTAGACTGTCAGGCCAGAGGATGAGGCTCTTTGGCAACCCTTGGACAGATTTTCTGATGTGCAGGAACTGTAGGTTTAGCAACAGCTGACACCAATAAAATTAGACTTGGGATCTGCAAGGAAAAACAAAGGAGAAAATTTCAGACAATTCACTCTTGGCTCTGAAGCTTATAAGTCTTTCTAATGTTAAGGAGTGGTGAAAGAGGTGTTTAAATACCAGCTGTCATATCTCAGGATTTCTCAAAAAATCTGAATTTTAAGGGGAAAAAACCATGCAAACAAAGGAAGGAAGGTCAAATTTGAGAGGAAGAGCTTACGAAGATGTTTCAGGAGGACCTTGGGAAGGTCTGAGCATACAAATAAAATGGAGACAAAATCAGTAAAAAAGTAGTTAAACAGAAACATGAATACTAAGAAAAAGGAAAAGAGGGAGTTGATTTATTACATAACAATGAAAGAAGACTATTGCTGATATGTTTTCTTCTGGTTGGTTTTGTTTTTCAGCTACCAGAGTAACTGATCACAGAGCTAATATTTATGCTCTTAAACAAAGGATTAGAGGTTGATTAGATAAATAAATTCTGTCCTGCATGTATATAGTGTCTAGAGCTTCTGGGCTTTTTATGATTCATGCATGAGAAATCATTGAAGATGGATATAGTTCTGGAAGGTAAAAACAAACAGGACAACTTCAGAAGGGGCAAAGAGAAAGGAGGCGAAACCTTTCTGATCAGATAGATGGCAAGCACCCTAGGAAAAAAATATCTGTTAGAAGTTTATGCTTTATAACAAGCAGGAAGAGACACTCTACATTATCTCAGGGCAACTGTTCTGGTGCTTAACCAACTTCATTGTGATTTTGTTCCCCATAATATCGAATCGGAGTTTACTTGCTGCAGTTGGGACCATTGCACTGAGCAATGGAAGACCAAAGTTAGATTTCTACCTTTTGCCTTTCAGGCTCACTCAGCTTCTCCTCAATTTATATGCTTCAGCACTCCAATCATCATGGCCAGTCTTCACTGAATTCATTCCAGTTTATCAGTGTTGTACTGGCAAGCCCCAAACAGAATATTGTCATCTAGATGTGGCCTTCAAATGCTGAATAAAGGGGACTAATCACTTCCCAGGGTATGCTGGCTCCGTTCTTCTGAATGCAGCCCAGTACGTGGTTAGGCTGTTGATGAAAGGGCACACTGCTGAACTTGTCCTCACTGACTGCCCAGGCCCTTTACTACAAAGCTGCTTTCCAGCAGGCTCCCAGCTAGTACTGTTACTGTGGATACTTTGCCTTGGAATTCTTGAGGTTTTTTCGGCCAATTCTTACAGCCTGTTGAGATCCCTTCAAGAGGCAATCCTGCCCTGCAGTGTGCTGATCAATGCTTCCAGCTTGGTGTCATCCACAAGCTTGCTAAGGGCACATTCCATCTTACTCATTCTCAAGATGCTAAATGTAGTACAGACATAAAGCAACGTTATCCCAATATTAGCTCTTGATAAATGCCATTAATGTTGACCAAGAGTTGCTCTTTGCACTACAAAACACCAATCTTTCAGCCTCTTCATACAACCAGCTTTCCACAAAACGTTCTTTGCAGCTCACCCATTCAGTCCATCTCTCTCCAGCTTGGCTACCAGGATATTAAGGGAGACCACGCTGAAAACCTTGCTGAAGTCAAGGGAAACAGTATCTGCTGCTTTCCTGTTATCTGCTGAGACAATTAGCTGTTTGTAAAAAGTGGTCAGGTTGTTTGGGTATAATTTGCCTTTGGCAAATTATATTATTAACATGTTAGCTGTTATCATTCACTTTCTTTTCCTGGAGGCCTATGCCAGCACATGAAGGATAACTCCAGCAGTATTTGTTCTGTCATCTTCCCTGGGAGACCTGACTGCCTCCTGGGAGAGGCTGACTGCCTCTGCTTCCTCATATATTCCTTATCCATCTTGAAGGTAACATGACCTTTATCATCTACAGAGTCATCAGGAGCTTTCCCCTATTGCCATTACATTTCAAGGAGTCAGACAGTGGCCTTCCAATGACATTGGTCAGCTCTGCCAGCACCAGTGGATGCTGCAAGTCTGGGCCCCTGGATTTGTGTATGTCCAGCTTGCAAAGTGGTGCTTAACAGCTCCCACATCCTCTGCAGAGCAAGGCCTCAGCTGTCACTGAGCTTTGGCTTCCCTGTCCCCAAACATTTCTCTTTCCTCCTGGGTAGACATCACCTTAAGGTCGCAGTGGTCATTGGACAGTGGTGTTTTCTGTGGTATGTGAGATTTTCTTCCACAAATTTATAATGTGTCTTTCTATACATTTATAGTGCTACTGAAATAATCTGGCTGCTGCGCCCAGTGCAGTGCTGAGACAGAAGTGGCATGTCTCCATGACTGTTTTGCGACTACATTCTGAGGCAAATGCCAGCCAGTTGGAGGGCTAGAGCAAGGTTAACAAGCATAACCAGAAGTTTGAAACACACCACACTAGAAGAGATTGGGAGAGAGCTCAACCTGTAGCACCCAGTGTGTTCTGTCTAGATACTGTGGCTGTTACCAAGGCCACAAATGGCAAAAAGGACCAGAGGCAAGCAGTGCAAATAGCAAAAACTAGAAGTTAGCTCAGACAGTGGCATTGCAAAAGTAACTCAGAGAAGTAGATTGCTGAGGACCATGTAGATATTTAATGATGCAATGTATTTTCCAAAACAGTTTTTAAATGCTGCTGTAGTTGTCCGTCCCTGACAAAGTGGGTGCGCAATAGAAATTCTTCACTTCCTTTCTGGTTTTGTTTTTTTGTGAATCAAGTGTCTTATTCAACCCCAAAATTAGCCAGCAGGAAACATGTCCATAAAATGAAGGCTATAAAAATGTTGCTCTGTAATTTAATACGATACTAATGTTTATGTGGTTTTTTTCTCCTCTAACTGGAAATGGTTAACTTTTCATAGACTTTTTCTCTCCTCATTTTAAGTTTGATATAAAAAATATTGCTCTTCATTTCCCCTAAACCATATGTGCAAGGATTTAAATGTGAGGTTGCCATAAGAGTAATGTATGCTTTGCACATCTGTAAACTGATGATCTGCTGTTTTGATTTGGAATGTGGTTTTGATGTCCATGAAAAATCACAGTGGTAGCAGTAAATTGTTGTCATTAATGAATTAGAGAACAACAAGTTTGCTGAATCAGGCTTATCAACGTAATTATTACTGGAATAAAAAGGAGGAAAAAAAATCTGTCAAAGCTGTGAGATAATTGGTTATCATTAGAAAGCAAGTTTCTCAGCTACTACTCCCCTAATTTCCTATATAGCTATGTCTGTAACAGGGTGGGTGTATATACACACACAGATATTAGTATATTCATCAGCTAAAATCTAATGAATGGCAGAGATAAAGTCTAAATAGTAGTGATCCTATATTAAAAGTATGAGTATTCATATTTAGCTGTTTTAAAGATGTTTTTTAAGCTTAATCTAATTCTGGTCTGAAATAAGATTTTAATTGCATTTCCTTGTATCATTATGTCATATTGAGAAATAATCTAATAATGATTTCAACTTTAAAGTAAATATAAACTCTGAAATTGTAAGGGTATCAATAATAATTATAGGTAACAGCTTTTGTATGCTGGTCAAATAACAGCTGGAGAAAATTTGTCAAGTTGGTTTTTTTGTTTTTGTTTGTTTGTTTTTACAAAAAAAGCTGCAAAGGGTTTTGGAACAGACAGTTCTTTAACTCCTATTAGAACCATGTGAAGAGTAACTTTGATTTTTGTGGAATAAAGGTTTTTTTCCTTTGATACAGATGAGAATTCAGTATAAAATCAAGTTTTGAGGCCAGAACTGTTTTGGGTCTCCATAATATGCTGCCTGATCTGTTGCCAAAATTTAAGCTTTTTTCTCTTGATTTAAGGTAAGAAGAGGATGAAGTCTCAAATCTCAGGAAAGAAGTGCTTGTTAAGAAGTTGTGGGTTTCATTTTCATTTTTATTCCACACTCACCCCTCATTCAGGATACCTTTTTCTTCCTAAATTATGTCAGGTGTTTACCTGTCTATTGTTTTCACCTGTATGTTGTAGAGAAGAAATGTGGTTTTTGCTCACTGAAACCAGGAATAACAATTGTTGGTGGTTTTTGCACTCCACATTAGAAATCTTTTCAGTGGAAATGCCTCTGATACCGTTGGGGTTTAGATGGAAATTTGCAAAATTCTTATCAATATCTTACTTCATTTTTTGTTCTTTGTTCTTTTTTTTTAGATTTTGCAGTTATTAACCCACAGCATCCAGTTAGGTGGGGAAGGGTGAGCAATGTAAATTAATTATGGATTAAATTACAAATATGGAAATGTTTAGTAGGTGTGTGTATCTCATAAGTGCTGTAATAACATCCATAATAGATAATAGTTTTCTCAGAGTTTGATGATTCTGTGCAGCTGCTACGCCAGATCCATACTGCTTCTGGCCAATCCCTCCCTGGGGTACTGTGACTGCTGACTAGGTACATCTGAGACAAAATGTGAGCAATTCCATCTCTAGTGCAGTATTCACAATAGAAAAAGAAGCTACTGACCTGGGAAACCCAGGATTGTCAGGCCATGACAGAGTAGAGACAGACCGCAGGCTGTTTTTCTAGTTGACTATTTAATGGTTGCTTTTTGTCCTTGTGATGAAATAGATTCATAAATGTGTGTATATAGCCATATATATGTATACGTTGTCGTCATTACAACACCTTTTCTTGCACAGGTTTTTGTCATACACATAGATCCTCTTCGAGAAACATACAGGTCTGAAGAACAGTTGTTTCTTCTTCAAATGACCTAGAAACTTTGAAGCATTTTCACAGTGAATACATGTGCAGTCATGAGCACGGGCAAGGGAAAGTTACTCTGGTGTTTCACATCTGCCACAGAATTACTGTATGCTGGAGAGATTGATTTTCCTCCCCCCCCCCGCAGTCACTGGGGTTTTATTAATGTAATATTTCTATAAACGACTTTAAAGTTACAAATAAATTGCTTTGGATAAGTGCTGATGACTAATGCTATGGAGTCTCAGTCTGCACCTGTGGCAGACAGTCTTAGAATTTAGGTTGTTTTGTTTTTCTACAAAACTTGACTTTGTTTTTGCAGTGAGTTTCACTGAACTGTGTTCGTCACTTGTGCAGTCTGAAGAAAAATAGCAAAGGGAGAAGTCTTAAGATATTTTGAGGCAATATTTAGTTCTTTGGGAAGGTTTCAGAATTTTCTTTTCTTCCTGCTGTTGAAGATGAATATTGAATTTATCAAGATAGTTTATAATCTTTGAAGTTCTTTTGAATATTCAAAGTTTACAAGATATCTGGGTCAAAATGACTTTGAAAGAATATGGCCTTGGTTAGACAGTAGCGAGTTTCCTTCCATGTAGATTTAACTAGAATTGTTCAAGCTGCTAAGTTCTTCATTGCGTGATTGCTGTATGCTCTGTAAGGAGATTTATTTAAAATTGCTTAAAAGCTGCACTCAGTGGGGAATTCTGCTGCTCGTTCCCTTAACTACTTTAGCTGCAGAGAACATATGACGTCTTTTTCATTAACTGTCTTTGCTGCTTGTTTGCTTTCAGTAGAGTTCTAGGAGATTGTTATATTGTTTTGTAAACTCAATATTGCTGGATCCTGGCTGCTTATGGCAATTGAGATGAGATTAGATGCTTTTGTTAACAGGCCCCAGACTTTAAATTTATAGGGGCTAGGCACCATCTGTTCTCAATTAAAGGTCCTGAGCTCTGAAATTAATTCCTTCCATTGGTCCATTAGACTCAATCTTTTGACCTGAAGTCATGATAAGGTTATATTAGCCTCTTGAGTCTTGGAAAAGTGAGGAGTTCATGCAGGGGCAGTGCTGAATATTCCTTTTAGTCCTTGTATCAGTGTAGTTAAAGGGCAGAAAGCAGTGACTGTTTTTCCATTTTACAGGTAGAGTGAGATTTTTTTTTTAAAATCACCTTGGAGATTGAGAGCTCACATCCTCATGAGTTGTAATAGGACTTGTGCTTCAAAATCACTGAAGTGCTATTGAAAATCTTTCCCAGAAAAATCAAATTAATATAGAGAATGTTGACTAAATTCACAGGAAGACTTGATATAGAAGTGGGCTGAGTGTAAAAGTCCATTGTTCCAGGCTTACATTTGCTCATTAGATTAGCTGTGTTGTGCTTCAGCTGTCTTTCATTGATTCCTTCTGCAGCTGCAAAAGGATGGGGAACTTATCAGAAGTCCCTGCCCTAGAATTGTTCAGCCAGTGCATTTGCTGAATTTATATCTGTCCTGTGGTGTGTAGAAGTTGCAAAGAAGAAATGGATGGATGGACAAATGGGTTCACATTTTTGTGGTTCTGACTCTCCCCTCTTTCTCATTTGCTGTCTATATTTTACTGAAAATTGAGGGTTTTTTCTCTGTCAAAATACAGCAGGACAATACCATGAAGTGGAAAGAACCTGTAGCCATGAGATTTTTAGTTTCAAAGGAAAAGCTCCAAGGTATCAAATAGCTGTGCTGGTTGTCTGGTAAATTTACCAGACAGTGCCTATACACATGAAAATGTATTTTAAAGTTTTCAGGACCTCGTAGTTCATCAACAGACTTTGGTTTTATTTATACAGTGCTAGTAATCCTCTGGAATACAGTTTGTAAGAGTTTTTGAGACTGGAGGCTCTTCAGTGTCCTGTGACTTTTCCTGTCTTACCCCAGAATGCATTTTATTAGAATGTTTTGGGATCTGCTGGCCATTAGGGTATGAGTAAAAATAAGCAAAGAGAGAGTTCATATGCCTGTTTTATTCCTATGCAACAATATCCACGACATAAAAAAATGTACCTAGGTAAAAATAATTCTTTTGTCTGCTGCCTGCAATTAGGAGTTCATAAAGATTAGTAACTTGGAAGTTAGCTATTTTTCAACATTAATTAAACTGGAATAATGTTGGAGTCCCCATGATACAAGGCATTATTTGTCAAGTGTAGCTTAGATGGCTCTGTGACATATATATAGATTTCAGAATTCATTTTCAGTTGTCACAAATGCTCAGATCCATTTTTGAAAATATAAGTTACAGTTCTGACCTTTTTCCCAAATGCAAATTATCATATAAAAGTATTAATAGAACTTACCCAGAAAATACTGGTGTCCACTTTGTAAACATTTTCTTTATCCAGAGAGTCAACAGTGCACTTCTGGGATTTAGGGAACCCATTTAAACTAGTATAACAATATTTCAAATATGGTAACAGAGTCTGTGTACTTTTAGTTAGCAATTTGCTTTTTAAAAAAGTTCATTTCTTGTTTTCTTTCAAATTCTTTGTTCTTTGCAGTATCAAATACATTGATTTTTATAAAAAAATGTTAATCAGCTTACCTTCATTCAGAATGGATTTTTTTCCTCTGATCAGCTCTACACAATTGAGTTTTTCATCCTCTTTTCTGAGGTATTTCGATGTTATGAAAAAAGCATTAAAGAGAATTCTGATAAATTATTCCTTTAAAAAAGATTCTACTGCAGTGTACTTTTGTTGAAGCTGGAGAGTTAATTGAACTGAGAGATTTCTCTTTTGTTTTCAATGATAAAGGTATCTGTGCTTGATAAATACAAGAAACAATCTCTCTCCTACCAGTTCAGTAGGAATGGGTTCCCTACTGATTCTGGTTACCCCAGAATTTATAATATGAATTTGAAGTAACTATTCATTTTGATTATTTGAAAACCCAGTTTTCTTTTTGATTTTAAAGTAGAGTTAATACAATACAAGGTATGGGAAAAAATATTTCCTGGTCATATAAAAAAAAAAAAAAGGCTTTCTGAATATTTTTCTATCATGCTGCCTGATTCTGCTTTTATGGGGCAATGGTGGTTCTTCCCAGAACCTGTAAAAAAGCCAGACACTGTAATATGTTTTATCCAAATGTGTGATTATACTGTTTTGCCTTAAAAAAACAAACCAAAAATAATAATAAAAACCAGAAACAACAAAAAGCCCCACTCTTTCCCCTCCCTAAAACCCACAATCTTTTTTTCCAGTGTGGTTCTACTTTATTTTTCCTTGATAAATCAAGCTGACCTAATCTTTTATGAGTTGTTTTTGTGTCTGTATTACCTCAGGCTGTGCTCTCATCAGACTTCACAAGCTAAGTGGACTTGAGTTTTGGATAGTCTGTGGAAATAATCAAAGAAAATGTACCATGCTCCTGGATGTGATGATAATGGCTCATTATGTCCATTAAATTTAGTCTGGAATTGGTGCTGGGGATTCTGCTGTGAGTTCAAGTTAGACCCGTTAGACTCTGTCTGCTGATCCCTCGTAATTGCTAAAGCACAACTGTTAGCTCAGCTAAACTCCATTCTAGTGTCTTTCATTCTGCTTATCAATTTCTTCTGAACTTTACATGTGGGAAGCCTTCGAAGCATTTGCTTTGAAGTAAGAGACACTTTAATGAAATCTTGATTTGGTCACTAATTTGCTGTATCTGCATTTGCACACTGCTTAATTTTTTTTTGGTTTTGTTTTCCTACTTATAAATGAGCATCATATTGCTTATTTTCTGTCAGATTTACTAACTCTGCCTTTTTTAACTTCTTGAACTTGAAACAGTTGGGAATGTTTTTGTATATATATAGGGGTGTGTGTGCAAAAATACATATAAAATCAAAATACATTTGCAGTAACTTTACAAAGGGCCTAACTTGTATAAATTCAGAAGTTCTTCTGAATCCTGCAAATAATCTCTCTAAATTTTATACCATTAAAAATAGCAAGGTGGGTGTAAAAACCCCCTAGACAATTTCTTGTCATTTCAGATGAGATGCACAAATTTTAAGCATTTTAAGATGCTTGTGTGTGCACATTCTGAATAAATGCAAATATTTTCATATGTTCTTAAATTGTATTGATACTGCTCATTGCTGTTACTGGAAATGTGTTCTTTATCTACTTGTACTGTAGCAAAAAAGCAGAGGTGGTGTTACTGCCCTTTCTTTGGTTACATGCCACCTCCCAGTATAGCAGAGAACATCAGCTGAGCTGATGTTCCTGTACAGGCTTTGGCCAAATTGCTACAAACTTCTTGAATTGATTCTTTTGATTTTTGATTATATCAGTACTCTTAGATCAAGTACTGGCATTTTTCACACTCCTCTGCAATACCATTTTTATGTTTTCACTTATCTCTTGTTCAGGGCTCTTCAACCTGAGGCTTCAAATGTTATTGATTCAGTAACAGGCTAGTTTTATTTTTTTGGCAAATGGGCACAAATGTCTCCATCTCCTGTTTTGACAGCTGCATGCACTGCCTTGCTCAGTATGCTTGCTTCATGTTTTCCCATAGGATGCACAAAGCATGAGGGAGAGGAGGTGAAATCAGCTCCCTGGAATTATCTGGACTGGTCTCCTCACATCTAAATGAAGCAGTGACCTTTCATCCACTCTTCTCCCATTCCACCAAAAGCTTGGGAACAGTTTGTTATCAGATAGACAAGCCAGATTCCATTCTTGCACAAAATGAATGTGCCACTTTACAGTCAGCCACTGAATCTTGGAAATGGAGGCAGATGCTTGCACTTCTGGAGTCATAGGTGGGTATCAGGAAGAAGCACACAACCTTGCAGGGACATTGGATGGAGATTTACTCCTTTCCTGCAGGGGATTAAGGAAGAGGAAAACCTCCAAATTTCATTGGTGACAGAAGGTTCAACTTGGCTTGCATTCTAGCAGCCATGTAGTACTGGGACAGCTGAAGCAGCTGCTGGCACTGGAACACTTGCCTTTATGTGTGCTGGACACGTGTGTACCACTGCAGCTCACTGATGTTTGTTCTCTCCCTC
Organism: Hylia prasina; assembly: GCA_013397195.1. Classification (NCBI taxonomy): domain Eukaryota; kingdom Metazoa; phylum Chordata; class Aves; order Passeriformes; family Sylviidae; genus Hylia; species Hylia prasina. The sequence continues at coordinate 106,850 of VYXD01004260.1, read as the reverse complement.
AGATGAATTTGTGTGTTGTAGAGTAAGGAAATATCTGCTTTAAATTTGGCAGTTAAAAGTGTGGAGAGCAAAGCCAAGGTTAACAGTGCAGGTAGCAGCCCTGTGTGGTCAGAGCATTGCCGTTCTCTGCTCTCTGCTCTCACACCATACTCAGCGTGTCTGCCATGCTGTATTTTCTCTGCAGTACCTTGCCAGGACCTCCTCAGAATCAGATGTAACCAGAAGTGGCCTCATTTGTTTTGCAGCTGTGGAGAAGCAGAATTCAAGAGAAAATAGTCATGTTCATAGTATATCCTCATTCTGAAATGTAGGATGACTTTAGCCTGTCAGGTGTCTACATTTGAAGAGAGTCAATAAATCCATACATTTCTTATTAGCCCTTCTTATTTTGGTGCTTCCATTCTTCAAACTCCTCTGGTTGCACAGCTTTTTAACTTGCAAGGGTAACTTCTGCAAGAAGTGTTCCATTTGCAGTTTCACTGCACAGCATGCAACATGGGACACAGGAATAAAAGGATTTTCCAGACAGCTGAACATTACAATGTATCAGTTGTGGAAATGTGCTTGAGGAGGGACCAAATCCTTATGCAGATTGACTGACATTGCCAGAATTCATGTAAAGCATGCAGCATCAACTAGGATCTCATGAAAGCTGTAACAAATCAACTCATACCATTCTAGATTATAGACTTGGTTGGAGGCATCACCAGTCAGCGGGCTGGGAGAGGGAAAAAAGGTGCAGTCCTGTGAATATGGATAACTGGAGATGTGAAATGCATGCATGCATATGTATTGCATCTTTCAAGACTTCACTCCCAACATCTACAGATTTGGCTTCAGTTTCTGTACTCCTTTCCAGGTACCACCTGAACAGATTGATATTATGCATATTATGGATCAGAATGATTTAATTTAGGGAACCCATTGCTGGTGGCTGGATGTGGAGATTTTGGTCTTTTCCCTGGTTGTGACTATTCACATCAAATGCACTAGGCACGCTGAGAAACTTGCAGGTACAAGGGGAATGATATTGGGATGAAAACAAGTTACTTAGTCTTTCTTCCAGTTTTTGAACTTTGTCAGACTATCCCACAGAATGTTCTGCATTTCATTTTTATGCCTTACTTCAGAGAGCAAGTCTCAAAAACCAACAACAGCTAAAAGGATGTGACATTGATACATCTCATCTTTGCTAGGAAGGAGTTTGCCTCAAAGGAGATCATGTCATATAAACTCTATTTTTATGGGTTCTGCATTTTCACAGTGGTTAAATGATGACTTAGATGTGGCTGTTGAAGGGGTTTGTGTGGGCAGTGTGAGAGATTAATGGGCCACAGAAGAGAACACCAAATTCCTAATTCTTCTTTCTGTGTTGGTTTTTTTTCTCAATTGTCATAGGGGTGTCCAAGCTTAGCTGGGCAGGCTGCAGGGTTCTGGTTCCAGAAGCTTTAAAATATCAAATGTGTCATCAGTTACCTCTTCTGCAACTGTGTGTTGTATTTGGGGCATATTCTTCAGAACCAGGGTCCTGTCGGATCCTGTCATTTGGGCTTACCTTGAATGTCAGTGGCTTGAGTACCCCTGTAAGTTACTGTGCCTTGTGGATTCAGGAAACCTCTTTTCAGAAATCAGGAGGCTTCTTCCCTAAAGTGGATGGATTTTACAAGTGAGATTTAGAATGTTTGGGTCCAAACAGAGTTCCTGTAACACAGAACCTAGCCAGGCAGGAGCTAGTTTCACATCTGCAGTATCTGATGGTGAAACTTGACACAGGTTTGTGTAGGAATCTCACTCAAACAAAATTTGAAACAGCTAACCTCTGAAATACTGTGCATGTCCTTAGTACTTTTTTCCTAGAGTTTGCATTTTCTAAGTAAAATATATAGCTAAATTAAATGTAAAGACAATGGACCTTTGATTCCACTTCAGGTCTTACTGCTTTCCCCAGCAAAATGCAATTAAAATCAGTAAGCATATAGATAGATTTGAAATACATCAGTTTAAAGCCTTTCTGTTGAAGAACTTGCAGCTAGAAGTCTTTAAAGTAGGCAATAGACTATTAAAAGTCTAAACAAAGTGCTGACTAAATTCATTCAGAAACTAAATTATTCAGCAGTATCCAATACACATTGTCATAGCATGAATTTATAACTACCTACTCTTCTTGGGAGCATTTTGTGTAATTGCTATAACTTGAGTAGTAGGAACTAGATTATTCAATCACTTCAAACTGATCTGCAATATCTGCAGAAATTGGATATGCATGCCTCCAAGTGGCTGGCTTTTCTCAGGTGGAAAGAAAGTATTCACATATGTAAATGTGAATATATGCAGAAAACTATTTAGTTCTGTGGCCTATATGACTTTTGTGATGTTTGCATGATAGCATACTTCATAGAAACACAAATATGAATTCTAAGATCTGGAGAATTCCTAAAGGGTATTTAAAAATTAGTATCTACACCTTGTTTTATTCAACGACCTGTAATAAAATTATCTAGTCTTTTAGAACATTATTCACATATCATACTACTGTATTTAAGGAATTTTAGTTGAAAAGCTTTCTATAGAACATTTTGATGTGTCTGGATATATTAAAACCTCAATATTGGAGAATGCATCTAGGAGTAAAAAAGTTAGCAAAGCACTCCCCTGTGCTGTGATTAATTTGTATATTATCAAGGTCTTTATTATGAATGCAGTTCCTAATGTAGGCCTGTAATAAACAGAGTGTAATTGAATTTTCAATATTTTGCCATCAGGGAGTGATTTTCTTACAAGACCTCTGCTCCATCTTCTGGCTAATTGTCAGCAGTTACTCAGTATTACTGCATTAATGTCACCAAACAGTGAAAACAGGAGTTACCTGCTTCCATTACGTGAAAGGATGTGTGATTCCAACCCTTGTCTATTTACAGATTTTGATTAGTGTGCCATTATCACTTGCACCTTTATTAACATGATGAACTTTTTTGAAATTACAGTCTTGGAGACAAACCAAACTTCTCATAAATTTGTCTTCCTATAAGGTTTCAATCAATTTAAGTATTCCACTTAGTAAAAGCAGAAGCAGCCACAGCATTGTGACTGGACTTTTATGATCTTAAAGGTCTTTTGCAAATTAAATTATTCAATGATGAGGATTTTCAGCTGCACTAGTGAGAACAGCCTTTTATGTAACACAAGTGAGTATTTTGTTTTGTGTCGTAGCAAATGGAGTGATAAATTCGGGAATTTTAGAATGTACATTGCCTTTCACTTCCATTACATGTTGTGTTACATTGCAAACAGAAACAAACAAAATTTTGTTAGGAACGAAATTACAGACTGCTGTATATGCAGAGGAAAGGTGAACAGTCTACCAGCTAAACAATCAGGGGCTGAGGTTTTGTGGAGATGTGGGTTCCACTCCTAGTCAGTATTTTCATTGAGGTCACTGAATGTTTGGAGTAGTTTTATTAACTTTCGCTTGCAGTGCCAGGCTAGGAGGGGCCACAAACACTTGCCTGGAAGGGGTTAGCATTACAGTCTTCATATACTGGGCTTGAGAGCATGAAACTGTAGTTAATAAACTGCAATTCAATTTTAAAGTAGCAATAATTAAGTCATACCTTCAGGATGGGAGAACCACTTGACTGGCAGATGTTCTGTAGGAAAGAAACTAAGTACTGTAAGGGATTGCTCATAGATGAAAATCCACACAGTAATAATTTTTTGAAGGGAAAGAAAAAAAATCTATTGGGATGCAAGCCTGAGTGTCATATGAAATAATCATAAAGCAATTCCCTTTGCATCTCTCAGCACTTGTAAGGCTTCACCTATGGTGCCACTGGGATTCACAAACCAATAAAGTTTTGGACCCAAGACCTTGGAAAAGTAACAGAATAAGCTTAAATCAAAAGTTCAGAGTATTTCCTCTGAAGAAACAATGGCATAACTTTTTCTAAAGGAAGGAAATTGGTGGAAAGATCTTGTGCTTTTCCTGAAACCTACAAGGTTCATTGTAAGGGACTGGGAACGACAGTGTGGGTCATTCTGTCAGCAGGTCAGTAAATAATGTGCTAATTGTTCCAAGAGAGATGTTGCTTGGGAATTAGGGTAGCTAAGCAGTGTTTGAGATGTCTTGGGAAGACTGTGAAATCTGTCTCCCAGAGGTTTTCAGACCAGGTTAGTGTTTTCTTAAGAATGGATAATCCTTCTCACTGTCTTGTTTATTCCTGTGAATCTTATCCCTGCAGATTTCTATAAACAATGTGTAAAAAAAAATCACATTTTGAAAGCTGACAGAAGTAGAATGTCTAGCATCTTTCACCTGTCTTGGTTAGCTGCTCTTAAAATAGTGTTTAATAACAATTGTTATTTTTAACACTTTTGCAAGCTGGACTGTAGAGAATTGTTTTGATAATTTATTTATTTTCTCAAACACCTGCTGGTTTGAGAATTTGCCAGGTTGCTTGGCATCCAAGTGCTTTATTTTAGATTCCAACCCAAACTTCTATGTTAATGTGGCAAAAAAAAAAAAAAATCCCAGACCAGCAAATCTTTTTTTTTTTTTTACAGGATTCTACTGGCAAATATGCAAATGCTGCTAAGTGTATTTGCAACCTAGCAAATGAGCATCAGTGTACAGTTAGGTAAAATCAGTAACTTTCCTCCCACTTCCTTCCTTGTAGGGGGAAACACAGAGAAATGTGAAGACAGAGAAAGTGCTAGAGCAGGAATTGCTACCTATACTATGCTCTCTTTCCCAGTACAATACCCCAATATAATCTCTTTCCAGTGCTTTTTCAAGCCAACCACCATTCAGAAATACAAGCAGGGACAGGAACACTGAGATGAGTGTTGAGAAAACCAGGCATAAACAAAGGTAGAGAGAGAATTAATTGGAAATGCTGCCAGGTGGTTTGGACCATTGACAAAATGGGGGCTGATACTTGTGCTTGAAGATGTGAATGGATTCAAAACTCAGGTAGGAGAAGTTTTAAGTATGCACAGTCCTTGAGAAAAGGAAGAAACTCAGGCATGTTTGTAAGATGAGAAACCTGACAATTCTTTTTCTAGTGAAGAATTGGAATAATAACTTCACATACAATTAATCAGCAATATTATATGATGGTGTAGGTGTTAGTCATGTATAAAAAGTTAACTTAGATATAACATAGACTCAGTAGCTGGATAACAGCTACTTAAAAATATGTCCAAGGTAATTTTGAAAGTCAGAATTAAGGTACAGAGGCCACAATCTATCTCCTGGTCATCCATTAGGAATTATTGCATTTTGTTATTCAATTATTGCATTTTGTTATTTCAGGTACATGTCATACATGTACCTGAAATTCTGTGTACCATATTGTAATTGTACCTGAGCTCTTCTTCCAGCATAAAGAATCTGCATTCTTTTGATTCTTTCAGGTTACTATGCAAAGACTATTTGCCCTGAAAAGACATTAAAATAGCTCTATAGCATTCACACGCCTCCTGGAAAGCTTACAAAAAGTTCAAAGTGAGGAACTGGCTGCATTTTCCCCTGGTGTCTTTTGGCATGAGCACTAGGACTCTGCTTTTATCAGACCTGCCAGGTGTCATGGTTTCAGTGGGAGACTGATTACCTCAGAATGGTTTTTCTGCCATTGCTTTTGTATTCCCTGTACAGGAAAATAGTCCTGGAAAACCTTATGGTGCTGTAACGCCTTGGCTGATGCCTACCTTTGATGGATAGGATCCTGTAACAGTCTTAGAGTAAGTGAAAAGCCCTTGAAGTGGTGTGATCCTCTATTTTGGCCTTGCATTGCTGTTCCTCTCCCCTTGTTATGTTACTGTAATCTGCCTTGTAGAAGAGCTGGCATGTTTCATGAGTTTCATCTTTTAGATTGCTTTAACTTTACAAATCCTCTTTCCAAATTTCCATAGTGACAAACATAGCTTTTCTTTTTCATTCCTTTTATCTGTGAGTTTTGAAGTGTTTCTAAACCTTTTTTTTTT
>VYXD01004260.1:89519-100861 GCA_013397195.1 Hylia prasina | reverse complement strand
TTTTTTTTTTTTTTTTAGAGTATTACAATTCATCAGCATTCCTACAAAGCAGGTGATGGTATGGCCCTTCTTCAGATGCACAGCAGAAATGTAAATACTGGTGTACTAGTTGGGCCAGGTACTTGTTATAGGGAAAGCAAGCATATAAGAAGTTAAAAGTATTGTATATTTCAGCCAAGGAGTTCGGAATTGCTTGTCAAGTAGTACATGGACATGTGGAAGGCACATGTGAAGATAAATGTAAAGATTTTAGTATCTCGTTCTTAGATGAAATGTGCTGGCTGTATGAAAAATGGGGAGTAATCTATTTCAGTTGAGATCTATCCACTTATCACCAATAAGAAAAAAAAAATCAGTAAAAATTACTGCAAGGTTTGAGGTATGTTACTACAGCTCCTCAGCAGCAGGATGGTTTTGGTAGCTACTAGGTAGACAATAATTGGACTGAAAATTGGACAGTGAGGTCATTTACAATGACAACACATAGAGTGAGAATTACTGCCTTGTTTGTAAGTGTACAGTATAGTTTTTGAGGCAGATGTAAATTGGAAGAAATATTTCCAAGTGGTCAGAGGCTTAAAGTGGCTCTTGTTTTGCCAGCCTGGTTCAGGTCCACGAATGGGGGAAATGTCAAATCTGCTGGGAGTTTCTGGAAAATCCCAAACTATAATTATGTCCTTGAAATGAATTTGTATGGCTCCTGTTGAAATAACAAGGACATGCAAATATCAGTTTGAGATTTAGATGTGTGCTGTGTTTTTTGCTTTTCAGGTGGATAATGAGTCTCTTTTGGCCCATAGGGTGAGAATACCGTGATATATAACACAGAGCAGACAAGATCAAACTAGGAGTGAGGTGCAGGTCGGGGGAATAGCTGAGCTCCTCAGGGCCAATGCTTTATAATTTAGGTCTGCTGTGCATAAGGGACATGACAGAACCCCAGTTAAGAACTCAAAATGTAAAGTTCGGCAATTAAGTGAACAGTTTTTTTTCCAACGTCACTTAAAGCTGCTACAAATTTAGTGCACAATATGTACTTGGTATTCAGCTTCTGGAGCAGAAAGTATATCTTAGAAATGGTCAGAAAAATGTGGAAAAAGACAATTCTATAACAAATAATCTTGCCTATTGAAAGCATAAACTGCTCTTCTCATTTTTGAGGCTGGAAAAATGTATATTGAGAAAATACAGTATATAGAGAAATTACATCTATCTGTTTCCATATATTGTTATAAAAAAAATAAATATACAAATAGATCTTGTGCCTTTCTTGATTGCCTTAAGAAATAGTGGTATTAAAGCAGTAGCGAAACTGCCTTGAAAATGAAAGCATCTCTGACTGTTTTCTCTGTTGCCTTTATTCTTTCTCTTGAGGAATAGTGTAACTGTAGTCTGTGTTTTCTTTGTTTTAAGGTTTAAGATGTCAGTAAAGATGATGTATGTTTGAAACCACTTGCAGTTTTCTGCATTGCTTTTTTACATTCTTTTTAAATACCACTTCATTGTCTCATTGCATCCCTGAGTCGTACTCTTTTCTGGGTCCCTGAGATCTTGTCTATATTAGCACAGTACCTCTAATAGGTGTTTTTGTTTAATATGCTTAACCAATGCTTTCCAAATACATCCAAGCAGATGGATGTATTCTGTTTTACTTAAAGAATCAGTATAGGTGGGATTTGTGTCCCTGCACAAGTTCTCTGTCAATTCTCTCTTCTTCAGCAGATCTTGTTAGAAGATCCCACACACATTGGATTTTTTAAAATTCATTTTTGTCTTTTCATTTGTGAGTATGCAATGAACTGTAATCTTTATATGCCCCATCCCTACCACAAAAAATAGAATAATGATTTTTTGGTCATTAGATTTATGTCAGCTGGTTTGGGGTTTTCTTCCTTATAGCTATTGCTATATTGTTTTGTGTTACTTCAAAAAAGAAAATCAGTGATTTCTTTCTTTTCACATCCAGAAGTACTTCACAAGCATAAGTTCTCCATGTGTTAATGTCAATCTTATTTGGCAAAATTAGCTCAGGAAGGATTTGTCTAAATGGAATCTGTGCCTTTGTGATCAATGAAGAGGAACTGTAGAATCTGGATCAAGTATTTGGGGGCAGATCTAGATGCTAAGGTTGATTTTAGGTGAACTCTTTCTTTGTGTGTGTCTTTGACTGTAGTGGAAGAATTAAAAAACATTAGACCTGAGTTTAGTTGTGTGTCTGGACTACCAGAATATTAAGTCAGTTTAGAGGAAATATGTTTTTTTTTTATTTTCCTACTGTAAACTGTCCACTTTTTCTTATATGGACAAAAAGTTCCTCCACAGGTTGGTTGGGAAAATGTGAGGCTCAGAAATTACACTAGAAGAGTTGAATAAATCTGTTTTCAACAAAGTGCAGCAAAACTGGGGGAAGAGGGGGATGTGGCTGTGGTATGGCCAATGACTTTTCAGGTTTTTAGCTCTGAGAGAGTTCTTTCTGAAATGCCACCATTATAATTTTTTTTTTTTCCCATCACACAATATTAGGCAATAGGCAAAAGCCAGGTCTGTTGCAAATATAATGGTTTTTGATTTTCACTACTTCTGCTTTAAAGTATGCTTCTAGCTTGTTTGCCTTTTTATTTTTTTGCTGTTTCTTCCTATGTCATTTCACAAACATATCCTCCATTCATCCATTCCATGTCATATGCATAGTTTTTACTTTGGTAGAGTCCTAATAAAGATTTCTTTGTTAAGATCCGAAAAAGAATCATGGTTCTTTATCATGTTCCTCATGATAGTAGCCATCAAACCCAGTCTATTGTTCTTTTAATAAAATGAGAGAATGGGTTTGGTTGTTCTACTAATAAAAGAGTTAAGAAAATGCTTCCACAGGCAATGCAAGTTTGATTTTTAAAACAAGCTAACAACCCAAATAAGTTTCTAGGCCTTCAGTTGTCACTGAAGAATCACTGACTGCTATAATTTTAAATTATTCACCTTAGCAACTAATACTTGATGTGCTGAAGTGTGAAAATATGAAATGCAAAGAAAAGGCAAACAAATACATGCATGCATATGTTAGTTCAGCAGAAAGAGTGCCAAAATAGTGCATGTGTGTCATTAGGAGCAAATCACAAACATCAAGGAATTTCTGCAGATGCAGGGAGCTGCAGTTAATTTTCTATCAGAAGGTGACTGTTTAAAGGTCATTTCCCAGAGCATAAGTCAGATTCTTTGGGGATGTATCCTTTAGCTTCATCTAATGTTTCATTGACTGTATAAGCATTAAACTGGGTGAGAGTGACAGGCTGTAGTAAGTGGATCCCAGGTGGGCCTTGGGATCTGCAGAGGCAGCTGTTCCCCAGCTCCGATAACTCTTTCAGATTTGCAGATCCTTTTGCATCTGACATGGCATGCCAGGCCTTTGGACTGCCCAGTGCTGATGTTTTAAAGGAGAATGGCTTAATAATTTATTAACTGCTACATTTCCTTTGGGCTTTATCTGTGTGATGCTGTTGAGTCACTGGATGTGTAAATAATAGAAGTTAACAGAAACATATTTTTTAAGAAAGGCAAAGCTTTTAAACCTTTTTTTTTCTTTTCTTTTCTTTTTTCCCCTATTTTTTTTTCTCCAAGGAGTCCTCTGAGAATTTATTGTTGGTTTTTCTGTCATAGCCAGGTAAAAAGTTCTGCATTTAGATCTGGGCTGAAACACATTTTGAGCTTGTTAACATCACAGCCTCCTCAAAACAATGGTAATTAATAGTGTAATGACATGATATTTTCCCATTTATACACAATTTAAGCTAGTGATGTTTTTTCAAGCTACTACCAGTATAAGTATTTTTTAATGTCTATTTCAGCTTGTAGAATGTACCTTTATCATTTTTTTCCCTTCAAACTCATGAAACATATTCTTGTCTATTACCTGTGCCTTTGTACTATGTTTGTATAGCTTTTTGCCAGGTTTTTAAATCTCCCAAAGGCCAACTGCTCCACAAATCTAGAAAAAACATGATGAAGAAACCATAATACTTCTTCAGCATTTCTTGGCTAAGAGAAATAAAACTATGTCTTCTGGTTCCCTGAACAAATACAGTAAGAATGCCTAGAAATATTGCATCTTGATACTTGCTTGTTTAATCCCTCCTGTTCACTTCTGGAAAATCAAAGCATGATGCAGTCTTATACATGCATACAGATCTGCATCCATTTAAATATCAGTCTGTATCTTCTGTTCCATATTTAAGGCATGTGACACAGAATTACAGAATATTTGATATTACTCTTTTCAATAGTACTACTCTCATAAGCTCGAGTAGTGAATTTGGATCTTTGCAATATTTATTGGTCAGATACAAAGCCAGTATGGTACTTCATTTTTTAAAAAAAACTAATATATTTGTTTAGATATGTAACATAAAAATCCCCCAAAACTAGAGGCATGAGAGCCTACTGTTAAATAGTTTCATGTCATTCTTTATCCATATGTTAAAAAAAAAGAATTACTAACTAGAAACTTCTGTAATGTTCAGTGCCTCCTCTCTTCTACCAGGACTCCACTTAAACTTTGTGGAGGCAACAATAGGTATTGGGAAGCAAGGTAAAAGTTTTCCTACAGAGGAAGCAAAAGAAATGGGCTTTTTAGGTTTGTGAAAATCAGTCAAAGAATATCTGTATACCTGAAAGTATGTGATAGAATAAAATGCAAGAAGTTAATCCTGATATGACTGAGTTTTCCAACTCTAGCTGTGCAGTCATTCTCTTGCTCTGCATCCCTAAGTTTGGGGACAGTGCTTTGCAAATTTTCACATGCTACGATACTGCTTTTATTTCTGTGAAATCACAGATGCTTCATTACTAAAAAAAGCTGAGATAATGATTATGGGGCACTTGCAGACTTTATGATGATTTGAGAATCAGGATATGGTAGTGTGAATTGTTTTTCATCTGTTCAGCAGCATTCAGGCTCCATGGAGGCTGAGAGCATTGTGAAAGCTTTTCATATCTGAAAAATAGTAGACCAAACCTGATAAGTATCAACATGAGCAGAACTGGTTCCTCACGTAAAGAATGATACATCCTTTTCTTTAGATCAAGCAAGTGAGCAAGTCCTGCCATTGAGAAGCATTTGAGATTCCTCTGAACAGGGTTAGGTGTTGTGGTGGAGATTTGATGTGTAACTCCTCTGAGAAAAGGGGCTCTGTGGAAATGACTGTTTGTGACCCAAATGCTGGGAGCTTTATGTGTGCTTACAGTTCAAATTAGTAATGGCACTGCTGATTTATAAGTCCTTTGGTCCTGCAAATTATCATAGCTTTGGATTAGCTGTCATAGCTGAATTGTGTATTGGTCTGTCCTGGTCTTGCTTATAAATTAACAAAATTAGGTAGCTTTAAGTAAATATTTAAGTCCTCTCTTCATGGCTTTCCCAAAGGTGTTCTCAGTTGTGTTGTGCTGATGCAGCTGAGACAGAATGCACCAGAAAGAATAGATCTGATTTAGATCCAGGAAGAATTTATAGCTTTGGCAGCTATAAGAGATTTTATTCTTTGTAAAGGCAACAAATCCAGCATTGAAATTAATGAAGAACAATTAATAAAGATTTTAATTATGCATCTTCAAACCAAAATAATTTAATCTTTTTTTTTAAAACTCACATTAGATTATTTTGGGTTTTCACAATTTCCAAAATTATAATTGCCTTTACAAATGCCCAAACAAAAATAAGACTGTCAAAGAGGTCATTACTCATTAATGTATTTGTTATTTGTGCTCAAAACTTAACAACCTTTTTTCTATGTGAATGAAGTTTACAAACCAGCATTTTAAAAATAGATTTCCAACACTGTTAGAACAAACATCACTTCAGAGGAGATTCCCCCTACAAGCATGTGTCTCCATACTGTCTATCCCCAAAGCCAAATAGAAAATTGTTAACACAGTTAAAGAGTTCAGTCATTTGTGAACTTGAAGCAGTTTTTAACTTGAAGCAAGTTTTTGGTTTGACTCTCTTAACAAAAGCAGCAGTTACTTTTTTTTCATATTTGAATTACATACATAATTTTAATACATATAAAAATGGAAAACTGTGCATGTACAGTAGGGAGTGAACTGTATGAGAAAGTGCCAGCTGATCACAGATTAGCTTGCCCAGGTAATTCTTGGACAGACAAAAAAAAAAGATGGAGATAGTGAATGTTTGCTCCTGAATGTTTGGGGGTTGAGAGGGAGGAGCCACCATAAAAAAGGACAGTATTTTGATTGAAGTTGCTCTTTGCTTCGGTAGCTTTGCTACGTTAAAAGTACTGTCTTACTAAACAAAGTACATGTGTATATTCTGTAAGTGTTGTAAATAAATCTCACCTTATTCAGTAGAAGACTTCCATTAATTTACTAGACTTTAGATCATGTTCCTATCTTGATGTTGCTTAACTGAGCCCCTTAGAGAGGTGATAATTATTTAAAAAAATTTATACTAATAGAATATACATTTCTTTAAGAAACTAATTTTTTCTTCAGTTTGTTGTATCACCTACAAGTTATTAGTATGAATAATGAAGCACATGTGCACTCATTAAAAATTAGTATTAACTAACTAGTATGTTATGCCTGGATATTTCTACATATACCAGTCTCATTTTCTCTTGTGGGAGTGATCAATATCTACTGAATAACATATTTTGGTCCCTTCTTATTTATGTTGCAGCAACACAATACTGTAAACCAGAGAAGTTGTTTTGTCATTTTTAATAACATTCTGTTTTGATTTAGGCGTGCTCAATTCTGTTCATTTCTGATCCATTGATCTGGGCAGAAATGAAATATGCTTATGAAAAAGAAAGTTTTCATCTTAATCACTCAAGCACAGCCACCTCTGGACCACTTGCCTTTCCTACTCTACTACCACATCAGTTTTAGTCCAATGCACAGGAATTATTATGAGAGAAAAAAAAGAATTGTAAGATCACAGATTTTGAAGCAATGATTAAGATATATTTTTGTGGATTTTTAGAAATTATTTCAGTTAATTTACAAAGACAGAGTAGATGGAATACCTGCAGTAAAGTCCAGACACCAGGTTTTTTGTGACTAGTTTACTATTAAGAGATCTTAGAATGTTTCCTTGATGAGACTGGTTGGAATTTGTGTCTTATGCATGCTAATACATACTACTGACACCTTATAAATAAAGAGCAATAGTCTCAGTCAAGAAAAGCATTGTGCCTAAGCAGGGATGCTAATTTACAAAGTCCAATTAGATACCATTAAATAAATGGACAGAAAATTGTCCTTGAAGTCAGACATGGCTTTATTTTCTCTCGTGATTTGGGAGATTTACTCTTAGCAGGTAAATCAGTGATACTTATTGTTAATTGTTTTCTGTGTGTCTCCATGCTGTCATGAGTTATTTGCTAGTTTATGAGTTTAGCTAGCACTACCATGTAAACCTTAGTACATACCTTCAGAAATTCTTTGGTTATGACAGAAGGCATGAGTAAATGATTTGGGTGATCTCTGAGGTCTTAACAGCTGACTTCAGCTCCATCAGTCTTGGTATCACTGTGTGCTTATATTGATTTTTTTTCTTTTACAGGGAAACAAATGCATTTATTTGGGAAAAAAAATTGTAAAATAATCTCTTAGCAAGCCTTAATAGTGCATCAATCTGATGGGCTTTTTCAGCTGACCAGATTTTCAGAGTATTTTATTTGTGTTTTGTTGATTAGCAAAAGCTTTATTTCTAGTCACCTTGCCACTGTTGTTTAGAAATGTGTTTTTGAAAATGGGATTGATTTTTTATTAAGAAGCCTTTACTTTCAGCTATGGATAAGCCAAATTGACACAGAATATTCTTAAAGCATATGCAGCGGATTGTCTGAATTGCTAAACTGTCTTCTCAGGTACTTTGCTAATGTGGCATTGATCAATCTACAGATCCCAAACTGTAGAGAAGTGATAGGAATATTGGCCACAGATGCACCACAGGCCAGAAAGATAAATTGTTTGGGTTGTCTTTTTGCAACTTTAAGGTCATAATTCATTCATCTTGTTACTTTTCTGTATCCCTTTAGTGGCTTCAATTGCAGGATTAAATATTGAATGGTGGCAGATCATTCAATATATGGCTCTTCTACTTTGGCATTAGAAGGCTTTTCATGCTTAAAATGGAACATTGTGCACACAGAATGCCAAAGGTAGTCGTGCTGATGATCTATTCTGTAAGATTAATCCCACAACAACATTATCAGGCAATTCTTAACACATCGATTTATTCCTGATATGACACTTCTGGAACAAATGGATAAATGCTTGGCATATTCTCAGCATCCTAGGAGGGAGAATGTGGAATTGAACCCTCTACAGAAAAGATCCATATTTAAAATTAACCCCTTAAAAGCTTAGGAAAATTTTAGACTGAAATTCATGGCCACTCAGTCAAAGATGGTCTGTAAGAATCAAAAACAAGGTAGGAGAGATTCTTCCCCAGAGACCAGATCATGGTCTGCAGATTTGCCACACATCTTGTGTACGGTAATAGTTGTGCCATTATACGTTTCAAGTGGAGAAATGCTTCATGTTTCATGTTTTAGTGCCTCTGGCTTCCCTCAGAAAGGCTCCTCTCTGCTCCCCTGCCAGGCTCTGCTCCGAATCCCCCAGGAAGGTGCAAAATTCCTTGCAGACCTTTGCCACACAGCTTTCCTCTTACAATTGGTGAGCAAGGGCAGGCTTGGCAAGGCTTTAGTTTTCTGCACTGGTGAAAGGAGCAAGAGAATTTTGCCTCCAGTGATTGTTACCTGTACAAACTGCATAAGCACCTCCTGTGCCTTCACAGAATATTACATATGGAATGTGAAAAGCAGCACAGCTGTTGAAGGTTGGGTGCATTTGCAGGTTTTCCAACTAGTATTACCATTGTAGTACAAACCACCTAAAGGGAGTTCTATTGATTCTAGCTTTAAAGCTGTTTTCTATAAGGTTTCAAAATTGGCATTGTATTTTGTACGTTACGGGGTTTTTGTTAAATCTGTCTGCAAGCTGCGAGAGTTCCTGGATTTCAAAAGCACATGATAACTTCAGCAGGTAAGAAATATCTTCAGAGGTGAAAATGTGGTTTTGCTTTTTCAAATTATACTTAATGATTAAATATGTGTTACATATGAGTTGGGACAAAACTGAGATCTAGTTTCCTGCATCTGACTTGTGGATACTCTGTCATTGGGTGGAATCCAAAGCCTCAGGTTAGGTGCCCGGACTTCCTAACAGTGTATCAATATACTGCCTGTAGAGATGTCTCTCGCTGATATTCACAAAAGACTGAGCCATCAGCATCACTCATGTAGCCAAGAAGTTGCTGCAGAAGTAATATCCAGGAAGGAACTTGTGCCCAGGGCTGTAAGGTGACACCTGAACATTTACATTTATAATAAAGGACTTTTTCCTTTGGATCTGAGTGTTCCAAGCATATCTACACTTCCTTGCAAAATTAGAAGGCAGTGCCCTCTCTCATTTTGTCTTTTATCATCCCTCAAAAATGAACACAAGTTATTGACACACATATATATATAAAATACATGTATTAGATATGTATATCTACCCCTCTCTTTCCAAAATTATTTGAACCCAGGTATCTCATTTAACAAGGAACTTTTGAGATTCCTGGAGTGTCAGGACTTCTGGCAGTCATCCAGATATGATATGGATATGGAGGAGTCTGCTACAAGTGCCACACATGACTAAAAGTTTTTTAGGCAAGAAAGAACAGTTTTAATAAAGAAGGCTGACAGAGACCTGTCCAAAGATGTCCAGTGTGGCAGTCAGCCCATTTCTTGGAAGCACATTTCTAGGAAGTCAGAGATGTATTTTTTAAACACTTTCATAATCAAATCCTCACCAAGAACCATTCTTGTGCCATGTAAGTGGTATAAGAAGGATCCTCTCATTCACTTGTTTATGATTCAGTTTGTGTGTGTCCAAAAATGAAGCACACCCTTGGTGCACTTTTCAAAACATAAGTTTGCCTTGTTAAACAGATGAGCTTAGTGAAACTAGCTGACTAGAAATGTTAGGACAAAATTGTTTCTGAGATTTATTCAACCACCAATTTGGATTGTGGTCTTAAGTATGAAAACCATACACTAGGCCAGTTTAGGTTCTTAGATGGGTGTTTTTTACTATGTTGAATTTATATAAACATTAAGATGCATGAATTCTGCTTGTCTGTCTGCCAAAACTTCATCTGGATATGGTTAATAGAATCCATAGTTACTGTTCATGTGCTAATGTCTGCAAATATCCAGGCTACCTAACAAGACTATTGCTTTCTTTGCAGTTTTTTCATGTAAGTGATTCTTTAAGCTATCCATCTTAATACATTTGGATTTTAAATATCTGTTGAAATGAATGACTTGAATCGAGAGTTGAAGCTTTTTGATATTCAACATTTTTTCTTAATGCCAATAAAATGTTTCTGTTGTATGCAGCATTTTTTACAGTCTGTTTTAATCTGGTAATTTGTTTATTTCTAGTGCCAGTATAATAAAAAGCTTACTTAGCAATGTTTTTTACTGGAAAATAGTATGTAGGAAATGCTCAACAGCTGACCATTTGAAGATGTAACCTCTGTGTGAGTTGTCTTAGTTATGAAAACTGGTATCCTGATTGCTCTGAATTTGGTGACAAGTGGTTATATTCAAGAATTGTTACAAGAATCACAAATGGTCTTGAACATAGAATGAAAAATATACATAAATTATTTGGGCATTTTTTTTCTTTAGCCAAAGTCCTTGTTTGTACCAAAGGGATATTTTAATTAGTTTTGCTGCTATTCACATCATAATCCCATAAAAGTCAAAATGAAATATGACCAAAAGGTCCTTTTTGGACATCAGGAGTGTGTTCCAGTATTTGTGCTGTATATAATTTTTCATACTATCCACCTATCATCATGCAAGATTCTTTTTGATCTCACATAGAATTAGACATAAGAATTACCTGCAGTAATGTAGTAATTCAGATTGAAAAGCAAAATTTCTCCTTGGTGTTTGAAATGCCTTTTTTTTTTTTGGAGTATCTTCTGTTAAAATTACATTCCATAGGAGGACATTCTTAGATGGGTACATCTGATCCCTAAGTGCATTCTTACCCAATGCACAGATTGCAGACAAATTGCTGCAATTTGCATAGGTGTCATGGAGTAGACACCACAAATTTTAATGAAATTCTCTTTTTTTTTAATTGGTGAAAATGTTTCTCCTGGGCTTGAAGATGAAATGGCAAAAATGAGAAAAACAGCATGTTACATTCTTAAATCTACAAGATGATAAAATCACGAATTACTTGAAAACTTGACTGGAATGGTT
>VYXD01004260.1:62165-89464 GCA_013397195.1 Hylia prasina | reverse complement strand
AAAAAAAAAAAAAAAGAGTTGATTTTTCTGCTTAAAAGATTTGATATGGTCATTTCCTTTTTCTAGGTTGTGGTTTTTTGTTTTGGGTTTTTTTTTGGTGGTTTTTGTGTTTGTTTTGTTTTGTTTGGGGTTTTTTTGTTGTCTTTTTTTTTGTTGTTGTTTTGTTTTGTTTTTTTGGCACTGTAAAATTAAGGACTTCATTGTCACATGCTCACTGGCCTTATATTTTGTTGTTTCATTTTTCCCTGTTAGATTGGCATAAAATTCAAGGTGCAGTTTCAGAGGTGAAAAGCATCACTGGCCTGAAGATTTTGACTTCTGATATATATGAATATATGAACCAACGTCTCTCTGCTGATAAGCAATATATGTGACCCATGACAGTCAGCTTGCTGTTCTGGTGGAGCAAAATATTCCAGCTAGAGCATGCAGGCTTCTGCTCCACTGGATTTGGAATAGATTAGTAAAATATTCTCCCAGCTTGAAGGGTTTTACTTTGGGGTTTTTTTTACCCATGATGGATAATAGATAAACTCATATCCAAGTTTATTGCAAGATTCCTTTGAGACCCCTAGCTTTTTATGAATGGAAAGGTCATTTATAAATGTTCAACATCATTGTATTTTATTACCTTTCCCATAGGACAAGATCAGTGTGTTTTTTGTTAGAGACTGCAATCAGATTTTACAACCACACAGATTTAATGTTGTACATATTACTTGTGTATATATATTACTATGTGTGTACATATTGCAGTGTTCAATAACTGAAGACTCTGTAACGAAAAAATACTTTTGATTTCAGCCCATGGAGGTCTCTTTTATTCATACCTTAAAATCCTCAAACCGGAACACAGACTTTAACAAGGCCAGGAGTCCTTCAATTTTAAGTTATTGATACAGGGTCAATCTTTGCCTGGATTGTGGTTTTCTGCAATGCTAAAAACTCTACAGACTTTTCTCTGAAACATTTGATATTTCTTTGTCAAAGTCACCTTGAGGTCCACTATTGGTAGATCTGTATTTGAACAATAGGATGGTCATATTGATGCTTGGTTTGCTCACTTAATTATTGTATTTGTGTTTGCTGAATCTTACTCCTTTAGGCATAACACATCTTTTAGTCACTATAACATCTAGTTTGTTACCATTTCTTTTGAGAGCATTAATGTTAAGTAGAAAAATCTTTACCAGGGAAAGTCCAGGACTTGTGTGGACTTGTGGACAAACTGAATTCGTTATTGCAACATACAATGTCAATTAGTAAATGTGAGAGTTAAAGCCATATAAACAGCTCTGTGATCTGATAGAGAGATTCAGCATCAGGCACTGACATCCTTCAAGCATTTTTTCTCTGGTTTAAAGCCCTAAAGGCAACTTGGATTTTTTTTTTAGCGAGGCATGATAGAAAACTCTATCCCTGGATTTGTGTTATCACTGTCTCCAGAACCCCCACTCTGTCTCACACCAGAAGAGAAACCATTTCCAACTGCAAAGCTCTCCATCAGCATTTAAAGGAGCATCACTAAAGGTTAAAAGCAGTTTCCCAAAATCTTGGGAAAGGCATGGGAGTTGGATCAGTTGCTCATCACGGAGTATTTCACATATGGGAGAGGAAGAAATCTTTCCATATTTCAAATCTGACAGTTGGTGAGAACTCCAACTAGAACACTTCTAAAAAGCTTGTGTGGAACATGTTCTCTAGCATGCAGATGTATCAATGACAAATTCCATGTTTTGCATTTTTTTCATAAAAGAGAATGGTTTGAAGGCTTTCAAAGTCCAAGGTGCAGGACTGTATTCCTACCTCAAGGGAACATCAAACTCAGAGTAGGAAGGAGTATGTCAAGTGTCTCACACACATCAGTGTGGGAATAACGTGCAGTTCAAATTCATGATATTTCCTCTTAAAAGGCTTAGGAAAGATAGTTTCTCTTAAACAGGTGTTTTTGTCAGTTGTGTACAGCTGTGTGAAGTACCAACTTCTCTGTAAAGCATTCAATGGCCTATCTAAGAGGCTTAGATTTGTAGATTCAGCTCAGTGTGTAGTGTTGGACAGAGATGTTAGACAGGTCTATCATATCAGTATTTAATTGGTACATAGGTAGGACTCTTAATATACTTTAGCAGAAGCATCAAATTGAAGTGCTGACACCATACTAGTGCTCTCAGCCTGCACAAGACCATATTTTTGGAAACTGTTTAACACAATCTATTGGCCAAAGAGAAGTGAGTCTGCTGTTTTCACAGTGGGGTCTGTTATTTCACAAAGCAGTACACTGGTTCCTTGTTCCTTTGTTAGTGTTCTAAGACAAGTTGATTTATTATCCTGAAGGGAGAACATTATGGGTCTGTAGTATATTTAATAGCTTCAGAAACTGCCTTATCATGTACAAAATCTAGTAGCTCTTTTCTCTGAGAGGTGTCTCCAATTTTTGTGTCAAAGTTTTGTAAATACTGGGGGTAGATGAGGTTCTTGTAAGTACTCATGAAAGATTATTTTGATAAGACATTCTGAAGCTAAATGATTTTGAGGCATAGTTTTAGGGTAGTATTGGCAATGAGAGTACAATGAGATCAAGGCAGTCAGTTGGGAAAGAAAATAGTGTTATTCAAGAAACTGTCACAAGTGACAATATTTGATAGGGATAAAATTAACTCTTTTCCTTCCTCCTATGCATTTTCCATAGTTTGATGTCATCTACCAATAGTCTGGTCTGTGTTTCCTTTCAAATGCTCCTCCTTGCACACAGATGCATGCCCATAGTGGTTTTTCCTAGTAAATATCTTGAGTAGACAGAATGTGCCTCTTCGGAGAGTCCAGAGAATTACTGTCCATATTCCCCTGAAAATAACATGGTGCACTTTCTGAATAAGGATAGCTGGCATTCACGAGAAGGTGCAGGATAAAATATATCTACACATGCATGTATTGTGTGTTTGAAGAAATCCATGATTCCTCTAGTTTGCAGTTCATGTCTTCTGTCTTGTTAGAACCCTCAAATGTCAAAATGGGCAGGTTTACAGTGGGTTATTAGATTGCAAATGGGGAATTTTTTTGTTCTCTGAGGTACTGTTAATGTTGTTGCACAGAGATGAATATGGGAGCAAAAGAGAAATGACATTGTGTGTCACAGTTTAGTTTGTATGTTGGTTACCATCAGATTTCTTCCTCTCTTTTACTCTCTCTTTCCCTTCCTATAAACTAGTGAAATTTAAATTTGTTGTCTGCAGAGTTCACTGGGGAAGTGAGGTTTACCATGGAGCAACTTTACATATGAGCCAGCTGCAAGTTCATGAAAGTTCAGGCATGTAGTGACTGCGTAAACTCTGTCCAAAGCTGGTTTGCCACCTTCTGTGTGCTGTTCATCAGGGTGCTGTAATAGGACAATGTTAGGCAGGGTTCCTCCTTAACACTCCCTCACCCCAGGTAAGGTCTGCTTCAGCTCTGGTTTTACAATTCTCTTTTCTGAAAGTCAAGTTGTAATAAAACCAGCCAAGGCTTTCTCACGTAGTTCAGCTGCTTCTACAATGTTCCCCTCAGGACTGCTGATTCCACTCGGCAGTCTGCGGTTTTCAATTACTGGCCACAAATGACTTTTAAGAGAGCTGGCAAAGCTAACCAAGAAAATTAAGCCTGGCAAGATTAAATTTGCTGTATAGGAATCTTCATCTTCACAGGAAAATTCTTAAAGGCTCTGTGAAGGAAAAAAAAGAAAAAATTAATTTTAAAGGGTGAAAACTACACATACCTCCTCAAAAAGTGACTTCTATATCATGATAATTCAAAAAAATCATCTGGTCTCTAGCCACCAGAATATACCAACTTTTGGAAGGTGGGAGAAAAGATTCTTTAGTATATTATTAGAATTAAATTTATCACAGTTACAGACGTTTCTTCATTCTCTATGAATTCTTGTCAGCTGAATTCATATTCACTGAATGTTAGCTTGTTCTAAAATTGAGCAGCACATTGGTGCATTTGATGTCTTAAGGTGAGACACTGTGTATCTGAAACATACTTTGTCTCCCTTTCCCTTTCCCAGTTATGGGTTTCTCATTCTTAAAATGATGAATATAAGAACTGCAGTTTTATCTCAAAACATTTGTATAGCTATTGTGCATGCGGTAGTGGGCTTATAGAGTGTATGTATCCTTTGGATGCTTTTAAACTAGAGACAAGGACAGGTTTTACATTTTTCCATTTGTTGTTTTCACAAATTGTCTCTGAGCTATTATTACAAAACACAAGAATATATTTTGACAGCAAGGCTGCAGGAAGTACAGCTTGCAGCTTATAGCAGAGTTCTAGTATTTTGCCCTAACAGTCTAGCAAATTACATTCCCAGAAATCAGCAACTGTAGTCAGAATGCAATTTGCCTACCTATAGAAGGCTCTGTAGTTGTTTTTTTCCAACAGCTGGCAGCCTGCAGGCCTGAATCATTATGTCCTCTTCACTTCCTTTGTCCCTTGGGCCTGACCTGCCTCGCTTGGAAAGCCTCACTCGGGGTTTGTACCTGCTTATTCACTGGTTCCACCAGCATTAGTCACCAAAGACTCTTGTCATGCTGCTGATTATCCTATTTATATTTATGGCTGAATTTAATTGAGGGAACTACAAATTGAACTAAAGATACCCTCAGACACACCTACCTGTAACTCCTGAAACATCTGAAGTGGTCATTGCAAGACTGTGTAAGCTACCAAGAAACATCTGCAAAGTCCTGAACTATGATCCAAATAGCAGAGCTCTTCACAGCAGTTTAAATACAGGCTGTTGTTAATATAAAATCAGATTGTATAGAGTTACATTTAAGATTTTTTTTCTAAACTGTGTGAATACAATCTTTATTAAGTGAAATATGATTTGATATAAAAGAACTCAGAGGTTTTCTTTTAAATCATATGTTCAACTCTCAGGAACAGCAGATGCTTATATCTCATATAAAATATTTTCCCCCAGTTAGTGTCCTAACTAATTGGCTTTTTGTACATTCATATTATTATATTTGAAGTTTAATATTTAAACTGTTTAACATGCTAATTGATTTTTAGACCAGACCTTGCTACAAGTTTTTATCATGTTGTTTCATAGACCTATCTGCACCTAGTTGATCTTTTGTGAATCCTATCAAATTGTCTACATTTGAAGTACTTGTAGTTCCTTAAAGACAGAGATTTCCAGTGGAGGTCTATATTGGTTAGATTTCTTACTGGTTGATAACTCTGGCAATTTTTATTTTTTTTTCAATGTGGTATAGTCCTCTAGTCCATCAGGGCAGAAAATATATGAACTAGGGCATGATTTAATTAGCCACACTTACTTTTGAAACTGAAAAGGATTCCTGTTTCACAACTTGGTACCATTATTCCTTTAGAAATATTTTGAAGCTCAAATTCCAGGCCTAAACTTAGAAAATGGTTCTTCTTTAAAAGAGATCAAACTTTTCAGGCAGTAAGTCAATGTGAAAGCATTTATGTGACTTCCTCCTCAATAAGCCCATTATATCTGTCTCTGGCCATGGCTTTGCTCTGTTAATATGTCATAGACAGAGCAAGCAGGTTAGTAATCATATGGTGAAAGGTGACTTTGTGATATGGAACTACCTAAGCCAGATTTAATGCAAAAAGACAAAGAAAAGCAGGGAAGAGGCAAAGGAGAGAGAACAATGACAGCTTTTTTTCTATGATCTGTGGAATGCAGGTAAGGATAAGCCTGCATTTTCCCAGCCTTTTTTGGTCCAGTTTGCCCTATTTCAGCACACCTGAAACAAAATATACCTATTCCATCAAGGGTTATTTTTCTGGATTTCTGTCTAAAATGAAACATTTCCATAAGTCTGATTTGTGTCTTCTTCACTGTATAATTTGTAAAAGTAAACAGAGTAAAGATGGTAGTGTTTCAGAGAAAGACATGCAAAGACAGAACGCATTTTCCAAGGCCCAGGCAGCTTGTGCAGAGCCCAGCTGATGGATCTGTGTGTCCCACAGTAACACTCTGCAGTCCTGCCACTCTGGGTGCAGAAGTCTCCCTGCATTAGCCAGGAGCTTCCCCCAGACTAATAGACCTTGTCAAGAGGTACAGCACAATGCTAACATGCTTTGATGTTTTGCAGCTCAGAGGCACTTGCATACTTGCCAGGTCAGGTATTTCAGCATCTGTATGAAGACATCCATCCCTGGATGTTTACAGTTTGAAAGATGTTTATATAATAAATGGAAGGAAGGCATGTCCCCATTTTACAAAACAGTAGTACATCCTCTAAAGTAACTAAGTCTTTTGTTAAGCACACTGGTTGTTAAACCTGGTCTGATTTTGAAAGAAAAGAGTAATCAAGAAATTCAAGAGTCAAGATAGGAGTTTCAGATTCTTACTATATTTTCATTACCATAGTTACTTGCACATTGGTTATATATTAATTATTGTTTATGTTCCACTGATTTTACTGAGAAATGAGATTTGTTTTCCTTATAGGAATTTAATAAACCCCAGCTTCTTAATACTCAGATAGAATGAAAAACACCCTTACTCTTTTTATACTCTGATATAACATTATTAAATTAGCACTGGTGTAACTGGTGTCTATAATATTTTTTCAGTCATTAAAATTATTACGAGGGAATAATGCATTTTGAAAAAGCATTATAAAGCAATCTGGAGCCTTTCAACTAATTTCTTTCATGTCATTTCATTCAATTTAAACCAGTTTGACATTGTCCAAGTTAACAAGTTACGCTTTTCTGTTCAGCACCTGCTGGTGGCAACCCGTAAATCAGCATCTCATCCAGAAGCATGAAAGACCTCATTAAATCTAATTTTGTGTGAGTTAACAGATCTCCAAATTAACCCTTCTTTAAAAATAAAATATAACAAGATAGTAAAGGTCAGCCTTTTTGTACAACAAAGTTTGCTGACCACAGAGATTTTCAAGCCTGATGGCACATTTGACTGCATGGTTGTCTCATCATTTTGGCAGTGATCTGTTTGATGCCAGTGAGGAATGCTAAGACTCTTATCTGTCTGAAATGTGTTAACATGTACATTTTATATTTTTTTAAAGTAGGAAGTGAGAGGTGAAAGAGAAGTCTTTTTTTTCTCAACAGTAGTAAATCACTGATGTCAAATGACTATTGCTAACAGTTTGTGGGGAGAATTGCTCATCTCTCCACTCACTTGCCAGCTCTTTGAAATGCAGTTTAATCTTGCATTCTAAATTAGATTTATTGTGTTATAATTTTTGTTATTTCACTAATAGATAAATACAAATAAATATATTTTGACACAATAGTTGTAAAAGGGCTACATAAGAAAGCCATGCCTTACTTGAACAAGAACTGTTAACAATTTAAGGAAGCAAAAAATAAGCCCATATATGCTGATAGACCTAATAACATTCACGTGTCTGAAGATGAAGGGAAAATTTATTTTAAGGATATTACTTTTTGAGTATAGGGTATAGATACTAATGTACTTACAACAGAAATCACAAATATAATTCACCTACATTATACATAAAAGACAAATTACAAACATTTCCAAAATTGCAAATAGGAATGTCTATAAATAAAACCACTTTAGTAACATCAAATAAAGGTAGAAGAAAAAAGACAATAGACTATTAAGAAGAAAAATGAATATGCTAAGAATACAAATAGCATTTTAGTAGGAACATTATTACAACAATATCTGTACTTCATAGTTTGTGTATGTCTCATAGGGAGCTACAATCTGATTATAGAATATGTCAAGAAACACACAGTGCAGAGTGCCAATATTTGTACTAAGATGCATGACAATTTATTTATGACATTGGTTAAAATTACAGTTTCACTGAACAAACTTAATTTTTTCTTGTCATTTTCATTTCAGTTTACACAATTTAAATAACATATAAAATGTTACCATTGAAAGAGGGCGTTGTATGGCCAAGCTGGGCTTTTCCACCTTTTTTGTCACTACCTAATAGAACATGTTAGCATTAGTTGAAGTATTTGGGGTTGGTTCTGAAATTGTGCTCTGAATTGTGTTGAACTTGATCAAGTATTTATGACATAGAACACCAAGGGACAATATGACTCTCTAAGAACCTGCCTATAATATCCAATAGGAAGGGAAAAAAACCATATTATCATGGAGACTAAATACTCTGTATGTCCTAAATGTATGTTATGCTGACAGTACTAAAATGATTCAGATATTAGAAAAAATCATAGATATGTAAAATACTGATGCACTAAGTTCTTTATTAAATGTATATTGATGGCTAGAAAAAGAAGAAAAACATCAGAGTTAGTGTTGTCTTAGATGAGTGAACAGATTAATTTATGGCTCTTACATAGACGAAAATGAAAACCAGGAAATATTCTCTGTATGAAAAACTGTAACGTAAAATCTCTCTTGGTAAATTAAAAACGCACTTTACAAGCTCAAAATAATATCAAATCCAAAACTGAAATGATGCTTTCAAGTTTGTGTTGAAGACTGCCTTAGACAGGAAACAAAAAACCCTGTTAAATAAATCAGTTTGAGAGGATGTGTATTGAAAAACAGCTGAAGGAAAGCATAATTTGATGATAATTAGTATGCATCAGCTAAGAAATTCAGAACACTGAAAAAGCAGAAGGAAAAATTAGGGAGAAAGCCATGACCACAAAGTTTGGTGGCTTTTTTTTTTCTTTCCTTTAATGGGGCAGATGTTTGGCTTCTTGTTGTAGCTGTTAAAATAAAATTTAATGAATCCAAATAATGTTAAAAATTAGACAAATCTGGACAAAAACAGAAGAATTCCCCAGAGTAAGGCAGAAAATGCTGTGGTTTTCAATAAATATTTATCTTATGTAGTTAGATGGAGGAAGAGGTGGCAAAGATATATCATAGGCAATGTTAGATTATATGATAAAATATTTACTTCTTCCATGGAAATATTAAATTGCAGCTGTTAGTACTGGATGTTTTCAAGTGTTCTAGACAGATAACTTCATTCAGGAATGCAAAAATAGGTCGTGAAACAATAGGTAGACATAAAGCAGATGAGTTAAGACTGCAAACATTGATGCCAATTTAGAGTAAAGTTCCATTAAGAATATTGAAAGAGCTGTCTCAAAGACTCTTGCATTTGTTAATGTTGACTTCTATGCAGTTGTCTAACATGGGCAAACTTTTAAAGAAATGAAGTAGGACAATGCTGTTCCCTGTGCTCTATAAATACTGACTCTTTATAATTTTACAAGGCTGACTTTTTTTCTGGGGAGATAAGTGACTAAATGATGTAGAAATCATTCATGTAAATTTTAATGTTAACATTTTACATTCAGTGGCATTTCAGCATCAAGACTAATTAACCACTGAAGCCATGTCTGTGGTTTTATGAAAGATTTCCAACTGCCAGAAATCTTCATCATTATCTTTTCTCCTAAAATGAAGTTAAAGCAGAAATGTAACTAGTGGTAGCTCAGTGGTCAATGTTCTCTGTGCTTGCAGTGGGATCTTTGACTCTGGCTTCCATTTGCAGCATGCAAGACTGTGAACCTGCCAAGGTTTATGCCATCATACAGTCAAATTCTTTATTTAAAAATCTTCATGAGGAAAGATACTAGGAAACTTTTTCTGTAGCGTCTTTTATTTCCAGCAGCTGTTCTTTTACAGCCAGTTAGAATAATTGATATAGAATCTTTGGTGGTGGTAAGGAATGTGATAGTTCAGACCATCTGCAAAATGGTGGCCTTACAGTAAAAATGAAATGAATAAAAGAAGCACCAGGTACTCACTATATTAATCTTTTTTGCTCTCTCTATGATCTTCTTTCTTTTACCTGTAATAGAGCTCTAACCTTTAAATGTTCTCTGAGCTGAACAATTTTTCATGATCCAGCTGTCTCAGGATTGTTTTAGTTCAGTTTAATCTTTTGATTCTCTGCTGGGTTTTGGTTTTTTGGAGTTATTTATGGAATTTAACTCCTTTGCCAGATAAGGGTTAATAAATAATAATTTGAATAATTACAAAATTATTCCAGTTGAATAAATGAATAAGACTTCATTAGAAAAAACTCTTTAAGGCCACTGGGTTTTTCCAACTATTAGCTGTTTGATGTTAGTTTTCCATACCCTTTCTCTCAAATATAAACATACAAAATCTCTGATTCTTAAGATTATTTAAAAAAAAGCTGAATTGCATATTGATATTTTCTTGATCTATTGATGTAACAGTTTTGCCCCCACAGTATCCAATCCAATATCCATATGCATTGAAAGGAGATGATCCCATCCCACTTGACTCCAAACAAAGGCAGGGGCCATTTCTTTTGCACTTAATTGCACAGACACAGAGGTTGTCAGTTCACTGGATGATCCAGGAGTGATGGTCATGGCAGTGTAGGCTGTGCTGGTGCTGCCTTGATCCTGAGTCTTGCTATGCAGTGGCTGTTCCTTCTTTGTACTGGGACAGGCTTTCATCCAAATTCTTAATGATCTAGCTGAGGCCATTGAGCCAGCAGAGTATTATTCCCTGATCCTCTCCCCACCCCCTCTACCCCCGAATTCTTTGGATAGTTTCCCAAAGATTTAGTGGCTTGAACTTGCTCCCTGCAGAGTCAGACAAACAGCACGGTTGACAAAACACAGGAGGCAGGTTTTGGAGATGGACATTAACTGCAGCAGCACTAAATATTTTAATGTCAACTTTAATGGACCTGTATCCTAACCCTGAAAGCAATTCCTTTACATCACCAGCCAGCTGAACCAACTCATCCTGCAGCTGTACAGGCTGATCTAACAAAAGGGATGGGAGGGAGGCAGGCAGGCTGGGGACCTCCCCTTTTGGCAGCTTTAGACTGGCATAACTGTAATACAAAAATGCTTAAGGTTTATTGAAGACTTGGAAGTGTGTGATTTAGTTTTACATAATCTAATTTGTGCTTCCAGGTACTTTCTCATTGCAGTTTATATTTACATGACAAAATTAGTTGTGAAGCAGAGAAAGGAGGGAGTTATTCAAAACCAAAATTTAAAAGTGCAAATAGGACTTTCCATAAGTAATTAACCAGTGAAAATATAAATTTAAATCCATTTTGCATACTGATAGTGTCCCGAAGACCCCTGTAGTCCCTCTTCTAATACACCAGTTGTACACGGGTACCTTCTTATTTGACCTCCCTTTCCTAGGGAAATGCACAAGGCATAACAGGAATTAATTGTTCACTTATTTGTTCCACCTTTATTTTCCCAACCTTCAGAAACTGGGTCTCAGGTTAGAGAGAACCATTTTGCTCTGGTGCTTGGATCAAGCAGGAAAGAGTCATTAAACCAGAGGGAGTAGGGCTACTAGGTTTGATGCTAAATTTTTCCTGCTTGAGAGTGTCATTGCCTCTTTCCTCCACTAATTCTCTTTTGTGGCTGTTTAACCATGGTTCAGCCATTTCAGGACGACACCTTTCTTCCCACAAGCTTTCTTAGCACTGCTGATGTCCAGGTAGACTCCCAGCTGAGTGGGCTTTCTGTCAAACAATCCACATATTCCCACATGTGTGAGCAGTGAATGAGACTTCACAAGCTTTGTTCATTGAAATGTGCCGGAGTTGATCTGCTTTGGGTAAATCTGATGGTATCAGGAGAGATCCGAGGAAAAGCAGCTCATTCTGTTACCTTGGGTTTTTTGGGTGCACTTATGCTTTTCAAGCCAGGGAAAGAGTGGCTGACTTCAGCCTAGTCTAACTCAGAAGCCTTGTCTGGTATCAAGTATCTTTCTAACCAGCTTGTACAGAAAGAAACCTTTTATTAGGGAAGGTGAAGGAAACAAAATCACTGGAAATTATGGTGTTACCTTCCAATCCAGAAAGCCTTTAATACTTAGCTTTTAATAATTAAGTTTGTAGCTTTCCAGGTTACTTCTATATCCTGTCCTGGCAAATACTGGAATACTCATTTTAGAGGTGAGATAGTTGTATGTTAGTCATCCCATATACATTGATGAATAATGAATCAATGCTGGGTCATCTAAAAGCAGCCATGGAATTTGTGAGATTATTAAAAATTGCTTTGTTTTCTTCATTGTTCATCACAAGTTTGAGTAAGGAGGGAGCACATGGTGGTAATTTTACTTTCAGGTATCTGGAATTTCTCAGGTTTAGAAATTATTGGTCAATATTATGTTAAAATAAGAAGGTCACTTTACAACTGAGAACAAATACTGTATCAAATTAAAAATAAACTTGTACTGCTGTAAGCTCTGTTCAAACAATATTACTGGTGGCTTTGTGAAGCTTGCTGGGATGTGCACCAAGTTCTATAGCTAAAAGATAATGGTCACTTATTCTCTGGAGAAATAATGAACTACTGAAGAAATAATGTTAAAATTATTTCTTCTCTGCTAGTTTTGTCAAGCCACAATAATTAGCTACATCTCACCAGACAGCATTCTTGCCTTTTCCCTAAGTTTTGACACCATGACAGGTTTTCTAGTCAGAAAACTCAGTGTTCTAGCTCTGTGGTTTTGAGAATTAAATGGTTTAATTTATCTTGAGTCTGTAATTCAAAATTAATAGAAACAAAATCAGTAACTTCAAAATTAGTAATACAAAATATGATTCAGTAACTGATACATTTCTGTCTCCAGTCTATAACAAAGTAACAAATTCATTAGTACACTGCTACAAATATAACCTCTCATGTTTTTAAATTTAAATATTATTGCTTTGTACATTTCATTTTCTGCAAAATTTTATAGTGATGTACAGTTATTATTTATTCAGCTGTTAATCTCACTGGTGAAAGGGTTTCACAGTTGTAAGACCCTGCCAGTCGGTTCAGACACCAGGCTTTGGGTGAACTTGGGAGTCTCCTTTTCTTCTCATAGAGCATTTAGGAAGGAATAGTGAAATCTGAGCTCATCCTCTGGGTTAGACAGTCAACTCCTGTAGTATATCCCACATAACTACATCATCCTTCTTTTTTCTTTGGATCCCACATTCACCTACCTCTGCCTGTGGCCTGAGCCAGTATACCCACAGAAGTGTTTCTGCCCTTGCCATGAGCTTATATGCCGCTATCATGCACATTTTTTTCATGTGAAAGGGCTTTGGTGCTAGTACTGAATTGCATCAAGAGATTTCCTGTGACAGAAAGGGATGATGTAATTCACTGAGGAAAAGTCTCAAAGAAAGCAGAGTTCCATTTTTATTTGGTTATGTAAGGGTACTCCAGGGCTCTGGAAATAAATGCATATTTTTCTGTGTGAGTATATACATTTAGGTGTCTATTTGTACCTAAATGAAACTTCCAAAGAGCAGTGTGTGCAGCTATACATTTGGCTGTGGGCTTTCTCAGTACTGCAAAGTAAGAATTCTTTTCAAATGCTGTGCACCTGTATGTGCTTGTAAACTAGTAGAGCTGAGATAATTTATGCTGCCTGACATATAAAACAGCTGTTTGTATCAGTTAATCATGCTTTATCATTAGTTCTCTACATACGTCACTCTATATGGTCTTTTTTCCCCCATTTCCTATATTATTCACAGGAAATATAAGTTTAACCCATTAAAGAAGAGTACTGTTACTCTTTTACATAGAGAGAAATAAGCTGAATATTCATATTATTACAGCCCATATGCTCCATTAAAATTCAGCTTTTCACTGACAATTTAGCACAACACAAGGAAAGAGGTGTAGACGAATCTAGGACATCCTGTAAGTCTATCTGCATGTAGGCTACTGGTTCGCAACTACATTTATTTTGCTTTATTTTGCAGTTTTAGCCAGAAATACAGGAACTTTTTAAATTCACCATATCTTTTTAAAAAACTTTCCAAATCAGTTTTTGTCTCTCAGGTCACTTTAGCACCACATGAATGTGTGAAAGAAAGAATGTAGGTAAACAAATGAAGAATATTGATAGCATTATGACTGAACCCACTGTCTTTTTTTTTTTCTTCTGCACGTATGGTAGTTTGTTTGTCAAGATACATAAGAAGAAATGGTAATCTGTGGATGAGAAACAATGATTCAGGATTGAATGGCAGAGCCATTCAATTCCATATTATTTCAAATAATCTCTGCTTGAGACATGGCAGAGCCATGTCTCAAGCAGAGATTATTTGAAATCATTTTCATCAAGGGAGATCCCAATCCCACCTCTTAGCATTTTTCTTTTAACATCCACACGTAATATCCCCTGAATGGGCTTGGACCCACTGACTTGTTCTTTCACCAGGCACCCTCGTGAAGAGAGTACCTCCATCCTCCCACTAAACTCATTTTAGGTACTGGGAGACCTTTATTAGGTCCCATGAGTCTTCTCTTCCTTATATTGCCCAAATCCTTTCTTCAAACTCCTCTTCATGTGGCAAGTTCTCCAATATTTAAATGATCCTGGTGGCTGTTCACCAGACTTTCTCCAGCTTGATCTGGCGGGACCAAATTGTTGATATTTGTCTACAATCAGGACTGTGAAAATATTTGAAGAGAACAAGGTATATGAATTTGTGAAAGCTGTTATTTTAGTGCTGCTAACGCTGTGCATTATCGTATACGTGGTTTAAACTTGTGTTTTAGGTAGTCTTTGTATAAGAGATTGCTTTAATTTTGTCTAAATACAAAATCTATGTTTTGTTGCAATGTTTAGTAGCATTAAAGCTACTAAATTAATGCATTAAATGCATTAAAGCATTTCAGTTATATATGTGCATTTTCTTTTGAACTTTATAAGGCCATGACTATTAGGGTCTGGAGGAGTGGAAGACACAGGTGTGGGGTTTTTGCAGGTTTTTTGGGTTTGTTTTCAACAAAGTTAGAGACATAATATTCATTTGCTCTTTTATGTTTCCTACAATGCAAAACTAGTGTTGTACCAACAAGTGCTGAACAGTGAGTGGTGGCTTTAAATAATCAGCTGCATAATTGAACATATTTCGAGGCATGAACACAGCATCCATAGGGAGTTAAACTGCGAACTGAATCCCAGAAGTAATATAAAAGATGTTTTTCAAGAAAATTCAACAATCAAAATTTGCTATTGCCTTAAGACAATGACTGACGGCATTTGTATTTTTTTATGTATCCTACACGCTGATGTTCTCTGACTCACATTAACCTCTTTCACAAGGATCACAAATCTGCAGAGGATCTCCTGTACCTATGTAATTTACTCTCTGTCAAACATGCAAAACAAATCTCAGTAATACTTTCTGTTAGGGGAAGAAAGGAAGTCTCTGTCATGGCTGGCCCTGGCAGTTTGACTGTCCATATGAGACAGATGTGAAAATTCACGTTTCAACAGTCATAACCATAGACTAACTCTTAGTTAAATGCATTAGCTCATAGAGTCTGTTTGTTGTGGGGTTAGTTTCAGCGTTTTGTTTTTGGGTTTTTTTTGAGGAGGGTGGAATTTTCCTATCACAAGATTATTAATAGTTACTTTTTTAGATTAGATTAAATAATCCAGGGTAAGATTAGACATTAATTAATTAATCAAAGTAAGATTAATTGTTTCGTTTGAACTCCCCTTTAAAAATAAAATCAGCAAAATTCCTGGGCAGCTCTTATTTCTTTCTTGTTATTGTGCCAGCCTTCACTTTGTAGCATATCCTACTTCAGTTATAATTCTAGCTCTCCCTGATATCTTCTCCGTATTTCTTGGTTTGTAATGCAGATCTTTGCTTCTGAGTACCTAATTTTTAACTTTTGTGTTCTTACACCATGTTAGAAATATTTCTGTATGATGATCAATGGTGCAGGTAGACATGTTTTATCTATCTTCTTGCCTATGAGCTTATTTTTTTCCTTTGGTATACAAGAACATGTCTATCTTTGCCTTAAAATGTAATTATTTTAACAATATGTTCCTCCATTGTTTTGAATCTCACTCTGTTGACATTACAGAGTAGAACTTGACAGCTGAGCAAGTACTATTTAAGAGCATATTTTGCTAAGAACTACTTCCTGCAAAGAAAAACAGAAAATATCTAATTCCCATTTAAACTGAAAAACTGAAAAGGAACAACACCAGCTTTATTAAACTTCCTTTCCAATACACAATAAAAACCTAGGGAAAGTCACTCGGGATTACACCCATAGTTTCATTCCAGACTGCTGCATTTTTCTTTGCATTTTCACTGCATTAAGAGGAAACCTGTGCTTTGGTTATGACTAGTTTTGGGAGTGGAGTAAGATGTAGAGTCTCTCCCCACTATGAGGAGCTGGGTTAACTGCCCCCTTCAGCGAGTCCAACCTGTGTAGAATCCAGCCTTTAATCTCAGCCCTGCTTACACCACGTGGTTACAGTATCACCAGACCAATTATAGCAACATCCAAGCTTATCAGAAGTCTTGGCAGAGCAACATCCAGAGCTATTCACTTACCCTCGATGTTTCAGTAGCTTAAATTTGAGAGTTCTGAAAACAACCCCCGCTGCTGCTGCTGCTGTTACTGTAGCTGGGTGGTGGGCAAATGTAATTGTAGTGTCTGATGATGTCATTCTGGCATCTTTCACGAGCAGGAATTCTATTATGTAGAAAATTAATCTGTCTGCCATATTTTAACGGGGTGGTTGTGTAGACCACAATGACTTCTCAAAAAAGGAAAATAAAAATTGTTGTTAGAAGAGACTTAGGGCAAAGACTCCTAAAATGTTGTTAACTCTGAGAGGACAGACTACTGAAAGCCAGTGCACAGTGCCAAACTCTTGTATTGAAAAATTTTGGCTGAAATACTGGGATATATAGATAATACGGTCTCAGAAATTTTGCCAAGGAAACTGCAGTCAGAAATGTAGGAAATTGTCCAAGATTAGGCCTCAGACATGCTGCACTCATTACCAGCAGCTGTGCATATATGAAGTGTTTCTTTATACCACAGAATCCAAACCACTGTGGCCTGTCACTGTCATTTTTATAGCAATTTGCTGACTTCTTAAGAAACAGGAAAACATTTAGCTAAAACAGAAGTTGAAATGACTGATAGAAAACTTAAGGGAATTTTAATGACTACTGAGTATGTACCTTAGAAATATGCTGAAAGGCACATATATTTAAGACTATGTAATAAAACTCACTAAACAAACAAATTTATGCTAACAGTAGTTTAATGATTATTGTAAGTCACAGATGCATACCTTAAGAGATCCCTTAAGAAGCCAGAAAGGTACATGTGATGTAACAGCGGTATTATTATTTTTAGCAAAAGGGTTAGAGTTATTGACATTTTAAGATAAATTCAAATATGCATCCATTAGGGGGAGTTACACATTCATCACTAAGTGCTTCAGATTTTCAGACACTGTTTCATATGATAGATGTTCTTCGATGGTTTTGTTAACTTTTAAAATACTCTATTCCTACCACTACCCCTTCTTCCTCTGTAGTGGGACCTTTTTAACTGTTTTGACAAGTTTAATCAGCATGCAAAAATTTGCAGCAAAGCACGAGTTCCAACTTTGTCAATTTCTGAATGCTTCAGGGGGGAAAAAAGGCTATTACAATAGTGAAAATATCTCTGTTAACTGGAGAATTTTCCAGAATGAAATATAGATGATAGGATTTAGAAAACCTGAAGCAAAATTCTCTCTCTCAAGCAGTTTTTCCTTTGCCGATCTTTTTTTTTCTTCCATCTGTGAAATGGCTTCTGCCTCAGGGTAGTTCAGGAAATCTATCAGTGTCGGGTGTGTTTACTTTAGTACAGGAGGGTTTTAAACAGCAATGTGACCCTTGTGCTGGATGTTAGTATGAGTGTTCACAAAAAAAGGCAAAGAATACTGATGGACTTCAGCTGATAAATTCTTGTGTCAGGCTTTAGAGTATAATAGTTTTCGATGAGATATTGAAATCATGTAGTTACATGCCTAAGCACTCTCCATCTAGCTGTCCTCTGTAACGTGGATAGCAACAAATCCCTTTCCTTTATACCGAGAACTGAAAATCACAACCAGTTGAATTCTTTCTGGAATAAGGCCACTTCACATTTCCCCTACAATTACAACAAGTGCCACTGTGCCTCTACATAGCCCTTGGAGTATTTTTTCCAGTGCCTGTGGTCCAGCTGCAGGAAGCACTGACTCTTGGGAAATTTCAGAAGAATTTCTGGAAGGCCACATAAGTAGAAAAAGGGATTTCCAACACCAACATTTCAGTATACCACATTTGTGGGCCTGCCTGAGTTCCAGTATCAGTGCTCTCCTCTTTAGCACAGAGCCCTACTGGAGACTTTCTGTATCACCCCCTCAAAGTTATTCCCAAAGTAGGTGGACAAGATGGGGAAGGGCAATTCAGGGGAGGGATGAACTGATGGCAACAATTTCTGAAGTTCATTTTTCAACAATCACTGCCTTTGCCTAGAAAAATGACTGAGTTGTATGTATATATCACCCCTGTTGTAGAAAAAGGTATTTTGGTCTCTGGGTGATGGACACAGAGATGTGGGAACAACATATCTACAGAAAGTGAATTGAGACATTAAATGTCTCGATTCTTGTAATAAAATTAACTTTCTTGTAATAAAATTAACATTTTTTGCTAGGTTTTCCATCCAGTTTTAAGAACAAGCTGTTCTCCATACTTTTCTACTCTTTTGAACCTACCAGCCAAATACTAGGCAAATGCAGTGAGATCAGTATTTCAACTCGCAGGAAGCACAAGCATCCCCAGCAAACTGGAAGGAAGAGTAATCCCAAAGTAAGAGAACATCCAGATTCTTGTGAAAAGGCTGATGATCCTTCTTGCAGTATAATAGATAGTGGGGAGAAGCAATGGCAAGTTGAGTGCATGTGGGGAAATACCTTGGGAAACACTGCTCTAGAAAGAAACGTGGACACTGGTTATGCTATATCTGCCCAGTTACCAATACTAAGGATAGGTTTTATAAATTCAATTATCTTCAGTACTTTTGCAATAAAAGTTGCATTTTTAGTGAATATTGTCCTTATCTTTCAATCCTTCTCTAGCAGGCTGGGCTCTGACCTCAGATTTTTGGCCTCAAAATTGATTCAGTCACATTGACATTATCAATGCTAAATGCAGCTCCAGTCTTCCATGTAGTTTTTCATTCAGGGGTACACTTTGCATGCTTTGCTCTTAAGTCAGCATATGGTGGGTGGGAACAGTGGGGGAGGGGGTGTCTTTCCTGTGACTTCCATTGATTCATCGGGACTCTAAAAACCTGTGTCATGCCATTAGCTTTTGTATGCCCTCTGTATATACATACTATATTTAGTTTCTTGATTTTCTTTGAGAAATACT
Organism: Hylia prasina; assembly: GCA_013397195.1. Classification (NCBI taxonomy): domain Eukaryota; kingdom Metazoa; phylum Chordata; class Aves; order Passeriformes; family Sylviidae; genus Hylia; species Hylia prasina. The sequence goes on along the minus strand of VYXD01004260.1, from coordinate 70,244 downwards.
TTTTAGGCTGAATATTCTACCACTTGTTCATGTTTGAAGGGCTCTTGAATGAGAGAATTCAGCTGGACTTTGAGTTCCTTCTCTTGGCAGTTAACACCAAAGCTTGCAAATCTGGCAGTGCTTGTGGGAAGGTCTTTAGTGAAATGCAGTTAGCAAAATCGTTTAGATGATGGAATTAGGAAATGATAGTGATAAAGTTGGCTGCTGTGAAAATAGTAACTGACTGACAGAGCCAAACTCTGATTTCTGAAGCTGTTGGATCCATGGCGGTCTGACATCTATGCAGAGGCATGCCAAGCAAATAAATAGAGTATGAGGAAGAAAGTGGGAAGGAAGACTTTAGAGAGTATTGCATGTGATAATTTCTATGTAATATACTGTGTTCTGGAAATTGTGCAATGGTTAGCCTTGCTTGAAGAAAGTCAAGTCCAAGTTCTTGTAAGACCTGTGGTACAGCTTCATGCTCTCATGCTCTGTGTGTGAGCCCAAAATATAAAGTAAAAAATATTTTCTTCCCCTTTCTTCTCTGTTAAGTAAATGACAACTTTAAATTCTTAAAAGTGTCTACATCCTTTTTCTGAATTTGCCACACCTGCTGATATAGGGAAAAATTATTTCACTAGCAGTTTGGCATGTTGGCAAATAGATGTGTTGGGTTAAATGTAGAAAACTATCACCTTCTCTCTAGGACAATCAATATCCAACAAATCACTTCAAGGTGTGCCATAAATGCAATTCTAGATGCCCTGCAGCACTTAGACTTGTGCCTAACAACCCACCTATCACCAGGCATTCATCCTCTGCTGGAATGTTTACCACGGGAAGGTTTGTTCATGTACACAGTTCTGAGTGGACTCTAAGTGCGTATAAACCCTCTTCTTATGCTTTATGAAAACCTCTTTTTTTTTTTTTCCTCCAAGGAAACATAATAAGCTTTCTACTTGACAGCAGCCCAGAGTGGTTTTCTTCTTATATATATAAAACAAACTTAATATTTTGGAAAGCATTAATTTTATTTTACATGTATGATTTGTATAACCATTTTGTATATAAACCACTTGCAGGGGTATGGCTCACACCAGGTGTCAGAGGAGTGTGAAATAATTTTTATGCCACCTTTCCAAGGCAATAAATGTCATATAAGCATACAGAAGTGCAGATAGAGTACTTTTAGATGAACATTCTCAAACTGTATGTAAGAAATCTGTTTGACAGACTTACCCAAAGGATGACACTTTTTTCTGATCTTGCCAAAGCAGTAACGGTGTAAAAAGAAAATTTGCTCTGGTGGCTGGATTTTTCCCCAAAGACTTATGATGTAAAGGGAGAGAGGAGAAACTGTAATTATGAAAAAATAAATGGTTACTTTCTACTGAGCAAAAAAAAAATTCTAAGTGGCATAATTTTAGAAATTGCTAAATGGCATAGCAAGTTTTCAGTCATCTTTCCTGTAATAAAAAGGCAAAATAGAAGATGGACGGCAGCAGCTGAACCCACAATCCCAGCCAAATAGTTTGTGTCATGATCACTATAATGCTTATTCCAAGAAATATGTGAAATATTTTTTGTGAGAATCACACGGATATTGATTTTTTTGTGTGTTTTTAATATGTCTTTTTAAAGATATCATTTCAAAGAAGTACCTTGAACCTTTTTTCCCTTTTTTTTTTTCTTTTTCCTAATAGGATCAGAATACAAATTAAAATTTTCTAGAGGTATAAAATTCTAGATTTATCATTAAGAATAGAGTGGTTTTTCTTAAAACTTATTCTCTTGTACTGATAGGATTGCCTTGCTGGTGGTCTTTACCAGTTCTAAGAGCTTCACAATAGGGTAGTTTGTTCACAAAAGCCAATTCTTTTTGACAGACCTCTATACAAAACTATTTTACTCTAAATGGATTGTTTCAAACAGCCTATACATACCTTGTTTGTTAAGAGATAAAGGACATCTCATAAGTTTACATACCAAATTGATCTCTTTTTTCTTCCAGTTACATTTTTATGTCATTTTCATTTGCAGTAAATATCTTCCTCCTTTTCTTTCTGAAAAAGGTGTAAATTTTTAATTAAAAAAAAAAAAATGCAGTAATCCAGAGGGATTTAGAGCTGTGGACCCAAGTATTAAATGTAAATCAAAACTTAGTCAGTTGGAAGCTGCTTATTATGAAGATTAGACACTCAGTCTCCAGTTCAGAGCATTAGCTGTGGAAGCAACGGCTTCTTTGCCTTCTTTTACAGACAAGAGCAGTGAGTAGCAGCTGCTGATAGAGGCTACTAACAAAAATGGGAAAACAGTACAATAAATTGAGGGAGGAAGGGATGCAGCTGTGTGTTTCAGGATCTTTCAGGGTCCTGATGATGCGTTGAAATGAGTGTCGCAAATACAAACAGGTTTCACATTCATAGAGAGTTCAGTTTAAAGAGAGATAAAAGGTTCAGATTGTAGTTGGATTTTCTTTAGTGAAGGGTTTAAACTTTTCACTAGACTACTACTGCCTTTTCTTCAAGAATTAGGTAAAATGACATGAAAACATTAGAGCATTATTTTTATCACTTCATCTCATTACTGTTATTCATATAGCAGTTCTTCTGAAACAAATAGAATTAACTTTTTTTTGGGGGGGGGGCAATATTTCTTTCAAAGGGCTCATTGATACATCATCTAATCCCCCAGAACTTCCATGAAAATGTTCTTCTCCTCCTCCTTGCTTAGTGCACTATGAGATAAGGAAAGCATGTGTGATTTGTGTTTCCAAGAACTGTGTTAATCATTCAAAGCATATGTGCCCTTTTTCTCTGTTGGCTGGCTGGTACTGTAGGTATTCGAACACTTAGATAAAAAAACACCTAAGAACTGTATAAATACTATGAAAAGCATCACGATTAATATTTATGTCTTTCATATTTCAGATTTTGGAGATTGAGGTATTCCATCTGTAAATTTGCATTTTCCCATACCTTTATATATATATATGTCCAATTAGTGTAGAGTAGGGTGATTCTAATCAGGGTAGAGTGCTGTTAGGGAGCAAAAATCTAGGTGCTGATAAACATAAATATTGTGCATTTTATACTTGGCTTCGCACTGCATTGAGCTTGCTGGGAAATTCGACAAGGAACAGAGGAACATTATTTACTGCAATATATGATCTACAGCACTCAAAAATCACAGTACAAATGTACACTGGATAGTTTTGGGTTGCTTCTTAGGAAAAAAAGCCCCACGTTACCCACTTACATTCAAGAAATGTGTTATAATTTAATCCTTTTTTTTTTGAAAGGACTGTATTTTTGCTGTAACTTATTCCCTACCCCAGTTACATCTACTTGCTTACAATTTCCACTTGTATGTTTAGGGAAATACTGATCTGAAACTGCAAAATTCTTAATGCAGTCTTGGAAGGGGTTACAAAAAATAGAGCTACAATTTATCTATGTAAATGAAAAGGGAAAAAAGTTTATTGTTTTCAGATTTGAACATAAAAAGGAAAAAAAGTTTATTGTTTTCAGATTTAAACACTGAATCTGTGAGCTCATTATGGTCTTAGTCTGTTCTAATTTAAATCAGCATCATTACTGCATGAAAAATGGCTCATCTTAATCCTCACTTGTGAGAAAAAACTAGTCAATGCAGCATACTATTTAAATGCTTAAGAACTACAAGATGTTCTCCATTAAATACATTTGGGCACATGTGCTTTCTCATGGGAACACATTATACTGCTAATCCTGTTGATATCAGATAGTGTTCCTAAGACTTTCATTTCTAGACATGAATTTGCCCCTTTTTTAAAAAAATACATTTCCAGCCAGAACTGGAAAGCTATATTATAACTATTTTGCTTGATCAAGTCTTGATTTGTAAAACAGACATGAGAATATATGCTTCTGTTATAAATGATACCTTATGTGACAAAAATCTCTCTTAGGCAATGTTTAAATTTTGTACCTCGATACCCTGTCTTTTTGTAGGGTTGTAAGAAACACAGGTTTCCAAAGTGATATACTGGTGCTGTGCAATTTTGGTTTCTAAGTGGATACTCCATTTTTACTTCCTTGTAATGCAGACAACCCTATCTCTTTAAAGTACACCTAACATCTTAGCAGAAGTGGTTGTAACACTAATTAAGTATTTATGACAGGATGTCTTAAAAGGGCACTTAGGCTACTACTATTCAAATAGGTGAACGAGTATTTGGCTGAAAAGGTGTTTGTTCCCTTTTAATAAAAGTCACTGATCATCATGAATGTTGATAAATAGTTTAAATGATTATTTTAATGAGGGAAAAAAAAGAAGACTATCTGAGGCATCATGATTTCCCTCCCCCATGGTACTACTCTTGTGGTATTGACAAGTCACCTTTGTGCCTTCATTTGCCATGTGAAAAACAGGCACAATAAAGTTTTCTACTTTGACACAATGGTGCTCAGAGAAGGTAACAGTAAGGACTGAAGTGTTATGTGCTGCAAGGAGCACAGCTACTTGTACCTGGGCCACTCTGGTTTTATGACTACCTAGAGTCACCTCCAATGGAACCTCTTAAGTCCTTTCCAGGTGTCAGCTATGAGTGATGGAATGTGTCAGTTCTCTGTGATAGTACCTGTTTTTATCAGAGACTGTATATGTTTGTTACTACCTTTAAATTCCTGAATATCTGACCAAATTCAAATGCAAATATGCAAATATCAAAATTAATCATTGTGAGTAAGCTGCAATAGGCCTCCCTCCTCAGACGAATGCAAACCAGCCAGTTTAAAAGCTGAAACACAGCCTTCCCTGCAGAAACTAACCACATTCACAATTCTCCTGTTTTCATGCACTCTGGAAAAATATGAATTATGCAACATGCTATGAAGGCCATAAAATTTGAGCTCTTCTGGATCAGGGAAGAGGAATCAGTTCCAAAAGCTTTGAGTTCCCACAAAGAACATCCTGTTGGCAGTTCCTCACCCTTTTTATACCAGCAAGGCCCCTAGCTCACTTGTTTTCACTGATCTACATTGTGGCAATATGACAGAGAGAGTGCGAGAGTGAAAGAGAAATTCTTTCACGTATATCATGGAGGCCAGCTGTGTGGTACCTTTCAGTTCCTTGAAAAAAAGGTAAGTTTTTAGGTGACCCTGCCAGTGACCTGAAAAGGCCACCATGACTTGAGTTCAGCAGGGGATGAGTGTTTGTTGCCCATGAAAAGCAGCTTTCAGAAAGAAGAGTAGAAGTAGCTACTGTAGTGATAAATGTACCTGCAGATAGCTGCATGGATTAACATGGCTCTAATTTATTCCCCATTAAGGAAAAGGACTATAATGAGTTATTAATAAAGAAGTGCTAAAGATGGGTTCAAATTCAATGGTTAATGCTCTGCATAATTTACTGCAATAATCCTTCCGACCAAGTAATTTTTTTCAAGTGCTTCTCCCTTTTTGTATGAATTAAACACATATGTTATTCTTCCCCCCAGCCCCTCCAGCTACCCCCAAGGTTTTGTTTGATCTTTCTTTTTGCTGTTTGGCCATGAGGTACGGTGACATAAAGTGTGATATCTGAAGCTGGAGTTTGCTTCAACCCCCATTTCTCTACTCCATAGAAATATTTTCCTAAGCAAACATTTATGTTTGAGATGTCTTTAGTGTTGCACCTAATAGATTTCATAAATCATTTGTACTGGCATTAATGGGACAGTGGAATCTCAGCACAGGGGGTATCATAGCAAAGAAAAATTCCACTGCAGCTGGCTGAAAATGGAGAGAAGTGGATGCACTGCAGTGACATCGAGGTCCTATTTTTTGATAGGCTGCAGTCTTCATTTACTGAATGTAGAGTGATACGTATTTGTAGAAAAATGGTACTGAACTTATAGGTGTGGAGAGTTTTCTCTTGAAAATATGGATTATCTAAATATGTCTTTTCATCTGGCTCTTGGAGGACCTAATATCCTGCTTCCTTCACAGGTCCACGGCAGTCTTCTGTAGAGGGAGTGCAGTTACAGGTGTTCTCTGAAGGCAGAAATTCAAATGTGCTGTAAAGCTCTGCACAAGCTGACTACAAGCATGCAGTTCCTCTTCCCCCTTTTAAGATCTGAAAGGATATATTCCTGACGTAATTGATTACTTAGTAGGTTTTTCAGTGGCAGAAAGGGCTTATCTATAGGTACTCCATTCAAGCAGTTTGGAAAATCGTATTTGTGTGATCTAGTGCCCCATTTATTGCAACTAGACCCCTTGGAAGAGGGGCTGAGAATATGAATGTTGCTGTGGAACTGCTAGAAACTTGCTTCCTTAAACTGACTATATTAGTTCATGATTTCATCTCCTAGTTTTTTCTTGGCTGGTCATGTAGCTTTCACAGATAGGAGTCTGTCCAGAATTTGAACTGCAAAAAACCTCCCATTTTTATCAAACTGCCCCCAAACCTGAGAGGAATTTGTCAATGGTGACTATATTAAAGTTTCTCCCTTGTGCTAAGTCAATGCACATATAGTCTGTTGCATATCTGACTTTGAAGAGCTTCAGGTCAAGAAATATTAGTGCTATTACTTCGGAATTTCTTCTGGATTTTTCCCCACTGCCAGCCACGACTGCCCTCATCAGGACCTGGCTACTTTAGACCATTATTGTCCCGTTTCACAGAATTCTACTGTTTCAATCTGTATGGTCTTTGTTTCTATGGGAAGTTGCAAATGAGCACTACTTGTGTGAGCTTTTTGGATAGTATTAAATTTCTTATGAATAATACATCTGAAATATGTGGTTTTATTGCAGCCTTCTGCACAACAGCGCTGAAAACGTATTCTGGAATGGTATTATTTTCCCTGGAAGTATTGTATAATCATTACCAATGTCTTGATCTGATTTTTGGCAAAATGTGGCTTCTGGGCAGCTGCTGTGATAACTTGTAATAGCGTGAGAGAGAGTTAAGATAGTTGTTATTCGCAAAGGTCCAAGGTGAAAAGAAAACCATAACAGAAGTTTTGTAGAAATTCCTACATATCACTGCATTTTCTAAGCCAGGTCAGAAGGGTCTGTGTGTAGTGATGTTAAGAATGAAGTCGGAGAGATCATTCCCCCCAACATTTTAAAAGAGTTCCATGTTCCAAAAAGGGGTAGTTTGGGGGAAAAAAATAAATAAATCTGGTTCTTTTACTAAAGACAGAGGCACTAACTTCAGTTTGCTTACCAGCCAAAAATAGACTTTTCTATTTTGAATGAGTCCATCAGTGTCTGCATATTTTGTAGGCATCTAGTTCCTCCTGCTCTTTACGGTATTTCAGAATTTAATGGTGAGTCATGTGAATGCTGTATTTTGTATCTATTATTTGATAGCTTTATCTGACAGCTATGATAAATCCAGTCAGATCAAGCAGGAACTCCAGAGGTTTCATTAGCAGAGGACTTGATCATAGATTGCCGAGTGTTTTGAAGCAAGCAGAGTGTATTCTATTCATGCCTCTATAGGCACGAAGAAAAACTCTCCTAACGGTGGTAAATGGAGGGGGAGGTGTTTCTGTTTCAATTAAAGCCCAGGTGGTGCGTGATGAGGGGTCACATCTGCGCGCTCACAGCTGCGCTCTGGTCCCGGCCCGGTCCGTCTGCTCAGCCGCGCTCCTCCTCGGCACCAGCCGCGGCCAGACGCGAGCCCGCCTTCCGCCAACACCGACCGGAGCTGCTTTCCCTCAGTGCCTCCCGGCTGCGGCTTGCACGGGAGGGAGCCCGGCAGGTACTTTACGCTAATACACCAACTACCTTGCGCGGCGGGGAGTTTTATTTTGTGTCTCGGGAAATCCCCGCTTTGCGGTGGCTGCCCGCAGCGCCCGCGGCCCCGCGCTGCCCGTGAGCCGTACGAACGGCGCCGCGGCAGCGGCTCCGCGCTCTCCGGGAAGGCTCCTTCTGCCCGTCCCCGGAGCTCCGGGCCGTGCGCGCTTGCGGCCGCTTCAGGAAGCCGCCGCGGCCCCGAAAGGATTNATGAGAAGTTTTGGCATAATTTGCTTTTGAGGTATCGCATATCGCTGCGGAGTGAAGCCTTCGAGCTCCCTCGCCCGACTCTGTTACGCTCGCATAATGGGAAAAGTATAAAGTGCCT
>VYXD01004260.1:0-62071 GCA_013397195.1 Hylia prasina | reverse complement strand
GGGGATGCGGAAGAGATTGTGCTTGCTCAAAAGTCTAGAAAGAAAAATGTAACTTTACAACAGTGCAAATTATGAAAATAAAAGTATGGGGGAAGAATCAGCCCAGATTCGTTTCTAAAGGATTGTAAAATCCTTCATTTAAAGCTTAGTGTAATCTTTGACATTTATGTGGGCACCTGAAAAAAAAAAAACATCCCTAAAGCGAAGCTTTGGTATGGAAGTACAGTGCTGCTGTGAGCAGACACATTTCTGTCTGCTTCTCATTTAAAGTGCCAGCTCCTTCTTTTTTGTATACCTAATACACGATACGCGTGGAATATACAGCTGTGTCTCAAAGTCATTCTGTATTCTTAAAGCTTAATATAATCAAATTCATTGCCTAAAGATGGTGTAGTTGAAGATTTGATCCTTTTTCACTGAAGTGGAAATACTTTCAGTAATTGAAAGCAGATTCATGTCTGGAGTTGTAGAAGCCAAGGTTTTCATTTTTAAAATAAACCTTTTGTTCTTCAGCTTTAAATATTTCAGCGAGCCATCCGGAGACCTCTGTTAATTGCTAGAGTAGACTTTAAGGAAGGATTGGGGGGGGGAAAAACTGAGAAAGGTATGTCAGCAATTAAATTTACTTAAAATAATAATGTCCGTATTCCAGTGCATGAACATACCATTGCAGTTTTTGTGCACGCTACATTTTAGTTTTCCTGTTCATCCACACGAATTTGAATTAACCATCTGTCTGTGGAGAGTTTTATTTTAAATTATCTTTGCTTATGTTCACCTTACTTAGCCCATTTGCCATTTTTTAACAGTTTATTAAACAAGACAGTCTGAACTTTAAGATTTGGGGAAATACTGATCTGCTCCAGTAAACAAACCTGACACTTTGTAGTGATAGCTGCCCTTTGTTAACTTTGTGTCTGTTTTCTGGCTGATCCCGTGGAAAGCTTTCAAAAACTTGCCTTCTAATATTTTAGCAAGGGGGAAAGAAACTTAGGATGTGAACTGCCAAACTCCCAGAGAAAGACTGGGCTGCTCTGGAGCTGTTTGTTAGAAGCTTTGAAGGTAGAGAACAATGGAGGCAGAGGAAGGGAAGTACCTTCTCTCCCCTAAGATCTCTAATCCACAGACTAAATTCACTAAAAATGTGTAGAAAAGTTACTGAAGATGGTAAAAATCCCCTGTCTGTTGGAAAGTGTATTAATTTCTTAATAGACACAAGGATCTAATTGTTAAGTATAGCCTATCATTAAGATAAGAATTTGTAATTTGCATAATGGCACTAAGTAGGCTGGGTTTATTCCCATGAACTTCTAGGTGGTGTGCATGCAGCTGGTGGAGTGCACTTTTCCTTCATTCAAAGGTAAATCAGTAAGTTCTGGCAGAAGTATTTCTGTAATAAAAGTAAAGTAAAACCCGGGAAGGGGAAAGTGCTCAAACAAGAACAGAAAAAATCTAGCTTACCTTTTTTTCATCCATCAGATTGGGGTTCAAAACTGTCAAGCACCTCAGTAACTACAAATGAGATGTTACAAATGTTTTGATTAATCGTTCTGCAATCCTGTGTGGAGAGTGGCTTCATATTTCACAGTATAAGGGTATTTTTCTTTTCAAAAAAGGGTGTGTTACAATTTAGAAAGAAACCTACAGCAATAGGACCTTTAAAAAAACATTTTATGTTCAGATGGCTTTGGCTTGTCATTTTTAGTTTCTGACCTTTCTGACACAAGAAGTTATATGTTCCATGCAGCATGGGGTATATATATTTTTTTCCATTTGAAGAAAAGTAGCTGATGTGGTAGCTGTCTAGGAAAAATTGATAATTGATGCAATTAAAAAAAAATAAAATGTCATGTCAGATGTGTGTTCATTCTACATGTCTGCAATAAGAATGCTGCCATACACCCATCAGCTTTGAAGTCTGATTTTTAATTTACAGACAGAGGCTGAATGCTGAAATTAACTTTTCTAATAATGGCAAATTTTAGTACTGAAGTGTATATCATTTGGCTTGAGAGATATAGAAATATCTGTAAATGGGCCGTATATGATGCAAAAGGACCCAACCTAAGCAATTTATCTTGAGCTGTATTCTTTCAGTTCTAACGTGCATCTGTGCAAATTTAACAGGACTTTTTAAATTACCAAATTGGTCTGATAAACTGTAGTGAGATCAGACTTTATAACTTCTCTTCCTGTAACTTGTGTTGCTTCCCAATTCACTTGTTGAACTAAACATGGAAAAATAAAAGGTCATAATATGTACGCTTTGTTCAGCATAGACATTTGAGTGATTGTATCAGAAAATAAGACTTCACTGTATTGTTGTCCAAAATAAGAAAAAAAAAATCAGCTTTTCTATCCTTTCTGCATGCGTTCAAAGATCTTATTGTTTGATCTTATATTCATTCTAAATATGTCTATAGGCTATGCTCTGTGTGGGTTTGAAGGACTCTTTCCAGAGGTAGTTACAGATTTATGCATTTCAGAATAGCAAGAGGGCTTTTGTATGTTCAGTAATGTATGGAGCATGATGCTGTGAGCTGGTGACCTCACTAATGGTTTGAAGATGTATATATATCTTTTAGGTTTGAAGATTTTTATACAAAACAAGAAATAAGGATGAAATAAAGCAATTGTACTTTAAAAAAAATTTGTGTAGTTTTCCAGTTAAGTCAACCTTTTTAAATGTTAAGGACAGGTGGAAAAAATGGCTCTTGTGTTCCTTTAAAAAGCATCACTCACATTAAAAACTCTGAACAGCATATGTAGGTGGCTGAAATACTCTGAATGAATAGAAAATAGTCATTCATCTTCTTTGTGTAAGATTAAGGAATTCAAAGTGCAATTATACATGAAAACTTCAGGACTCACTCAAGGTAACATCAAGGTGCATAGATTTCTTTTGAGATTGACTAGGGCCACCATTTATCCAAACTTGAAACAAAATAATTGTTTTGTGTAAACTGCTGCAAAGTAGATTGTTTTTGAAGCAAGCCCTTTAGATGTAAGAAAAAGATAGACTTCTCATATCTGGAAACAGTAAATCATTCTAGCTCAGAGTGAAAGGCTTGTTTATGGCTTGTTATATACAGCAGAAAGGACTTTGCATAGCTTTGGTATATGAATCATTGCAAACATTGTGGTTTTGATACTGTAATCACTGATTTTTGTATTTACTACATAGAAGGCACCTTTATAGGCGGTTTAACTTCTGGTGTATTCAGAATTCAGTTGTTGTCTGCTTTAAGAAGCGTTACAGCAAAAGATTAAGCCAAATACGTGAGCGTGTTGAAATTTGCACAAATTACATCAACTCAAAGTAATGGTGGTCGGACAAAATGGCAGAGCTGGGTTTGCTGTAAGTCCTGAAGAACTGAGTTATGATAAAACTGATTAAAGACATGTGACAGGGTTTCTGCATACGTAATTTTCTGTGGCAGAGGAACGGCAATTTTGGCAGTAGCAGTGAGCTAACATATCTAATATTACATCAACAGGGAGTTATGTGTTTTTATCTTTGTGATACAACTTGCTGTTTTGCTTCTTTCTTACTTTTGAAGGGGATTCAGACCTATACAGCAATATTTCTAAGATGATTATAAGAAAAACAGATTTAGAGGAAAAGCAAAATCAAAAATAAGATCTCTTGCATCTCTGCATAACTTAACATCCAACTGCTTTACCAGCTCTTTTATTCTTTTTATTCTGTTTGTTATTAGTCCAAGAGCTATTGACATAGGGCTTTTTTTCTTGGTATCAAGCAAAATTAGTCTCCTGGAGAGCTATTTGGAATATAAGAGTATATATTAATTTTTTAAAAAAGGCACTACTGCTATTATACAATGATATTATTTGGTTGATTTTCATAATTGTAAAATCATAAAATAGCACTACCTCAAGCTTTCAAATTGTCATAACTGCCAAACTAATTTTTAAACTACTTTGATTTTCACCTCTAATATAGTTGCTGACCACACACAAAGGGGGGAAAAAAAAAAAGGAATGGAAGTGGTTTTTTAGAACAGCATTTGGTTTAACCATATAGACCTGCTTTTTCATAAAACATTATTGTACCCTTGTATGAAATATAACCAGTTTCAAATCTGCAGAAATTTCAGAGTTGTTAATTTTTGCAGAACATTTTTACTCTTAAGTCAGAAACTGCATTAAAAAAAGACAGTTATCCAGGGAGTTGTAAAAAGTAGCCTGGAAAGCCTCTTATGTTCTTTCTTTTAAATAGAACAGAATTGCCTTACGTAGCAAAGTTAACTTTGTTAACCTTTTATAATTATTTAACCATTATTTCATTTTACCCCCTGCTTCAACATTGTACATTAATGCAATAGACACCTGGCTGTGCTCTTAAAAGTTTATTTGTCTTTCAATTCCTGTGTTAGTAGGGGGCAGTATATCTCCTTAATTATCTTTGTTCAGGGAAATGTTGAAAGGCCAGGGTAGTTAAGCAAGGCCATTTGGATTTGCAGTAAGGTCGAAGTCAGATGCAAGGAAAGTGGTTAAATGCATTATCATCTTATTGAGCACATCATCAGTAAAGTGACCTTGATGGAGGTGGAAAAAGCCATTTGGCTATTTTATGACAGCCACCTCTCTGCTGGCTTTATCACTGCCAGAGTGTACTTCAAATAGCTTTATCACAGTCTTCTCTTGTTGCTTTGAAATCTGATTTTTCTTAATTACAGATAACGAGTTAGAGGCTGAACAATGAAGTGAACTTTTCTAATACTGGCAAATTTTACTACTAAACAGTTTATCTTTTGGCTTGGGATATCTAGAAATATCTCTAAGTTGACTATTAAGGTGACCCCTATGTTAATTATTATAAACCTTCCTTTAAGGATTTCATTGATAATCATTGGTTTTTATTAATTACTCTACTGCTTTTTAAGCTGTTTTTTAAGGTACTGTGAAGACAGACAAGCCTTGGCAGCAGGGACATTATTTGTTTGAATGTGTCTGTATTTATGTTTTTATAAAGATACTCAAACCCTGGGCTAAGCTAGAAACAAATAGTTTAGAAAATATATAATTAATGGTTAAATTTCTGTCTTTCTTGTGTTTTGTAATGGCAGTCAGTATTGATGTCTTAAACACTTATAAAAGTATAATTCTAGCTATTGCATGTTAATGTAAGTATTTAATCAAAATAATTTCAACTGTCCATTGNTAAACAATCCCAAGAAAAAGGAAAAAGACAGTCCAAAAAACTTCTCTGCCTCAGCTAGCTAAAAAACTAACTAAAAGCACAGGAGCTCTCTGTCCCGCCGCTGTCCGCCGGAGTCAGGAGAGGAATGCGTGGGAGTCCGGCAGTATTTTCAAAACAAAAACTTCACGTATTTTTCTTCTCCTCGTTCACGGTCAGACTGTTTTAAAGGTACAGAACTCAATATAGATCACAAGCAGGACAGACGACTGGGGATACAGGCATCATAAAGTCACCCTAGGACACCTGTCTTTTCTCATTCAAGAAAGATGTCTTTCCTTTGTGTAAAACTACATTGATTTCAAATAAACAGGGTAGTTTTCAATTTTTGGCCTTTAAAAGAACTTAGTGATATTTCTTTTTATAGTGCTCCCTGTTTAGGCATTGGGATAATTGTTAAGGGAATTTAAAACAAATGCACAAAATACAAGGAAAGACAATAAGAGCAAAACTGGATCCAGTTTTGACCACCTGAAGGTATAGGTTAATTGACTGAGACTCACAGCAGAGCATTAAAAATTATTGGAGACTAGAGGGAATGATTTATAAGAAAAGGTGAAAAGAAAGGAAAAAACAATGCAGACTAGTCACATGGAAGAACCACCTGTAATATTTTTAAAGGCCTTTTGGATTTGGATGATGTATCTCAATGCAGTGAGATGAATTAAAGACCGAAGAAATGAGCTGCATATCGAGACACATTTTGTAATGGTAACATCCTGACGGCCGTAGAAAATAGCACAGTTCATAGAGATTCCCTTTTTTAAGTATTACCTGTTTTGTGCTAGTGTGTTGAGTAGCTGTTACACCTTTTGGTCCTAAGCTTTGATTACATGTTGCCATTTTGAAGGTAGATGATTTTAATTTCCACTTTGCAACCTATGAGCTCTTTTTCTTCAACACATAGGTGATCTACTAAGAAGAGAGCAGGGTTCTTCTTCTCATCATCACCTCTGACTTTGGAGGTGGAAGGCATCTCATAGTTGTCTCCTCACCAGTTTTATAGCAGTAAGGAAGCACATTACCCCCTTGGGTTTGCAGTATTTCTCTTGGACACATTACTTTGGGCATTTAAGATTTTGAAGTTGCCAGTTGCCAGCAGTGTTTTGGTGTGGTCTTTAGCCCAGGATTGTAGAGTCAGAGTGCGTTCTCAGCATGAAGCACCATCATCCAGATGGAAAGAGAATCTCCCCTTTCACTCATGCCAAGTTCCCCTAGTTCCTCACAGACTTGCCTATTGATCTACTCACCTATATGGTAGAAGCACCCCTTGCCTTTGTACTCTAAAGAATTTTCTCACTTTTTTTTTTTCTGTTTAATTATTCTGGCTTCCTCCTCAGCTCTCTCCTTGTACTTGTCAATCATGCTCTGCCATAAAGGAGAAAGCATGTGTGTGTGTTTCCATATGCCCAACCAGAAGACAAGCCTTTTGAAGGCAGACACATAGAGGCAGAGTTTGAAAATGTAATTCTGTCAAACTGTCTTTTTCATCAGATGACTTCAGGAAGGTTGCCACACAGTTAGGCCTATCCATTGTCTTGTAATGATACTGAATCTTAGGATCTCTCCTATCAAGCAAGAGACAAGCAGTAAGATGATGGATCTTGGGCTGAAGAAGATCTCACTGTCCCTTGACAAGTATGCTGAAAGTACTGACAATATTTAAGTCTTTTTTGTAGACTGGAAATGCCTCAAAGAACTTTTCTTTTGCTACCCTGTCTTCCTTATCTTTTACCCCTCCTTGCAAATTTTGATTTATGGAGCTGAGCACATGTTTTATTGCCAGAAGAGTTTCTTTTCAACAGCTGTCCCTTCTCGGAAGAATACAGTAAGGTTCATAACATTGAATCTTCAGAGCATTTCAGACAGTCTTATTCTGCAAACCCTGCTACTCCTCATTTGTATGAGAACCCAGTGTTTACCTCCCTTTTTTTCCCCTGAGGTCAAGGAATCTTAAACAGACTTTTCAGTCAGTGGGTTCCTCTCAGGATGTAAACCCTTCTCCCCTGATGATTTTTCTATCAGTGGCATTTGGATATATTTCGAGTTATTCCTCAGCAGTTCTGCAAGCTTTTCACAGAAGAGACCTGTGTATTATTCATCAATTCTCTTTTCTCATTTCTGCCCTCCAGCTTTTATATTACCCCCTCATCCTAGTCCTTTCTACCTAATCCTAATTTACTGCTGATCAGAGCCATGGCAGCTAAACCAGTTACTTGAGGTGAAAAAAGAATAAAAATAAAGCCTACATCAGACAAAGTTATGTTTTTGCCTTTGAGGCAATTGGTTTTGCTTGCAGTGATTTTGGTGACATTGAGCTGAACGTTCTTCATTCTGCTTGTATATTGTCTGCTTTTGTTTCCTGTAGTGCAACTGTACCTCGTAAAATAACAGGTAAAAAATTGTTCATTTTGAGTGTTTGGCTTCACTTTGGAATATACAGCAGAGCTTGTACGAGAATCAGTTATTTGATTATTTTTCCCTTTTTATGTGTCATTTTTTATGTGTGAAGAGTTTCCATGTGTGTTCTTGAGCCAAATGTGGTCAGTATGCAATAGAGTACATGGGGACCTTTACTAAGGAATACAAAAATGTGCTGAGTTCTATAGCAAACTGAATTACCATTGCTTCATGAAAGTAGGTTTATTTGGTATAGTCTGTATAGAAATTATAAACACTTTGTAACACTTTATTAACATCATTTGTGGACTGAGCTGTGTTAGTGTGGAACAGCACATGCATGCATGTGTATAGTTTGAATTTAGCCAAGGGAAGGAGTCCCCTACGTTCAGCTGGCTGATGTTCCATCTGTGTTTGTGGCTATAACGCAGCGCCTCTTTAACATTCTACCTGAGCATTGAAATGGAGCAGGCCATGGATGCTGATAAATCCAGAAGCGTGGCAAAGCAGTAATACTTGAGAAGTATTGGAAAGTATCAGTTCTGCTTGTCTGCTGAGAGCTGCCTGCAGCTCAGTGTGGTGTGGCACCTATAGCCATGAGGTTTTCCCTCCTTTCTTGGGTTTCCCAAATTTTGTGGCATGGTGGAAGAGGACAATGAAAGGGAAAGAAGAAACTAGCCAGGTGCCTTTCTTTTTCACTGTAGAGAGAAAAATTAGATTGTAGAGGGGAGATAGATGTGTAGTCTTTGTGTTCAGTAGCAAAGGGAACAAGCCAAGGTCCATTTTCTGTTACAGCTCAAGCATCACTGATGTGCACAAGTGCTTCACCAACAGCCTGGAAACCTCATTCATTCAACCTCCTGTAAGCAGTCCGTGGTTCATACCCTTCCTTGAACTGTGTGTGTGTTATCTGGGAGAGCACATGTTGTTAGCAAAAATTAAGGCAGGAAGAATGCTATCTGTTTCAAGTTGTTGATGATTTTTTGCCAGTCTTTACCCTCAAGCTTGCACTAAACTGCTCCTGTTGAGTTAGTGCAGATATAAGCATTGAGCCTGAGGCTTATGGTAGGGAAGAGAGGGGAAGGGTAAAACAAAGGACACACCTGTGTCTCTAAACAAATTTGTATTTGACAGAAGCCATTAACACTTCCAGCATAACGTTGCAAACTTAACAGCAAATACACCCAGTATATCTGTCTCAGGATATTTTCCACACTACCATTTTAGTTAGGTCTGGATTTGTTTTTTCTTTTTCTCTGGTGATTTCTGTGTAGGCCTATCAGGCCAGGGCAGGTGGGAACCCTTTAAAAAGTGATCCTGACAAACCTGGAGACTCTCTTCTTAAAAGATAGTAATTATCTCCATTTTACTAATTCTTGGTTCCACAGATTCACTTCCTGTGCTAAGGACATTTAAGTGATGCTTTTGCTTCCAGGGTTTTTTTTCATATAGCTCTTAATTTAGGAAAATGAGATTTTTTTTTCTTAATTGCTTAAAATAACAGAGAAAACCACACAAGAATATGAAATGACAGTTCCCATTCAGCACTCAGCCTGGTTGAGAAGCTGCAGCCATCACTACCGTGCATGTACCTGTTCTTGCCAGATTTGTTGCTCCTTTGTCAGTGAAATCAGCTTGAAAAGCGTTCAGCTTTGCCTCATTTTCATGTACATTTCCACATTTTTTGAGACAAGTAAAATTATTGTAACTCATGTTAGTGGTCACACTTCATTCAAGTGAGATAACTAAGTAACAAGACATGTTTTGATGTCTGCTGGATGTAAAAGTATGCAATATGGTTTTTCAGTTCACAGAAGTATGTGCTTCCCCTATGCACTCAACATCCTAAAAGTCATAAACCTTTGTACCATGATATTCCTGTTGCTACAGTTGGATTTTAAGTTGGCTGAAAAGCATGTAAGTAGTCCCTTTTGGGACTACCCATATGAAGAGCCTAAAGAAATGCACTCATCTCTGTTGTAAGTCAATTATAACTCACACTAAACGTCTCTCTGTGGCAGAGGAACAACCTAGCTAGTTCATGCTTTGGATGGAAGTACATCTTTTAAAAAGCCATTTTTGCTTGTTTAAAGAAAATGATTAGCACTGACGCATAGAAACCAGATTTTTGTAAAGTAGCGGACTCTGCCATCTGATCTGTTGATAAGTAATCTGTGCCTCTCCCTCAAATGCTGATTTGAATTCTACAAACAGACCTCCTACCTTTGCCTGTCATAGTTCTGGATAGCTCTTCTCAACATCACTAGGATTAAAATGAAGCAGAAAGAAAGTATTTGTTTACTTTTCACAGACAAGCAGGTAACAGGCAATTTGCTGTCACTGTGGCAGTGTCATGCTTTGAGGTGACACAAGGTCTTTCATTGAGGCAGATGTGTGTGCACTTGCACAGTTAACGTGCTTCTGTCCAGACCTGCTGGTGTTTTTGGAAAAAACTCCTATAATAAAAGTTTCATGGACTTAGTGGAAGATGGGTTATTTTACCGGTCTGATCATTTGGGGAAATGTGAGATATTTTAGATAGATATACAGATTGACAATAATATTGTATACTTTTCTCTGAAATACCTGAGTTTTGCAAGTATCTATGGCGTAGTTAGTAAAGCACATTTTATTAGGTTACTGTGCTCTTCCACATGGTCAGACTTGCATCTTTCCTTTATATGCAGCGTAAGTTGGTGTGCCAGTGCAGGGAAATAGTATAACCTTGTTGAAGAAGAACATAAGCTTAATCTGTATTAAAATGTATAGAAAATTTTAGAATTTTTATTGTTGGTGGTATATGCAGTGTTCATGGAATCAGTGTAATTACACGTGTCCTATAAGCAAACCAGGATCAAATCAATTAATATATATGTTATGTATGACAATTGCATATATATTTTTTCCTGATATTTTATTATTGTACTTTCCTGAGTCATGCCAAAAAGAAGACAATGAAAGCTGTTACTGTTAGCTACTTGTAACCTCAAATACCCATGCTTAAATATCTGCTGCTATTGAGTATCTACTAACAGCAAACCTAAATGTAATCTAGGTAAAACCAGGCCAAGGCAAGGCTCATAAAATAAGAGTTCTTGGGTTATTCAGACTACACCTAGAGTTCCAGTGAGTTTAATGAACTCACTTTTGGATAAAAAAAAAGTGATAGACATTATTAGAACATATTGCATGTGATCATACTTTGAGGATATGTTACAAGTTATTTGATATATGTAATAAGACTTGTCATAATAGTTGTATATTAAGTGGCAGCTGAATATAGCTGTGCAACATGAATTAAATTAAGAAACCTGTTGGAGGTCACAGATGGGATCTGAAGTCTGAATCTTTGGAGTTTCTAGATCCTGTTGCAAAATAGAAATTATTGCCTCCCAGAATTACTTCAAGATCATTTCAAGATCTACTCTCTCCCGGGGAGCCATCCCTGTTGCATTCATGTGTCTGCAAAGATACCCCTCAGTGTCCTTTGTTTCACATGGCAGCACAGAGCTACCTCAGGAGGCACAGGGCCAGCATAGTCCTGGTACAGTTTGGATTGGAAACCACTATTCTAGGCTGTTAGACCAAGGCATGGCTTATTGAAATAAAATATTATTAATAAATTGAAATATTATCAATATTTATAAAATATCTTGGACTCACAAGGAAGAAATCCAAAGCTTTTAATTTCCCCCAAGTCTTGAGAGGAAATTTGTATGCAAACTGACTAATGCACCAAATTTCAGCGTATATGAATTAAACCCACTGTTATAAATGCCTGAGAAACAGAGTGCATAGTGGAAATGACAGATGCAGCACAAGAATGCTATAATAACTTAATATTAAAAATGCAGTAAAATCAGAAATGATTTTACTTTGTGTTTCACAAGGAGATTACAACTAGATACATTGCTTTTGTAGACAAATTCCCTGCCATGTGGCAGCTGTAGTGCTAGCAGGTCTTTACATGCCCACAAGAGCAAATCAGTTTTTAAAGAGTTAGTGCATTTGAAACTACAAATCAGGAGATTTTTTTTTAATTTTTATATCTTTATTACAAGCATGTGTAAAGTTTTGCTGTCTACTTGAATAGAGTTCCCTGGAACAGATGTCTAGTGTGTGTCAAATGTGTCAGTTACCTTTCTTGACCCTTCTCAGGTTGGGAACTCAAAATCGTAAGGTAACAAAATGTTTATTTATTTTAGATTTTATATTGATGTTAAATGCAGGTACCTTTCAAATGGCCAGCATTTCAGTACTGTTATCCTTTTCATTCTATGAAAGCCTTGAGAAAGAGGAAAAAGCCATTTACTGACAGACTTGTTAGTATTGTCCAGAGGCATCCTTTTTTGTCTTCCACACTTTGTAACTGATTACAAGCACACAAATTTGGAGTTGTCATGAAACACTCTTGAAGAAAGGATTTGGAAAGCAGGTTTGCAGGAAACAAAGTAATGGGAGTATTTTAAACTCCTTCATTCACATAAGGGAAAAGGATGTTTCAGGTTGCTACTTGCATTGAAATGTGTGAATAATAAAATACTGTCAAAACTATTAGGCAACTATTAGGCAACAAGTCAGTTTTATTGGATAGCAATAGATTACAAGTGTGGTTGCATTTCAAATCACAAATAGGTACAAATATTTATGACAATAAATACACTCAAAACAGTACTTTTGCTGTCCCTTGGACAATATTACAGTTTAATCCCAAAAGACTTAGAAATACAAGTATAATGGGATATGCTTGATATGGAACCTACCTCCCGTATTTCCTACTAAAATTTAAATGTCATTTGAATAGTATTTTTCCTACTTGTCTGTGATTGATGTTAAAACTTTTATCTTACATGTTAAGATGTTAAAACTCACATCTGTAGCCAATAAAATAAATAATCTCTGATAATGGAAATGGAAAATGGGTAATAAATTTATGTTCATTAGTAATGAACAGAATTTAAATGTGTAGGTCTCTGAGGACCAGAAAAATGTTTTTCTTTCATCATTTCTAAAAGGCTATGTGTAATGCCAAAATTCCTGCATGAATAGGTATAAAAAATCAGCTAATCAGAAAATCACACTAGTCAAATGAAATATTTTGCGCAGAGAATATTTTTCTTCTTGGATTCTTGAATATATCATAAAACAATCTTAAAATTGTTGAAGAATCTGTGGTTTAGTAGCCTGCGTAAATCAATACTGCAAAATTATGTATTTGCTACTATGTGGAATAACAGAATTTTGATTACAAACTTAGAGATGATAAATACCAAGAACATGTTAAAACTCTGGCACCTTTTCAACCTTTAAAACCTCCTCACTGCCTGCTGCAGATAGATTTTCATAATGAAACAGTGGATCATTTCTTGTAAGTTACAAGGTTAGAACTATTGCATAAAACGTGTTAAGAATACAATGAAAAAAAAACCCTAAGCTACTTGCTCTCACTTGTGGTAGACCAAGGCTGTGACAGGAACACAAGTTATGGGCTTACTTTTTCCAAAATATTTGCAGGAGAGGTGTAGGTGTATTGGCAAGCCCTGCACCACACACAGTGGTAGAAGCATCTGTTATTTCAGGGAAATAATTTTGGCTTCTGTTGTTTTAACTGAGTTCTGCTGCTGATACAGTTATATCTGTGGTAGAACATTTACTAGCATAAATGTTTGTTTAGAATTGTCATTAGGGGTTTTTTTTCTCCATTTCTATTATGAAAACTGGTCTACCATCATATGCATGTTTATCAATTTCTTACAGTTTTTATAACAAATAATAATCTCTTAGGCGTAAATATGTTGTCAGCTGTTTCATGCTATTATTTTCCCTAGGAACTCCATGGTGGCATTTTTAACCAAGGAAAAATCTAATTGGCTACACTAAGAAAATAATGGCAGTAGCCACATGCAGAGACATTGTCAGACCAAAGAGGTATTGCCCTATCCTTACATGTACCGAGTTTGCTGTAGGGGTGCTCCAGTGACTTAAAACAGATGCTTGCAGAGAGCAACTGAGCATGTTACATTTTCTCTTGCATGCATGATCCCAGTTATATACAGCCCTGAAAGTCTTATCTTTACTATACCGGCAGCTCAAACTAAGTTTTGTCCCTGAGGCTTTTCAGGGACAAAACCCCTCCTCTGAGCCAAATCCAGGTTTAACTCTGATTCAGCTGGGTTCCTGGGGTAAGGTGGAGGGTTGTAGCACATGGAGGATGAGGAAGAGGAAAGTTGAAGTCTGTATTGCTGTGCAGTAATAAGGGTGCAGTATCTGGGTTTAAAAGTTTATGGAATGGTGATCCATGGACACCTGTGTTGCTGCTTTGTGTCGGGTATGCTGTTTCTCAGGGTGGCTGCAATAGCTGAGAGAGGCATTGCTGACAGACTCTGTTTCAGCTGTTTGGTGTGGGCATTACTCGCCTCTATTATGAAAACATTTTCTGGCAGGATTTGTCTGTGTTTGGTTTCTTTAAATTATTGTTTAAAAAAAACAAACCCTTAACAAATTAAAATCAAAACAAATCCAAGTAGCTGGAACAAGGTGCTGGTTTAGAGATTGCATAATTATTTGTAACACAGAGGGCTAGCCTGTATTTGTGTGAAAATTGTTAGAACATGTTTAAAATGAGAAGAAAACAAGGAATATATCTGGAAGTTAAAACCTCTTCCCTGCATGTGGCTTACATTGAATATGATAATGTGCTGTGCATTCATTAATTTAATACAAAAACACCATCTGTATAACAAAGATCAAAATAACTTCTGTATTTTTTTCATATTGAACCAAGTAGTTTCCAGATACCACATAGCAGGATGAGAAAACACCTCACACCACTTTTCCCCACCTCTGGGGTACCATTTCCTTTTGTCCTTACTGGTGTCTCACTGGGCAGAGTGACTTTTCACTAAGGGACAGCTGATTGTGTATTTCTGAGCTGTGCTTAACTCCATGATAGCATTTTGCTAATTGTGCTATCAATTCTTATCAGTATGGAGGGATAACCCCACAAGAGGAGAGGTACAGCCCAGCATACTTCATGCTGGAAGCTCACTTGAAATGCCCTCATGGCAGGGTGCTTTTTCCCACACACCTTGTTCTGAAGTCTTCCTAATTTTTCTATCCCTTCTTGTTCATATCTGCTCTGATTTGTTAATTCCTTATTTCTTTTCCTATGGGCCTTTTTGTTTACTTGATTGGTTGGTGAGGTATGTTCTTTTATTCCTCACTGCAGACTTGGGCTCCTTTTTTGGGCTTCTTCACCATTTCACTGGAGCCAGCAGTGCTTTTGGCTTTGGCTTATCTGTGACTGCACTGAACCACTTAGTTCTGGTTCAGACTACAAATATAAACTAAAAAAAAAAAAAAAAAATAAAATCTAGAAACATATTTTTGAACTACACATTTTTGAAGCAATCTGGTTTAAAGGGAGAAAGATGTGGAGCATCTCAAGTCTCCTCTCCTCTAGCTTGCCTCTCCATTTCTTTGTTTCTTTCTTAGTTGATAATCACCTTTTTGTTAATTTGGTTCAATCGCAGTGAAAACTTGAGGGACAGGCTCAATTAATTTCCAGAAAACCCCCTCAAACTGCATTTCAGTTCAATGTCCTATTAGAAAACAGACTAATTTATAGGACTACAGAAATTCACATAGACCCTGGCTTGGGTGTAGTGCATGTCAGCAGACAGAGGGAACAAGCCATGTTTAGGCTGTCATGTGAGAGCTGTACATACTGGCTTCAGCGAGAGCAGGACTGGATGCAGGATTAACTTTAAAGAAGTTTCTTGCTCCTTAATCCCACAGTATCTGCTGATGGGATGTTTGGTGCATCTCCTTTTACCATTACTGTTCTTTTGCTCAGACCTGCCTTTTCCTAATCCAGAGTCAGTATTGGTGTGGACAACAAGGTTGGAAAACATCGATTTAGGAATGAAAAGTAGGTTACTTGCTATCTTGGGGAACCAGGAGCTTGGCACTTCACGCTGGAACTTGCATTTTTATTCTTTGCACTTTCAAGTTGATGTGAGAGGAAGGATCAAATAATTTTTAAATTTCAGATAATTACTAGGTAACTTATTCTAAAATTTAATTTGCATTCTTACAGGAAAGCTATGAACCTTGCAATATTTCAATTAGTAATACTTTTTGACTTCAAAATGCTTTTGAATTGCCTGTGACCATATCTGAAGAGATACTGTGGATGTTGTGACTAATTATGAGAACTGCATGTTAGCATGTAACTGGCTAGCTTTGCCTTCCTCAAACAAAAGATATAGACTTTCTGCAAGAAATCCTATCTGTGAAGAGCAATAATCACAAATGATTGGCATATATCTGAGCAGTTACAATTCTGGTATCCCAGTTCTAGAACTAGTCTGTTATTACTTCCTTTTTTGCTTCAAAACCTGACTTAGAGCAATACACTGACTTGGATAAAGTAAAATAATGGGGCTTGTTTCCAAATGAAGATTGGTGATGTGCCATAACATGAAGATAACCAACTGAATTTATCTTGTTCCCCAAATAACTGCAGTGCTGCATAGATCTGAACAAAAACCTTATACTTCAGTACCTTTGAGGATATTTTTTGAAGGCGGCTTTCTTTTTGTTTCTACACAGCTATTTACTCACTTTTACAATCTTTTCCAGTTTGTCATCCTCTGCTTCTAGTTGCTCTGCAGACATGCAGACTGCCCAAAGCTTTAGACTTACCAGGCACTGTCCTGTTACCCTGCCCTGCCAGTTGGTAACATTAGGTAGGAATTAAAGTTCCTGCTTATGTCAAATTCTAGCAAAGACCCCACTTACACTGGCAGTGTAAGGAAAGCAAACCACAGGGCTTGGTACTAGAACAGACAAGCTCATCGTTAACCCAAAGCTGCAGGGCACAATTTTTGCAAGTGGAACATGATTTTGTTAAGGATTCAAAGCCTTTTCATTACACAGAGGTTCCCAGTATGAGTGTAATAGAAGAATTTTCAATGTTTGTACTCAGGGACAGGAGAGGATAAAAGAGGAAAGTTGTTCCTGCCACTGTGACCCTGAATCTTGGAGTAGAGTGATTCTCTAAGACTGTAGCCAGTCTTGAGCCAACAATTCACTGCTGTAAAAAACTCAATACAGAAGGAAACAGAAAGAGAAGCAGGGAGGGCAATGATGGGGAAAGGGTATAGTTTTCTGTTGGATTAGCAAGTCAAATCAGTTCCCCACACAGATAGATGGGTAAAAAAAGGCAGAGAGGGAGAGGTGGGAACGGCTTGCTAGAGCAGGTGGAAGGTAGGGTGGGGTGACCCCTTTTTGGTGGCAGGCAATGTGAATAGCTCAGCCTTAAACTATTACTTCAGCCTTTGTAGCACTGATGTCAAATACGTGTGATCTTTTAAAAACCTGCATCCTGTTTTGCATCTTTTTTAGCATTCAGCTGAGGTATTGGTGGTGGCAGACTGGCTTGAGTTTCTGCAGAGATACGAGATTCTGTGCTCCACCTAAGTCTCCTTTTCTTTAAGGTGTTTTCTTTGCACTTGGGATTCATCTGGGGCACAGATGTATTAGTTAAACATGTTCATTGGTCATTGCAGTATCAGTGAAAGTGAAGGTTTCAGTGCTGACTTGCAGTGTATTTGTCACTTATTTACTTTTTAGGATACCCAGTGGGATATGAGACGGAACTTGTCCTGCTCTCCTGCTCTTATTCGAGCCTCAGTATGCTTACTGTGCACATTTGTGCAATTGCTCTGAAGAAAAAATCCCTACAATAGTCTGTAAACCTGAGCAGCTGTAGTGGCTTTCTCCACAGAAAAATGAAAGGATTCTATCCCAGACACTCTGTGAGTTTGCTGTCAGTGTCTTGCTGCAACTATGCCCTGGCAGCATAGTCCTGCCTGAAAAACATGCTGCAGTACAATCTCCCCAAAGCTCTGCTGCTCAATCTCATTGCCCTCCTTCTCTCAGAGACTATTTACTCCTTACAAACACCCCTCAAACAGCTGCAGAAGGTGCATGCAGGCAAGCACTTTTAAATAATACAGCTCCTTTTATAGCTAGTCTGCAGAGCAGAGCGAGCTGAGCTTCTTGATTTTCACGGAGCTGAATGTTTGCTCAGTTCTCTGTAGCATACACCCCTATGGAAAAGGACAGTCTGCAATCACTTTGGCAGAGCTAGATGCCATGTGTGTGTCATACAGTATCCACTGCTGTTTACTCATGAGGAAGTATTTTGAAAGAAAGAGAATTTAAAGGCCTGAACTTTATCCTGAAAAAAAAAAAAAAAACCACCACAAAATGCTTTGGTCTCAATGTATTAGTCTCTTTACTGTTGGGCCCTCAGCTTTTGTGCTATGGTGATTTTATAATCTCTTGAACAAAACTGAGGAATGATGGGTGAAGTTGGACAGTGAAGCAACAAAGAATTCATTGCTGAATTTTTTTTAAAGTTTTTTTTAATAAACAAAAAGGTTTGTGTTGAGTCATCCCAGCTCTCTCCTAGTGCTTCATTAGTGTGAGTTTGCAAAGAAGATGGAGAGATGCCAAAATTCAAGGAGGAGATCCCATGTAATCCTGCAGTGTGCCAGAGAGGAAAGGCCAGGCAGAAGGATTGCATGTGCTCTTGATGTGTTCATTTATGGTAATGCAGCTTTGCTATTTGCCAACCAAATGGATACTTAAAAGAGGAGATTAATAGTGGAGAACAGCAGCTCAAACCTGCCATGGCTGTTTGAAATAAGGTTTATCTGATAAACAATATTTCTGTAAGGTCATTCTGCATTTTAGTTGTTTTACTGCAGGTTCTTGCTAATTGATTGGAAACTTGGCTTGTGAGGTCAGGTTTGTTCTGTGGTTTTGTTAAGAGTGGGAGCTGTTAGATGTGAGCCTGTAGAGCCTTTTTAGGCAGAAATCCCTGCAAAAACACCTCACATTATCAGTGTCACAGGGATATGCTTTTGATGTGCACCTGTAGCCCTGGGGGTAGGGACAGCACAGGGCCTGTGGGCACTGAGCCTTGTGCTGGGTCTCAAACTTGCTGGAGTTTTGAACGAGTGTATGAGTGTCCCCGTCTTTAAGTCCAGTTTGTTTCAAAACAGACAATGCACAAAGAGGTCAATTTCTTAAGGTAGCATTTTTCTTCAACGCTTTTATTAGTTTTACTGACAGTAAAGGAGAAGTGAATGTGATATGTCAACATACAAACTAATTTTTATTTTGAGAATGCATTATTAATAATATTAAGAAAGGTATTAAAATACCTGATGTGGATCCCTCTTCTGCAAACAGAAAGAGTGTCTTTGGTGCAATATTTGCCTTTCATAAGCTTTGCTGAGATTCATATCAAGTGTAAAGAATATGATAAACTGTTTTGCAGAATTTAATAGGAGATAAACACCAGTTTTAGTGCATGGAGAGATGGCTGTTCAGTGATAAAGCTAAGATTACTATCAGCAGATAAAATTTTGTATTTTTCCACAATACTCTTTGTTTCCCAGTTTTAATATAAAACGCTGTCAAAAATGAACTTAAAATGTAACTTGATTCAAGGGAGGGTGAGGGGATGGGGGAATTAAGAAGCAAGAAAAAAGTGTATTTTTAAATACTTTATTTTTTGTTTAACTTGTTTTTACTTGGCTGTTGGTTTGTAGTGAATCATCCACTCTGTTTCTCAGTAGGACATAGGTATTAACTCTTGCTTTTAGTGGGATGAACAAGGCAACTTTATGTGTAGAAGTTAATTCTTAGTAAAATAGGAGATATTTGTAAAAGAGAGTAGATAATCCAGATAAACTGCAGGTTCACAGTAGCCTGCCTTTTACTTAGTCTTTGCTGAGAGTAGATTAGGAAACCAGGTTAAATCAAACACGTGTGCTTTCATTTCTGAGACTTCATTCCAGGCTAACACAGAGCATGAAAAATACTGGTTGCCATTTCACAGAGTGAAGGTTGCCAGATCCACAAACACTTCCCAGACCCTTTTGCTGGCATACAGAGAGTTATTGGCAAGGTGTCATTTCAAAAATGCTCCCACATCCATTACATGAAGCATTTTGTAAGTGCCAGTGCCCCTTTAGATTTCTACATGATAATTTTTGGTGCCATTTTTTTGTAACCCAACCTAAGGTTATCTGAGGAAGAATCTCACAATTTCTCTGTCATAATATTTTACTGTGCTGGAGGTGGTTTCACTGCCAGTTCTTAGCAGCTTTGCAGAAGCAGACATTGCCCTCCATTTTGAGAGGATGCCCTTGAAATGGCAGCTCTGGAATGGATCACTGCATGTGTTGTCATGTTTAAAATGAAAATAAAAAAGGAGAGGAGGTTCAGAAGCTTTTGTAGGCTCAGAGTGGACATATTGTACAGAAGGTGGAAGACCTCAGCATACAAACATTTCTTTAAGGCCTTTCCCCATCAGGAAAATCTTAAATTTTCCTGCCAGCACTTGGGATCACCCAGGCAGTGTCCATAACCACCTCAAGTCTGAGTGCCATCAAAAGGCTTTGACTATTCCCTGTTGCCAGTAGGAAATGTCTTTGTATAGCACTGGTGCCTCCATGGGCCGTGTTTTTGTTGTACACCAAGTGCTGCTGCTGTGGCTCCAAATGGTGGTGAAGAGTGCAAATCTCGGGCCCCGCAGGTGCTCAGCAGGGCAGGCTCGTGAGGTTTGTTTTGACATGTAACCTTCATTATTCTGAAATTATTTTGTGTTTTAACCATGTTAAATGTTCATCTTACTGAGTTTAGCACTTTATGAAGTCAAATCTCCTAAAGCACTCCATTGTGACATAAATCCACAGAGGGAAAATGCAAGTTAGCAGGTGTCATCCTGAAGTGTTTGGTGAAGGCTTTTTTGCAGGACTAAAGTGTTTTAGTACCCAGGTAAAGTAAACTGAGTAATATGAGGAACTCTAGTCTTGTTGCTATTAACTGCCCTAATTGTAGCATGTTTTACAGTCGACAAATATAGTACTCCTTTATGAAGGGCTTGTAGGTGCAGTGACAGAAGGGTATGACTGAAAGGTGGACTTATTTTGGGAAATCTAATTATAATGGCATCATTTTACTTTTCTATTATTGTTGTCCAATTTTGTCGTGCTCCTAGTGTTGCTATTAATGTTTTCCTAAATGTCAAATTCAGACTGCTGATGGTGATCATCTCATGTCATATTGCTAAATATATGCAGGCTGTTGAGAATGTCTGATGTAAATGTTATGCCAGACCTTCTACATATGCATATTAGAAGACTTCTTATGCTAAATACCTGCTATCAAATACATACCTAACTATTTTCCAAGTGGTATATGAAAAAAATTGAGACTTTTTTTAGAAGTCCTCATGCTATTGTATTATTTTAAATGATCCGTGATAGGAATGTGAATGATTCTTCTGAATGGTTGTGACACTAAATGATGCTAAGTAAGAAATTTCAGATGTATCTTCACTTTCAACTGAAAGCTAATGTCATTTCCTTATAAATGTTTCTCTGAGAGATCTGAATGCATCCGACTATCACTTAGCAGTCAAATGAAAAAAGCAAAAAGTGCCCGAAGGACATTCTCAGTAAAACTTTCTAATATATTTAAAAAAAAAAAAAGTTGTTCCTTCTAGTCTGGTAAATTCAATACAGCTTCAATTATTAATGTCAAATAACTTTTTATTTCTTTTTTCTGAGTCATTTTGGAAATGAAAAGTCACTTTAAGACATAGGTTCTTGGGCCTTTGCATTAGTTGGCTGCCTGTGAATGAACACTTACTATGTGCAGTGTAAGCTTTGTTGTTCAGTTTACTAGTTCTTGGAAACACCTTGTGCAAAGTTTTCCTCTGATATAGATAGAATTTCATGTGTTCAAGCTATTTGAAGTGTCCAATATTTGTAATTTGGATCAATTACATGCTGGTGGAGCTGCTCTTTAAATGCTTTTCTTCATAAGAAGTCACCTGTAGCTTCACTGTGTAAATAAGATTGCAGACATAACTGGATAATTAGTTAGTATCTTGTTGCTGCTGAAAATGGTTGCAAATGACTGTGGAGATTACGTACCAAGGGAATAAGATTTCGCCTTTATGATGATTTTGTGGTGTTTGCAGTGGCCTTTAATACCTGCCGTTATGCTATTTTCACAGTTCAGAAGCAAGGTCTTGAAATTTTAGAATTATAAATGTATTTATTATAGTCCCCATATTTGCGAAAAAAAAGTCTGAATTCTAGCACATGAATACATAATTGTGGGATTTCAAAGTGCCTATATCCTGTTAGAAATGCAAGTTTGTGGATATCAATTTTGAAGAAATGAGGGATGCCATTTGTTTTTATTAAGCTGGGATTTGAATGTTTGGAGAAAGCATTGGGGGAGGAATTTCTTTTGGAAATGGAAGTAATATTCCTCATTTGTGATGTTAAAAATGTTTGGGGGTTTTTTTGTTTGTTTGTTTTTGTTATAGTTACAATCTTTAGTAGTAAAGCTAGGAATATGTGCCTAAAACAAATATGCTTATTTTCCATTTCTACTTATAACTTTGGCTTTTTATTATTTTAATTTTCAGGGTGTTTTTTGTGTAACACCAAAATCAGAATTGAATATACTGCTCTCTAAATGTGCCATCGTTTCTTTTTGATGGAAAGGGTAGTGTATTGATTACAGAATACTGAGGCATTGAAAACTCTTCTTTCTATTATCAAATCATAAGGGAAATTAGTGAGTGATATTGTTCAGTCAAGGAACTTAAGAATAAAGTTAAAATTTTAGCTGACCACAAACAAAGACAGACAAGAATAAAAGAACAAGCTTGTAATTCAACCATTTCCTCCCTTTTTCTTAATTCAATGGAAATCTTTCCATCTTTTGTGTAGCTTTCTACTACTCTTGTCTGTTTGATTAGTCGTGTATTTCAAATACCGAATCTGGGTTTAGACCTGTCTTATATCCCAACCAACTTTCTTCAACACAGGAAATTTTATTTCTTTTTGTATTTTTCAGTGTCTGACTTGGGGGCATTTTGTATTATTTCTCTAGTTATGCTTATGAAGTGACATTTGGGGAACCCTTAGGGACTACTGAGAAATATTTTTGTAAAGGTTGCTGTTCAGTATAGGATGTGGGAATAATTACTTCTTTTATGGTGGGTTGTGTTTGTTTACAAGGAAATTGTATCCTACATTTAATAAGGTAAAGCCAGTGCACTCTTCTTCCTGCAATAATTGAATAATAACAATAATAAATTTAATTAATTTAAACATAATAATAATAATTTTATACTGGAAGATAAGTCAAGAATTCAATACAATTTATTTTAACTCAGGCTTATAATTTTAGTGCATTTTGTGTACATGATGAATATGATTATTCTTAAATGTATTTGAGATTATGGACAGCTTTATGAACAGCTTTATGTTTCAGCATAAGCATGAGGATGTTTTTGTTATGGGGGATTCTTGCAAGAAGTCCATATGATATGCAAGAAGATGATCAAGGTAGGGTGGAGAAACTGACAAATACAGAGAGATGCAATTAGCAGAAAAATCAGGAAAATTTTCTGAAGTTATATATCCAGTAATAATAGAAATAAGGGAGGAAATTACAGTATACATTGAAAAAATGTGTAGATTGGAGAACAAAGTAAGAATAACATTTCTCTGGAGAAAGTTGTCTAAGTCCTAAAGTAGACTGGACACAGCTCTGAGAAATAGCATGTATAAAAGCAAGGAGAGTAAGGGGGTAATTTAGTGTCTTTTTACCTCTAACTTAGAGCTGTAGCCTCTCTGTGAGATTCAGTTGAACATGAAAGGTGTGCCACAGATTTAAGTTCAGTATGCACTTCACCATACCCTGAAATGTGAATCAGGAGCAGCTGAGCACATGGTGACCTTCTCTCACTTTGTGTAGATCAAATTAGGACATTCAGTAACTTCCTTACAGTAATTCAATATAAAAATTTTGGTTACAAGTGAGAGGATTGAACCTAATGGTACGAAAGTGCATACCTGAAACTTAGGAGAACCCTTTCACTAGAGCACATGGTGCAGTTGAGTATAAGCATTATTTTCCTGTTTAATTTTCTTGAGTTGTCTAGTGCCAGTGCAGTCCTTGTCAAGCTTGCATTTTGTAGTCTGAAATACAGTCAGTGGCAGCTGCCATGTACAGCAGGTAGGGTGCCAAGAGGACCCTCTCCATGCAGGTTGGATGGATCTACAGGCATGAGTGTCTGAAAATCAGTCTTTCATCTTTCTGAGCATTCCTTCCCTTGCCAAGATTACACCTATGACAGCCCCACAGAGATATTTGTTTCTGCTCTTGATATTGTTAATATTAAATATTAAGATTAAATATAAAATATTAATATTTTAGTAGTCACACAAGTCTCCTCACATCTTTAGAACCTCTTTGTACTAAGCACTTTTCAACCATGTAGAGGCACAGCCCTTTCATGAAGAGCTTGCAATATAAAACAAAGGATCTATGAAAAACAGGGAAGGGTGTCTCAATCACATACCTTTATAATGTATTTTGATTTTATTTCATGTCTAAAGCTCCAAATGTTCCTATTTTCTCTTCAGTCAAGCTGTTGGTTGGCTGATTTGGAAGGAGAAGCGCCAAGTAGGTATGGATTTGGGTTTGATTGCCCTTCCCATATCCTTACACATATTTCTGTAGCTTATAGAAGCTTGTTGCTTCACTTCTACATTTAAAAAAAAAAATTACATGCAATATTCAAAACTATTAAAGAGACTGAAATTTATAGGTCATGTTCCTGGCTGCCCCTCTCTTGTATTTTACCGTACAAATACGCCTTTTGTAGCTAAAGTTTACTGACTTTAGTCAAATTGGCAATAGTACAAATTGATTCCAGACTGAGGATCCAAATTTATTGTAACTGTTTGAAAACAGATGCTGATTCAAATTACTGCATTTAACAGCTAGAATTAAAATGCCACTGTCTGGTGGTAAAGCATTGATTTGGATGACTTTGGGTGTGGAGTGAACTGCTCCAAGGGGAGCCTCTGCTGTGCCATTTGTGGCCGTGCTGTACAGAGCAGGCAGTGGGGCAGAGGCACAGGGAAGGGGCCATTGCAATAGGATGGCCCTGAAACCTGGCTTGTTTGGAACAGTTGGGCCTTGGGGAGCCCCATCCAGGAGGAGACTCTATCTGTCAGGGTAGACATACAGAAGTTGGGCTCTTGCAGTTGCACTGACCAGAAATAAAATTTGTTTATATAATAAGACCTGAGGCTAGCCAGTTTTTTTGTAGTGTTGTCTGAGCAGCAGTTCTGGGAAGAGAAATTCTTTATTTGTAATGACTTGTGAAGATTATTATGGTCCTAATACACAAATCCTCACAATGCACTGTGATGATCAAGGATCTCTGTCATGCAAGAACTACTGAATTCAGTCATACAAAATATACACCAAGTAGAAATCTATACATCAACATCAGTAAGTATCAAAGACTGGTGAAACATGGCCCTTGGAAGGACAGCAGAGACTGGTTTTCATTAGGATTTCTCCCACTTCTAAGGAGTACCTCAATGTACAGGGATGGGGAGAACCTCCTGTGTGGGCATCTGGCACAGCTGCTGCATAGAGTTGGGTAGATGATTCACATCTGCATTTTAGCTCTAGTTGACTTTTTTAGCCCATATACTCTGGTGTCTGCTTCAGTGTGTGTGTGGCTTTGTTTTTTGTCTTTCTGTGTCTCCTTGTGTGGAACTCCTTAAAGAACTTCCCCCACTCCATTAGAAAGTGCATCTCTCTGCTCCATAGCATTAACAAGAATACGGTTTGTTTCCTTTTGCATTTTTATGGCAGTATCAAAAGTTTCTGACCAGTTTCCCTGGCTTGATGGCAGGTGTGTCTGGATTGCATCTATATATAGCAACTGGATAGTGGCATCACCTTTTTCAGGAAATATATGTCAACATTTTGTATTCCGTGCTGAAGGATACTATCTTACTTCATGAAAACACTATTTAATGTTTAAGTGCTTTGTTTATTTGGGACTTCTAAGCATTACCTGTATTATAATCTAGTTGTTGATGGTAACATAAGACTGTGGCATTTTTATGATGTTCTACATTGACTTCCATACATACATTATTGCAAAATATAGTTTCGTGATCTCTGTTTTTACTTCCCTAGTCCTTCAAATAAATCACTTAAGGAAGTAAGGTTTAAATATTAAAACTGCTATGTTTTCAAATTGGTGTCTTCTCAAAGCAAAAGAGGGTCATGGCCACTCTGTCTAGCTCATCATGGTGTCACTCTTCTTCCACACTTCTTTGCTTTAGTTTCCATGACTGGTTATCATAATTTTATTAATTCTTAAGAATGTGCATGATCCAATATCTCTGTCTCTTTTCATCCCTCCTGTTACTGTAGTGTTATGCAATTCCTTGGTGTCCTTCATATGTTTCCATGTATTCTTCTCATCTCCAAATCAACTAGTGTTACTGAACTCTGCAGAGTATGGCAGAGCTCACTGGAAACCCATCACACCATGGTAGCTGTTGAGACACAGTATGTTGATTTGCCTCAAAATTATTTGCATCTTGGGTTGTTGTCCGCTTTCATTTTCTCCCTGGTGGAATCTTCCTCCAGCCCCTTCCACAGTCCTGTCAGTAGGTGAATGTTGTGTTCCTGTTTTCTTTATTAGCTTCAATGGGGAGCTGTAAAACAGTTCAAGTGAACTTTTTGCTCTTGACAGTCGCTCAGTCACTAGTGCCCTAAGGGTTATCTTCTTGGAGCTTTTGTTTCCCTTTTCAGAGTTAATCAGAAACATAAAGGCTATTTTGTCGTGAGACCTACAAGCACTGAAAAGCAACCAAAGATCAGCACAAATCACCAAACTTCTTATGGCATACAAGACTTGGTCATCTCATTAAATATTTATCTAAGCTCTCTTTTTTTCTGCGCCTGTCATGTTTCTCAGAAGGGACAGGGTGCCTTATCACCACATCCACTTTTTCTTATGCCTCTTTGTGAAGCAGCAATGGGAAGCTCAGTCATTTTTAGTGAGTCAGACATAGAAAAATTCCTGTTAGTTTAAGCATTTTACACTTTTGCAGGAAAATCTTAGGGGTGTGAGGTCTTTTAAGTTCTGTTTGCCTAAGTATGGCAAACCTTTGTGGTACCCGAATCCTGTGAGTTTTGTTTCTGGTGTTCAATTCTGGTATTTTTTTGGTTAACTCTGGTTTGATTTGGGGGTTTTATTTGGGGGGAAGTTGTTGTTAGCCTTCGAGTCTGCATCATTAATATGGTTTAAACGTGTACATAATGAGATGTTTCCCTTTTGCAGTCTTATTTCATTTCTGAATAAAGGATTTCCATCTTGGGAAAAGTATATCTGATTTTGTACTGGTTTGTGCATCTGGAACTGCATGCAGGTTCCTGTACTCTTTGCATTGTGGTCTTAGTGCTGAGCATCATTGCAGCCTTGACTCTTGCCCATGAGTGCATGGCTCTTCTGCCATCTGGGTCACTGTGTGTTTGATAAGTACTAAACTTCAGTATATCCCAAAGAGCATTTTCTGATCCAAACGGAGAAATGAAAGTACAGGTCTTGGAACTTGACTGCAAAAAGGAGCTAAATTTGTATACCAGCAAGATCTATATGTACTTAAGATTTTTTTTTAAACTTGTCCCCATACGGTGAAATATTCAGATCATATTTTCTGTATTATTTAGCTTTTCAGGGTCAAAGCTCTGCTCTGTTTTTCTATGTTACTGTGCATTGGAGCATCTGGCTTTTCATAAGCTATTGATATATGTATTTATGGACTTTTCTAGTTTTGTTTTAGAAAGCTTATAAAAAATTTTAGAGATTGTGTATGCAGAGCTCGGTATACAACCACAGCATCTTATGATGCAGACTCCAAATTAACAAAGCTTTCTCATGCTTCTGTTTCTTTGATTTTGTCAAGAGGATTGCTGGCTGCTCACTTCTGTCTGTTGATGTGAGCATTTGTATTTCGGTAATATTCTGTCCAAGATCTGGTATTCATTCCCTGTGTCTTTCCCAGCATTCCTTTTATCCTGTACAATTGAAATACTGTGTTTCACTTTGTGGTGTTCTCCTCAATATGGCTGTTGAACCTCTCTGCTAAACTACAAGTACAAAATTTTGATCATATTTTTATCTAACATCTCTGTGCTTCAAACTACTCTCTTGATGCATAGCAACTATTAAGACAACTGTTAAGCAACTGCACTTAAAATATCCATAACATTGCTACTAGCATTAACTTTTTATTGTGTTCTCAAATTTGGCCAAAATATGGCTATTTCTATATTCAAAAGAAAACATTTTCTTGTGTATGACTGATTGTTTGATGTCTTTTTAAAAATTATTTTCTATTTGAATTCATTTAATTTAGTCTGATGACTGATACTCTGCTTTCTGTAAATTCAGTGAGTTGCTTATCTCAGAAATTCACAGTGAAATGCAAGTAGATGAGATGATTTCTCTGAGTAAGCTGAAGTAAGTTGAATAGAAGAATATCCTTGTCAAAGAAACCTGAAGAAACCTAAGAGAAAATTTTATATCTGAAATTGTGAAAGACAGTTTCAGATGTCAGCTATTTTGAAAAAAATAAAAATTTGAGGCCAGAAAATAAAGAAAACAAGCATCAGCAGTTGTTGTCTTAAAACCTTGTGCGTGATTCTGCTTTTTTTCCTTCCCTCTCATGTGTTGGGAATGTTGACACTGGGCATAATACAAAAATTTTACAGGAGTCTTACCAGAACCTTTACCAATGCTAAAATTCAGTGCTCAAGTCATTAAGTTCTCTAATTTGTTGACAGGTGGGTGAAATTAAATTAATAGGACTTCAAAATATGCTTAAACTTAAGGCTAGGAGTGAATTAGGTCCTATGTTCTGGGCACAGACTTGAATGGCTCCTTTGAAGGAATCCTGCCCTAGAGGGCTCAGCAACTTCATGCTCATTAAAAGTTAGAATCATAACTTGACCTCTGGCAATAGATTCTGTGTGTGCTTGACTGTGTTTAGATGAGGCAACTAAATGCAGTGCTCTAGATGCTGGTGCAATTCATATGGGGTAATGAAAGAAAAACTTGTTTCCTTCTACGTAAAGACATTTTCACTCCCGGTGTCGCTATTGCACATTCAAGGGCACTGACGTAGAAAAGAGTGGCATTACCAGAGTCAGCAAGACCTTAGGGACCATTGTTATTTTAACTAGTGCGACAGAAACATGCTCTGAACAAGGTAAGAGAGCAACAGTCTGGAAATTTCTCATAGCTGCCCCTTTCTCAGCTGCACAGTCACTAGTGGGAAGTGTCACCGACACGACTTGGTGGCAGCCCTTACAGTGCTGGATGGCTGCAGGCAGCTCTAATTATTTGTTGACGTCTGCTGATAGCACAGCAGGTAGTGTCCCATAACAGTGCTGCTCAACTTCACAATTTGCTTCCTGCTCAGAGGTGAGAAGGGCTATTGAACAAGAGCTGTAGGATTATTGGAGGTGTTGAGAGGAGCTGCTGCCTAGAGGGATGACTGTTGTGTAAAGGTGTTTTCTTCTGAAAGCACATTTTAGCAACCATTTCCATATTAACGTCACAAAATATTTGAACCTGTATCTGTTTTTCAGGTAGAAAATGTCTATAGGGTAATTTCAAGATATTTACCAAACCTGTGTGGGTTTTCCCTATTCTTTCTTTGTCCTCTTTTCATCTTCCAAATTGCATTTTCTGGGAATTAGATAATAATGGGCCTGTTTTGTCAAAACTCCTTAGCCACTGCAGTATTACTGCCCAAAGAGAGTATCAAAGTCTTCCAACAGTACATTGAATTTCTCATCTGATAATTCTCAGGAACAAAAGTATGATTTCGGTTGCTAAAATCCCAGCTGCCATATTCAGGTAATTACTGAAAAAAAATTATCTTACTGTATGGGAAAGGGTGACTGAATGTACCCTAATTTTCAAGTACAATAAGTTTAGAGAATGCCTCATATAATACGGATATCTGCTGCTCTTATATAATCTTTAGCTTTATATAACAGTCTTTGTGATGTTATTTCATCACCCTCATCAATTTGTGAGAAAATTTGGAAGCTTTTTGCTGTTGGAATGTGTAATTGAGTTTTCACAGCTATATCTTAATTTTATTGTCTTCCCCTTTTTTTCAGCTTTTTTTCTCACTTTCCTATTCTGTTGTATGCGTACAGTCATTACAGAAACAGAATTTATGGTATTTTGTAGTGTCTATATCATGGTGTGCATAATGCCACAAACAAAGTAACAAAAAGTCAGATGGTGTTTTTAGATGGTGTCACACTAAAATTACTGCAGACATTAAATACTAACATTGTTATGTGCCTCTGATCTTGACAGATACTTGGTCATAATTGTAGCCTGTCTGCCAAGATTTTGTATCTCATATTAAGGATATAAAATGTGGCATAATCATCAATGCATGTGAAATTCTTTTGTTTGCTTTAACACTGTTAATACTTGTTAGTGTAAACTTTGGTGATTACCAGTTTCTAAATATTTATGAAATTCTGGTGAAGATTAACCAGATATTAATTTTTACATTCTTGCAGAAATAAAAAAAAATAATGAAAGAGATTATATCTGATTTTGGCATGGGGCAATATTCAGATCTAGGCTACTTTGCTGATTCATTTACAGGTGACTTCTGACTTTGGGTGTATGGTTTGGTTTTCCACTCTCCCAAGGCTTAGGCAAGCAGCCCCAACTCTCAGTTTCTTTCCTGTCACTGGCAGTGCTCTCTGTAGCATGGCAAGGACACACTCTGTCTTACTGTCATTTTAAGATCCTACAGATTTCGCATTTAGCACTGTCTTAAGTGTCACAGCTTTTATTAGGAGGAAAAGGATTTCTTTGAATAATTAAAAAGGGTCGTGTTTCCTCTCCTGGTGCTGATTTGAATGAACAGGGAGCTGTGCTGAACTGTGTCACTGGCAGTGAAGGCTGCAGTCAGACAAGTACTGCTGGCAGCCGCAGAGCCGTGTAAGAGGTTTTTGCTGCCAGCAGCTTGTCCAAGCCTTCCTTTGTGTGTGCCAGCTAAGTGCCCAGGAACTGCTCCCTAACCTGGACTGTCCAAACGGTTCCTCTTGCATTTCTGATAACCTGAAGCCTTTTTAGCCTGTCATTTTGACATTGGGGGTTAGGAAACGAGTGTGGTGTTGTTATCTTTAGGGGTGTTGTTCCCGGCCCCCCCTCCGACAATTCCCTGGGCGTTGAGCAGCTGGAAGAATTGACCTCTTCACCCCACTCAGATGCATCCAGGGCAATACATCTGCCAATGGCCTCAGGCAGTCAGAGCTTTCTTACAACTTGAGAGCCTCAAGGGATTTTGGTCAGTCTCATTTGTGGGTAGCAAATGGCCTGGAGATGCAATATATTCAGTAAGAGTAAGGTAAAGATAATGCTAAGATATTCAGTAGCAGAACTCGGGAATCTCTTGCAGTTTTGCTGGTGAAAGCTGGGACCTCTGTGAGTTCTCATGCACATAAGGTAGGGGTTTCTTCACTGAGGTGCAGAAATTCACATTGTAATCATATGCAAGTTTTTATGGCTCTCACTTGAATTGCAGTCCTTCCAGGTGTATGAGCAGGTGACTTAACTGTGATGTCACTGTGTGCCTGAGCAGGTGTACTTCTAAGCAGACAGTGCTACCATTCATTTTCCCCTTCTTCATTACGGTTTGAAGTGTGTTACATGCTTTTCAGGCAACAGAAACAATCTGCATAACTATTCTGAATACAACTAAAGAAAAAGCAGCTTTAATGTTTCAGGAGGAATACTCCCATTCCAAATCAGGCCAAAATAGAAATCGTCACAATTGTCATGATTGGCGATACCAAAAAAGACCCAACAAAAAATTTCACTGTAGTTCCTTAGAAACATTTCCCAAAGATAATTTTAAAATTCTTTGTTTAAATTATATAAAATAATTTGTTATGCTGATTGGATTACATTTGCAATCAGTATTTTTAAATAGGCAAATAGGAGCATTTCTGAGATATTTCAGACTGATAACTGAGGAATGCTTTGGAGTGCACAGCTTTGTAGCACCTCCAGAAAGCTTTGTAAGTGAAGTGACTCCTCCAAAGATAAGGAGCTCTTGCGGATAGGACTTTTAAATCCCTTCTGGAAAGAGGGTTTTGATGCAAAAACCAAGACAGGAATATTGCGATGCCATTCTTGAAATACAGGGATACTTCAAAATACACCCTGTCTAAAGTTGCAGATTTACAAAGTACAGTTTCAGAATATGTGATGTTGGGTTGATTGGCACAGAAATGGATCCATA
Source organism: Hylia prasina (assembly GCA_013397195.1). Lineage (NCBI taxonomy): Eukaryota > Metazoa > Chordata > Aves > Passeriformes > Sylviidae > Hylia > Hylia prasina. The sequence continues at coordinate 30,175 of VYXD01004260.1, read as the reverse complement.
CTAAAAAAAAAAAACCCATATTTAATATTGTTGCATAATTGAAACTTGATAATTGTTTTTTTTCCCTTCACTTGGCTCCTCCATTTTTTTACTCTGATTTATAAGTGTTCTAAGTACAGTAATATAAAGTTATAGTAAATGTAGCTAAAGTGAAATGTCTGTTCTTAAAGCAGGCAACATAGATTTAGCATCCCTTCTCTCATCTTTGTTTTGGACTGTAACAAAGAAAAAACAGTTCCTTCTTTCCTGGCTGTTGCAGTGTACCTTTAACAAGATGATTTTATGTGAGAGGTGCATGCTTGCTTGTTACCTTCAGAAACCACAACTGAATGCTGAGGTGAAAAGAAGGATTCTTATCCATTCATTTCATATATTTGTCAGTTAGAGTGTCTCCCTAATACTTAGATGAGTGCTTAGAGAGGTCACAGTACTCTGAGTTTCAAAGGTTGAAACCAAATTTATGTCAGCGTGTGTTTGCATCCATATAGGGAATCATTTTGATACTTCGGGGGAGAATTGCAAGTAGGAGGATAACACTGTATGATTTCTTCTTGTATACCAAAATGCTTGTGTTTAAAAACAAAAGCTTTTTCTATGCATTTTGATATAGTACATCAGATTATTTATCTAAATTCTGTTTTAGTGAAAGAAGAAGAACAGGGAAAAGAGGAAAAGGCATTTCTGCTAAAGCTGCTCTCTGAAGGGAGGGTATTGCTGCTATTTCATATTCAAGCTTTTAACAGTGCCCATCAATGTTTTTTTAGTTCTACTGAGCCTACAGTAACAGTCATTTTATCCAGTATTGGCACTGTCTGACAGGCTTATGGTATGGCAGCAGGCCAGTGGCTTCTTGAGGCTTCAGGGAACAATCTTCGTGTAGCAGCATCCACCAGGATTGCCGTGCACCTGTGCTGCAGGAGCCAGTGTCAGACTGAGCCATGGCTGAAACATTTTTTTCCCCACTTGCAGAATATTGGTCAATATTAAAATAATTATTTACAGGTAAGAAAATGTAAAGTATGGGTTTTTTTCTAAAATTATAGGCTTCATACTTTAATACCCAGCTTCTTTGCTGACTGTGTAACAGAAGAATTTGTTTTTCAGTTTAACAAGACACATCTGTGTCTTTTCCAAAGAGGGCTGTAGGCAGAGCCGTTTGAGCTAATCTGAACCTTTGTTTTCAGTTTTAACAACTTGGCCACAGTTGTGTGTTGGTAGAAGTTGGTGTGGTAACTAGATGGCATTAAAAAGGCAAAAAGGAAGCAGGTCCATCCAGACCTGCGTCTCTGCTTCTCTAATTGAACAGAGTCCCTGTCTATATGCCTTATTGCTTCTGAGATTTTAATGACAATGAAATAGTTCTGTTTAACAGCATTTTTCTCATGCATAAAATTCTGTGAATTAAAATTATTCTTCAGTCTTTAGGCTGTATTTATTCACCAGAGAAAATAAAGCAAACTTCACAGGAAAGCAAATCCTGTCAGAATGAAGGGTTACAGACCAAAGGAACATATTTCAATCCTGAATAATTACCACTGCTTTAAAACTAAAAAATTCCAAAAATTCACTATACCTAGTCACAAAAGCAGTGTTTAAAAATTTTCTCTAGTGCTGCAAATGGTTTGCTAGTCCTTGCAAATCCAGATCTTCAGCAAATAGCTTGAGGAAATAAATGGAGAATTCCAAGTGCTGAGCTTTAAAACAGGCAGGGGTGGTGGGTTTGGGGAAGGGAAGGACAGGAGGGTTTTTATTTTGTGTTGCAATTTTTATTTTATTTTATTTTTTCAAAATTCATTGACAAAGAGAAAGAAGAGAAATACAGTCAGTACATCTGCAAATGGCTACACCTGTGTGTAACCCACTGAATTAAATGAAACTCCCTACAAGCACAGAGATCTGGCCACATGGAAGAAGATGTGGGATTGACTCCTAGTTAGATTGAGAATATTATTTTTTTTTCCTTTTACATTTTTATTCACGGTATTTTTTAGTTTTCCTTGTGCTCACACCCACATCTCCCAGGATTCCTTTTTCCTCTTTCTAAGTTAGACTGCACTGTTATCCAGTCTTGTGAACAAAGCTACAATTACCTTGTTAGAAGGAGATAATCTGTGTGAGCATACATGCTCAGATCTTTTAGCATGTAAGCAAAGGTGAAGCAGGGAGGCTCACATATGAAAACAGAAATTATATTAATGATTTCTGAGAGCAATACAGTTTTCTTCTGATTATCCAGTATTTTTTATTCTGATTATTGTGTTCAGAAATTTTATTAGAAGTTGAATAGCTGACTGGAATACGGGATGTGTTTATATATAAAAGAGGATCTCAGATCTGTCTGCAGAATAGAGGAGGAATTGTTCTGCTTATGATTGAAGGCAGTACTGCTTTTGAGGCTTTTTTATTTCCATTCTTTTTCCTAGATTTATGCCTGACTTTTATAGTTTGGAAAGCTATTTTTTTCTTTTCAGCTGCACCTTTTTAAAGAATAATTTGTTAAAGCCTTGAAGAACTTGTGTTTTATACATTTACAGTCCATTCAACAGAAACCAACATAAAATATTTTCTGACTATACTCTACCTAAGATGGTAAATCCAAACTAATGAGACCTTGAAAGTAAACTGTTCTGTTCTGGCTTGCTGGGCTAAAGGAGACGAATGAGCAGAACCAGGCAGGCTTTTTAGCCTGCTGAAGAAAAAGAAAGTAATCTATTTTTTTCAAGCTTTGTCATCTTGTCTGGTCATATGGTAAGCCAGGCTTGCTGAAAGGCTCATGCTTCCTTTGCTTTCTCAAATGGATAGGCAAAGAAATGTGTGTCTTAAAAAAAACAATGCTCCATTGATGACATTAATGAAGCCAAAAAAAATTGATAGCTAATCTTATCAAATACACCAACTTTTAGAAGTATAATTAAAAATTAGAAATAGCAACAAGCTTAGTGCTTAAGTACAATACTGTTTCAGTTTGGTCTCTTTTGGTGTTTTAATGGATATCTGTATCTCCTTCAACATTTTGCCAATTTAATGGTATGATTGAGCAGTGTAGGAATATGCAGGGCCAGGCACAGATTTTTTTTTTCTGAGCACAGTCCCAGTATAATAGTTTCTAGTCTATAAATGGCTTTTCTGCCCAACACATCACAGACACGGTTTTTTTTCGAACAAGAGGTTTGTGTTTCAAATTTGTATTTTAATTTAAATGCAGTAAGATGGAATGTCTTGGAGACAGCAGAAACATTTTATCCTTCTCTGATTGTGAAGGGGAGAAAGGAAAGCTTATTATTTAATCAGATGTATTTTTAGCAGGCTTCCATAATTGGCATGAGACCCTCAATCTAAGTACTTGTTTTATAATGGAGATGAGCTGATCCTTTCATGTTCACTGGTTAGCTGGAACACAATTTCAGTTCACACAAAGCTTTGATACCCTCTCCTTTAGGGGCTAGTGCCTAAACAAGGTCCAAGTCTCTAATATCATCAATTCTTAAAAGAAATTACATGCTTATTTATTGCAATAATTGCACTGCACTACATAATTCCACTCTTCTGGTTTGAATTTTTGAATTAATTTTATTTCTCTGTTTTCATGTAGAATCATTAATTTAGTTTAATTCAATTAATTAAATTTAATTTAATTTACATTAATTTATAAATCCTGATACATGTCTACCTTGGTGCTGCTTCTCCCCACATTGCTACTCTGAGTAGATCCAATTAATCCTCTAATAATTTGGTGTAGAGGTACCCAAGCTACTGCCCCAGTCCAAAGTAATGCATCCATATGAGCTCACTCCTGTGCCTGGGGTAATCAGAAGCAAGGCTTAGTAGGCTGTGCTCAGTGCTGCAGTGAGGTACTTAAACTGATCCCAAGATGCAAAGTACTGCTTGCACATTTGGCATTGTGACAAATTGTAGAAATACAGTGGCTCCCTCAAACAGCATTTTTTTTTACTGTTTGTGCCACAGCCCTGTGTAATGTAGAAATGATCAAATGTCTGACAGTTCAAGACAATTGTTGCCTATTGAGAACATTCAACTCCATTTTAATATTTAATTCAAGAGCATGTAAATATGAAAAGCTTCACAGTTGTCGTCCAAAATAACTGGGTTTTGATTAAGAATCTGAGCTGTACTCTGCTAAAAAAAAGTAATGTGTATTTATATTCTAAAAGATTAATATTATAAACCAGAAGTTCCACAGGAAAGTGTTGTTTCTTGATGCCTGGTTGAAATAAGTGAAGCCCATGGCTGTGTGTTCGTTTTGCATTCCTAATAAGAAGCTCCATATTCACTGTCAGACTTAATTAACATGGTTTGAGAGTGTCTTACAGGTTAGTTTTGAATCAGTGTTCATCTGTCAGCTACTACAGTTGTCTCCTGCTTGCTTCTCAACCTTTTAATCAAAACCAGCTCAGACAGAGTAATCAGATACTTTTGTGGGTGATAGTGACTCAGGAAACCCTCCCAAACTTTAAGCCTTCTCAGCCTCTTCAGCAAAGAGAAAGTGAAACATCTGCACCCTGGATCTCTGAGACTTTGGAGAAAGAGGCTATTTGACTTCAATACAGCAATGAATAAAACATAAACACTGGGAGTTACTAGTGCATAGGGCTTTCTGGTTTTCTGGGGGCTTTTTTCTTGTTTGGGGCGGGTTTTTTTGGAATAAAATGTCACCAAATTTCACTCCAGTTCTCTATGTGGAGTGGCATCTTGTTACTTGCTGAACAGCCCCTTTTACTTTGAGCCACTGCTTCTACCCAGATATGTGTTTGATAACTGAACAATTGTGTGTCCAACTTTAGCAAATATTGTCAGTAGCATTTTTCCAGGCTTAATGTTTCTTAATGTCCTCCACAAGACTTTTTGTTTGAGCTTCACAACTCTGCCCAGTGGGAGACTGACCAAAATAACTACTTTGAACTAGAAGATGTTTGCTGCCTTCTCCAATAGCTGAGAATTCTGAAGTGGCAAATCACCCTCTTTGTTTTGCAACTTGCTATGTAGTCATCTCATTTTGGGTTTTTTTTTATTTAGGTTTTCAATTAGGGGAAAAAAGTTATAGTACAGATCATAGGGCAAAAATACTTTCAGCCAGATTTGTGTGCTTTAATCTAAAGTAATGCACCAGAAGTAATAAAAGATTAAATGGGCATAAACTTTAATGTCAGATTTAGTAGTCATTAAGAACTTTAAGGTATTCTGTAATCATTAATTCAGTTCTTGGTTCATTAAAAAAATGTAGTTGTTTAATTTGCAATTGGAATGGAACTTCAGAATTATTTTGTTAGTTGCAAAACTTTTGTCTGTGTGTCAGAGGTGCCATTAAGCATTTTCAAATACAGCCTTTTCTACAAAGCACAGTCACTCTGTATTTAAAAGTCCTTTTTCACAAATAAAAAGTGTCACTAAAACACCTGCATCAAGAGCACTGTACAAGCCATGGATTTCTGTCTGCCTGAGAGCAGACTCCCACTTTCCCTCTCTGCCACAAACCCTGGCGTGGCACAGTGATATGTCAAGTATAATTTTTTTTTTCCTGAAGATTTTCCAAATGACCTTTTTGTGAAAATACCAACGTAAACTTACTGAGGACTGATGTAACTGTTCATATTACTCTAGTTTTGAATAATGTCTTGACAAAATATCTTTACCAGGAGTTCCTCTGGGTTTCTCTTGTGTTTTATTCTCTAGCTGGTGAAGGGTAAATAAGTTAACTCAATATTCAATGTAATCAGCTGGGTGTTCCATTCAGGTTCCATTCGATCAGTACAGTCACATAGTATTTTGGAAGATGTTGTGTTTATTATGAGAGAATCTACAGTAAAGAGATGATCAAACAATATTTTTTGAGCTGATGCAGAAAAGGAGTTTTTATCAGGTACAGACACTGCCTAGTACATTGCTGTTTAGAAATCCAGAGTACCTCTTGAGTGATCTGAGCTGAAATATGAGACCTGAATTCAGAGCTAAAATACCTGAGCTTTCAAGACTTAAATAACTAATTCAGTTTTAGTGCAGTTATTTAATAGATTTTTATAATGTATTGATCCGAACATTAAGTTGTACCCACACACACACAAATCTCTTTCTTCCATGTTTAAAGTAAATTTTAATGAGGAAGAGTTCATGAAGGTACAGCAGAGTTGTGTAGATTCCAACACTGTGTTTAAAAGCAGTTTCTCAGACAGGTAATCTAGAGCAGGTAGAACACGCCCATACATTCGGTATGAAGAAAAAACAGTCTCTTTTCATGGTATGATGGAGCCACAGTGTCTTGGAGATGGAAATAGTCACACAACTGTCAAAAAATCACAACTTTGAGTGAAACACTTGTGTCTGATTTCAGTATGTCTCTTGGAATTTCTGTAAACTTCAGGAATCTGATTTTTATAGTGCCTTTATTTCAAATTTCTGTATCGTTTTGGTTTTGTTCTTCAAAGAAATATTTACATGGTATGATCCATGTATATACATATATGAGTATTCTTATTGATTTATGTGGTTACAAACATAAAATATTCATACCTTAATAGAAACTAAAAATAGTCTTTATTGAGTTAAGTTGTGAACATGGACACCAGGCTGCAGAAATGATGGATGGTTTTCTTACCACATGTAATAGCCTAACAGGATTTCACAAACCTTTGTTCACACACTTAAAAATTACCAGAGCATTTCCTTAAACTAGAGAGGATAATATAACCTTAAACTGCTGCTTCAGAGACATTGTCCTAAATGTTGCTTAAAAAGTAGGTGCGGAATTAAGGACTTCTTAAAGTTTTTGTTTTTATAAATAAGTGCTGTAGATTGCAGTTGTATATAGACTGATGCATGTTGTGTTCACTTTCGTTTGGGCTTTTTAAACAAACTTTCCAACAGAGACTTTGGAAGTAAGTTTAATTATAAATTACAATTTTATTATATTTTTCTGTTTCTGTCTGAAAATTACCTGCAGGTATATTGAGAAACAGTCACGGTCAGATTTCACCATTTATTTTATAACCTCCTAAGCCTGCACTGCTGCCTTTTCCTGTTAAGGTCCCTGCCAGTTGTCACTATTGCTTCCTTGCCCTGTGGTTTACTGGAGTGAACTCTGCAGCTCACCCATGATGCTGTGCTGATGTGCCTACTTTAGCTGTGTTGCAGTGATGTTCAGGAGTGAAACCCTTAAAACACAAATCCCATGGCCACTGGGTTCTTGGCAGCGGCTGCTCCACCCAGCAGACGTGCTGCTTTTGGCACGCTTTGCTGTACAGTGTGTCGTGTAGCCATGGCCTCTGAGCCCTGTGTCCCTGGTGGGTGTCCTGCTTTCCTACTACACCTACTGTTACTTCTCCTCCACACAGCTGAGATCCTGGGAAACAGAATTTGAGATGGGACTCTTTAAACTGGGTATCAGTAATTCATGTCATTTGTAGAAGAGGTATATTCACATTGGATGTTGTGATCACTGTAATTGCAGAATATACTATCATTCTGTTGTGGGTAGCACCCTCCTGGTATTTCTTCCCTACCCCTCCTTTTTCTCAGGCTTGTTAATCCTCAGGAGTGGAATTATTCATGGTCAATGTACTTACTCCTGTATCACCCCAGTAATTTACTACAACTTCTCTGTTCCTTGTTCCCCTTTGATTGGCCTCTCCATGTAGTCATATAGCACATAACACAAAGATGGATTGTATGGCATTCTCTGCTGGGGAAAATCAACACATAGAGCAGGCTCACTGCCAAGATGCTCATAATTAAACTGTTGCTATGGACAGGATTACATCAATGTTTCTATCAATCATTTGCTGCAGTTTTGTGGCCATTTGTATTTGGATTATTTTTTCAGGCTTTAGGTTTTATCATCCTTTTACTTAGTTTTCAGTTGAAGTGTTGCAGCATATAGAGGGAGATAAAAATAATTACTAGAACATGTAGGGAAAAAAAGAGAAACTATTTCTATTATTCAGAGATTGTGTTTGAAGCCAACATCTTTATGAGGTGTTCACAGTGTTTCAGCTATTACAAATGGCCAGTCAATGCCATTCAGTGGTCATCATACTGTTGTAACCTAAGTCTGATGCAAAACTGCCGTGATGTCATAACAGTCTGTACAGCCAGTGTTAGAAGTTTACCTTAAAATGATGCAAATTCAATTAAACAGCAGGTGTAATAGAAAAACAGCAGCAAAGCAGTTAAACCTGGCATTTTTCTTCTGTCCCACATCCCTTCTGATTCATGTGCAGTAAGTTGTGAGATGATGGACTAATGACAGAATGGCATGAACTACACTCATGGATTGGAACAGAGCTTGCTTGCTTGTGCTTCACCTGCTGTTATCCCCAATGACAATGATCTTCGGCAATTAATTCCCTTTGGTAGCACTCAGAGTGTTTGGTGTTGGAGCTAACTAGTGTGCAGTGCATTAAATGTAGAGAGGCGCAGGATTACAGCCAAAATAAGGTAGTCTGAGTGGTAACAAATGATATCGAGTGCAGCTGAGATCACTGTACTGAGATAAACAGTGTGGTGTCACAAAATTGTCTCCCAGTTGACAAAACGATCCATATTTTATAGATTGCCTTAAAAATTGAAGGATGGAGTCAATTATAGCCAATTATGATGCTACATTTACTGGAGTAGTTTCTATATCCTTTGGGGAGAAATAAGGAAACGTTCAAGTCAGTCAGAAAAAGCTTTTGCATATGCTTCCCTGTTTTATCTGAACAGTTTTTTCCCATTTCTTCAGGTGAAAACTGTATATGAAAGCTGGGACTGTATTATCTTTAGGAAAAAGGTTTAGGTCTTTTTAATTTATTTTCACTTCTTCATGTTGTACAAAAATTATGATAGATAATATGGCAAATGGAAGAAGAAAATCAAACATCAGCTCCCCCGTTATGTTTGGGTTTATTATAAAGGAATTGTAAAGGCAGCCTGGCCATGGCAAAGCCTGCTTAATGCATGGTGACATGTTGAATTTGACTTGTTTCTTTCCTAAAAAAGAGCTTTCATGTCACTGAAGAAATACCAAGTAAATACTGCATATTTTCGTCTTCAGTCTGTTAAAGTGAAAATAAAGGCACGAGACCATGAAATGGTTTGCTGTGACCCACAGTTGCTTTTTAGTGAATAGATGTAAAATGGGATAAAAAAGCAGTGTATTGAAGATGGACAGACAGACACACGTGTTCTTGAGAGATCTGAGAGGTTGCCTAAATGGCTGAGAGGCAAGCATTTATTTAATGGCATTTACTCTGTCATCTAGATTATCTCCCTCGTCTGTCTGGATTCCCAAGAAGTGTGTTGGGGAGGTGTGCATCCTGTCTATCTCATGCTGTAGTACTGACCACGAGGAGTAGTTTCCCTTCCCTAGCAAAGCATGTTCTTGGTAATTAGTGGAAGATTCAGCTATATAGGTGAAGGTGTATTGGGAGATGAAAGCTGACAATAAACAAGTTGAGTAATGTTTCAAAGTGTTACCCTCCTCCTGTGTTCAGGACTTCATTTACTAGCTAACTTCAGAGGGTGACCTAGTACGTGTGCCAATGACAAAAGCTACTTGTAATAATTCAGATCATGCTTTCTGCTTTATGAAATGGGATTGTAAAAATCCTCTCAAAAATGACATCTGAAATAGCATTAAAACACAATTTCCCTTTGATAAGGTTTTAAGGCACTCATATGAAAAGTGACACTGCTTTGAGTAGCTCTATGTCAGCATTATGCAATGTGTTGCGCATAAGTGACATTAATCCATTAGGGGTGTGAGGGTCACTTATTTTTTCCTCATGAAATCATTAAATACCTTTATTGATTTCTGTTCAATCAGTTGCATTCTGCTCAAAAACAGCCATCTCTAGACATGCTAATAGAGCTGTTTCTAATAATGTTTGTAAGCCACAGTTTTAATGACAGATATTGCACTCAAAATAAATTATCATGCCTAAGTAAAACACAAAGGAGCTTAGGGAAGCAATAATATTGTGCTGTTTGCAAATTACCTGAGCCTACTTTATTGCAAAAAAGATGATTTCGTGACACAGATATTCTAAAGTCATTAATTAACCATCGTCAGTACATTCTTTGCTTTTTCTAATTGTACAAAATTAATTTATATACTTTTGGACTGCTTCTGTTGCATGATGATAAAGCATCTTTTAAAAATCAAATGCAAGCCCAGAAACGCTGTCATAGTAAATATAAAATTTGTAGTACTAGATTTTATGCTGAAGGCTGTTCAAAACTTGGATCATAACAAATGCTGTACGCTGGGATGGCATGTACTTACTGCATTACTATATTTTGTCATGTGAAGCAATGTGAGTGCATGAAAAGCTAGTAGATCGAATACAAGTAAGAGTGTCTTCATTTTTTTCATGATGGAACCATCTCTTAGGAAGAAGTACATGAGACTCAAATATAACAGGTGCATTTTAGTGCTGTGTGAATGGACGCATTCTAAACAAAGAAAAAAAAGAAAATAAGTAATTTTCTGTCCTCCCTACTTGGACACCATCCTAATGACTTTATATTGACAGTTAGCTTGAGCTTGTTTCCTTTCCTCACAGATAACTTCAGCTGTATTTTCTATATGATGGAAGATTTGTGATAGTCTTGTTAATTTTTGCAGTTACCTGATATTGTAGTTGTTGCTTTTTACCACACCTCTTCTTGCTTTTTTCCCTTTGGATGCAAACAGTTCCTCAGAGTAAATTGCCAACTTTACCCTGAGCATAGCAAAAGCAGACTGGTACATTTATCTCAGCAGCTGAAACGTGAAGTTTTTGCTTCCAAGCAGTGAATTGCTTCCTGCTGAGGAATTACTGTTTGGATTTTTGAGTTTCTTCACTAGGGGCCTTAAGGGACTCTGACAGGTCTTGTCGAATAGCGTTGGTCATCCTTGTCTCAGACACCAAATGGTGCCAAGGACTGGCAAGTTTATTGCATTGTGTCTGGAGAAGCTGTTGTTCACTCAGCATTTTCTTCATAGGATGCCTGCCTGATTTCATTGAAGGAAACCTGAGCAAGGCTGTGTTATTAATGAATTATGACAAGCCTTTTGCCTGTCAGGCAAAGAGGTTCCTGCTATCTCCTTTTAAGACAAAAACATAATGGAAGATGCTCAGCTGGGCAAGCTCTCTGATGATACTCCTTAAGTGCTCATCCCCGGCTGACGCGAATACGCAGAGAGCCGTGAAGCTGCAAGTGGCAGCGTTTAATACCATCTCCCTCATAATGCCTGAATAATCTTCCGGAGAGCGATCGCCGCAGCTGCCGCGAACGTGGTTATTTGTTTATTTTTCACCTTGTCCTGGCGGATTGCTGACCGAGCTAATCTGCTGCACGCGCGGGGCTGGCGGCGGGGGGGACACGGCGACGTTTCCTTGCTGCCAGCGCCAGCGCTCTCCTGAGCGTGACAGGATCGGCAGCCGGAGCCCGAGACAGGCTCCCGAAGCCCAGCACACTTCCATGGGCTGGCTCCCGGGGCCACTGCGCGAGGGGAGCTGAGCAATGCTGGCGAAGGATGGGAAGGAGGCAGTGAGGGAGCCGGCTTATGTTTTTCTTAATGGATGTTTGTGAGCAGCAAGGAGATGGCGTGGGCTGTCGGGGTGAGTTATGGAGCGCGTTCCGCGATCTCCCTCCGGTCGGGCGGCTCATTATGTTAAACAGTGCAGCTTTTAAAGTGCCGTAGCTCTCCTTTATGTGCCTTGGCCTTCATTTGCTGAAATGCTTCAAGTTCACAGTGCTCAAGTAATTTTGGAGACGGGATGTAATTACAAAGGTTTCTTATGCTTACCAACGGCTTTTTTGAACCAGTGTAATTATCATTACTTGTGGATACTGTAAATTGAATATCCCCTCCCTAATTACATTCAACTGAAGGGTTGGCTGCCTAAGCAGCCAAATAAGAAAAGTTCACCTGTTACTATAAAAAGCAAATTGTTCTTTTAGTTCTGCTGACCTTTAAAGCAAAGTGCTTTTCACGATGTTGTCAGGTGTACATTATAAAGATAGCTTGTAATTAGACCTGTAATGAGGAATTTGGTTAAAATGGTTTTCTGAAAACTTCATTTATTCAGTGTTCTCTAACTGCAAGACAGAATTAAAGTTTCAGGGTGCTTTAGGACTTTTAAAGGGCTGCCTGCTGTTTTGCACCCCACCTGTTCTGCTGCTGGTGGTCTGTAGCTGCCCAGTACTACTGCCAGTGCTCAAAGGCAGCAGCTGTAGCTGCAGCAACTTAGCCCTGCCCTTTGAAAACAACACAGGGTGAACAGAATTATTTATCTAGTGATCCAAGGGTTTCTGTGATTAATTAATGTTTCTTCTGTCGCTTCAGAAGACAGATAGTGACTTCATTTTTTGTGGGCAGCAGAAGAGAGAGAGACAGACATGTGGTTGCCTGATTTTGGTTTTCTTTGGTTAACTAAAGTAACTGCAGTCTTGCCGAAATGTCATCTCATCTGATAGCTGGACACAGAGCTTGAGTTAGTGAGGTGATGTGCCTGCCTTGAGCTCAGTCTGCATCCTGTCACGGCTTCACCAATTCTGTGCCTTGTCTTAAGAATACTGAAGGCATTTCTGTGAGAGGTTTGGCTGACTCTCATTTACTCGTTGGTGACTGAATTTTTTAGTGCATTGCTACCAGCTAATTTTTACTTCTCTTTGTTCATTCTGCTTTAATTAAAATCATAGCGCTTATTCCTGTAGAAGCTTTTTTGTTAGTTGAGATAACTTATATTTCCAGAGCTCATCCTGCTGAGTGCCCTTCAATGTGTCTTTAAAACATGATTGGACAACACAAATTGAAAAGTGTCTTTGGAAAAGACAGAAACTTCAATTATTTCAACAGCAGAAAATTACAGTTGTAGGAAAAGAATAAAAAAAAATTCTTTATTTCCTAGTGTAACACTATAACATTTGAATGGAAATAATCACTAAGGGATTTTTAATGAAATGTAGGGCTAAAACAAAGGCAAAAAATAATTTGCAACTTGGTCTGTTTTAAATGTGTTACTAGTCCATCTGCAGCAACTCTTAGCTAACTGTTTAAACTAATTAAATACCCCACATAGCTTTGTTTCTTGTTGAAAAATAGTCATGTTCATATTTGATACATTTATGAGTGTAAGTAGTAACTAATTACCACAATGCTGCTTTTTCTTCCAAGGTATTCTCTCTCTTTCTGTATTTATTCTATTACATGATAGGCAAAGCTATTTTAAAGGTTGGTTATAGATTGTGGTGTGAGTATATTTCTCCTATAAGAGTAGGAATATGTGAAGTAAATAGACAGTATTTTATGCAAGTAAGTAGAGGGTACACTATAGGTAGCCACTACTGATAGACAGAATTTATGTCTGATGTGTAACAATCCAAAGGAGAACCAGAACATTCTCGTGGCTCATGAAATTAGACAAAGATGCAAGTAATGCCAGTCCATTAGCACACAGACAAACCCTTTCTCATAAAAGCAAGAAGTAGATGTAGTAAAGTTGTATAGAGATTAGCTAGAAATCTAAAGGCCTAGACATAATTTAGTTGTTCCGTGTTACATGAACCTCTGTAGGTAAAAGTGATTTTCTGTTGTCAAGCACCAAAAGACTGGTTCCAGTGGCATCTTGAGCAGGCTAGCTGATAGGGAAGAAAATGAGGAAAAGAGAGCAGGGAGTAACTCAAGACTTTGAAGATTTTTAGTTTAAATTGTTTTTACTTACCCTTTTGTGGGCACTTGTACAAAGGCTTTAAGGCTTAAAACCTTGTCGCTTCAAGATGACACGGCAAAGTGATTTTAGTTGGCTGTATACTGCTGGAGCAAAGGCAAATCTTCAAACTTGTCCTTTCCCAGGGATTTCAAGTACTGGGTAAAGCTTGTGCACTTAGCAGTAGCTAAGCTTTTGATGTATAGCAATGCCTTATAATAGTGCTCATTGGTTATATGTGTGTAATTCGTCAACCTCTTTTTTTGAATGGTTTATCTGCAAGTACATAGCAGACCCTGTCTCCTTGAGTTTTGGATACAGTCTCAGAGAACTGTTATGAAACTGAGATGCAGACAGTGTTGAAACTGCTGTCTTTGTCCTGCTAATTACAGGTCACTCTTCTGTTTTAAGATGCTTTCTGTTTTGCTCGAATCTTTGTAAAAGTAAACACAAAATACTCAGTGATGAAGCATGTCCCCGAAACATATCACTGGAAGAAGAGACAGTGGATGAGCTGAGTGACATTACAAAGTGGCATAATTGTGTTCTCTGCTTTGCTTCCTGTTCAGCTCCTAACAATACCTAATGTTTGGGCTGCTTTCTCTTGGCAGCTGAGCACTGAGCTGACATTTTGATGGCACTATTTATTGTAACCTCAAGGTCTCACTCCTGAGCGATAATGTTCAGCTCAGAGCCCATCACTGTACATGTGAAGTTAAGGTTATATTTTCCCATGTGCCTCACTCTACACTTATCCACACTGAATTTAATTTACCATTCCATTGTCTAGTCACTCAATTTCATAAGGTCCTGTGATTCTTCACTACTTGCCCTCATCCTTACTGCCATGAATAAATTGGTATCATCTGCAACTTGGTTGCTTCAGTGCTCAGCTACCTTTCCAGGTCAATTACAGGTATGGGAAGAGGAGCAGATCCCAGTGCAGATCCCTGTGGTATTCCACTGGTAGGCTTCCTTCACTATGCAGGTCTGACCATTTACCCCTAATTTCTGGTTACGTCTCTTAACCAGTCATGTTGCTGTGCAGAGATCTCTGTTTTGCCATGGGTGCTTAGTTTCTTTAAGAGTCTTTGGTAAAGTACTTGTTAAAACTTTTTTGAAATTGATTGACTGGATCACTGGTTTCACATGTTTGTTTGAGCTATTTAAAGAATTGGGTTAATTTTGTAAGACTTCACTTAATGAAAACTGAAATTTGATTCTTCTTAGACCCCACTTAGGGCCCACTTAGTCTTTTTGCTATTATAGTTTCTATTAACTTCACTAGCGTATAGATGTCAGGTTTGCAGGTTGCCGTTCCCCTGGAGCTTCTCTGGAATCTGTATTAGGATTTGGCAGCACATTAGCCACATTGGAGACCTCGAGTAGCAAGGCACTGTGGAGAGCAATGATCATTAGTAATTCAGTTATTCTCCCTTTTCAGTTTGCACTCTCAGGTGATTGCAGTCTAGTGCCAGCCATTTCTTACTTGATTCACAGAAAAATTTGGGGTTTTTTTCCCATAATTCTGTAACACCCACCATAACAAAGTTCCTTGTTCCCACTAACATCATCATAATAAAAATTTTAATTATAAATTAAAACAACATCAGTTGTTACAAGCTGGATTTAAAAAATGAAAGTCTTGCATTACTTGCTCATTTGCAAGTAACGTTTGATTTTGTATATTTTCATTTCCCTCACTGGTGTTTGAGAGAATAATGCAAACAGTTGAAGAAAGGGCAGGATTTCATGTACAGAGAATAAAATTTTTAAAATCCTGAAAATTTATAGAGTTGTTATTTCTGTTATATAATTCTGAGATGTTATTTCAAACCATGTTCCTCTAGAAAGGAAGCAGTCTTTTTAATTTTGGCAATTTCTTTTTATTGGAAACACATATGGCCTCTATCAGTAATTATCAATTTTAAATTATATTAGACAAATTTTAGCTCGTGGGTAATAAATGTGTGACAGCACCATGTGTGGTTTCTGAGTGAAGCTTTTGTCATATTTCATTTTGGGGAAATATTCATTTGACATTCCTCATTACACAGCTCCCATTCAAAGCTGAATTTAAAAGTTACTGAAGGATACTTTTGGGGTCATGGTCTACCATTTCTTTGGACAAAGCTGCTTCAATGTTTGTATTATATATTCAGATTTTAGGCATTTGGAAATGGGTTTTAGTTACACTAGGCGTAAATGTTGAATACATCAAGTTTCTGAGCTCTTAACTCCCTTAAGTGGAGTTCTCACTCTGCAAGGCAGAAGAATATTGCAGGTGAAATCCTTGACAGCAGGTCCTTTTGCTTCTTGGACACAAAGAGCAGCAAAGCTTCTCAGGTATCTCTGGAAGCGTAGCCATGAATTTACTGCAGAGCTCTGCCGAGGACAGCTCTGTCCCAGCCAGTCCGTGGAGGCAGAGCAAGAGATCGTTCCTGTGTTTTTGTCTTATGGAAATGGGCTTTGTGGTCCTTTATAGAGTCCCGTGTGGTGGAAAAACTGGCAGCTCTGATCCTCCAACTTCACTTTCTTTTGTATTTCACATCCTGTCAGTCCTCAGTGGGAGAAATGACTGATTCCCGTTTTCTTCTGCCATGGGCGTTCAGGGGCATGAGATCTGATTCATCACAGACACGCCACTCAAGCTGATACTTCCATTATGCTCTCATTGGAGGAATGAGAAAAGAGTACTCTTGTAACTGGGATTACAGCATTTTTCCAGTTATGCATAAAGACTGCCAGCTGTAGGAAGAAACAGTTTCTGTATTGGCATGTTTTCAGTTTGTCAAGGTGAAAGTAGGTGAGGTGAAGAGAGAGAAAAATGGGGCAAAAATCACTAGGTAATGAGGTAAAATGAATCACAAATAATACATGGAACTAACCTGATGTGCATTTAATTTAAACAATTTGGCAGGTAAAGATTAAATGAGAATTTACCTGTAGAACTGAGAACTGTTTGTGTGGGGTTCACATAGAACTGCTTTTAGTGATTTTTGTTCCTGTTCTTTCATTTTTGAAAATTACTGTCAACAGACCAGAAAACTGAAGTACTGTCATAATTCTTTACCAGCACAGGGAAACAGCGTGTAAAAGAACTGCCAAGTTCTAGTCCAACTCTACTTTTTTAATAAGTACATGCACTTTACAGAATTACAGGTTTCAGGAAGACTTCCCACATCTCTCCCCACTGTATTCATAATATCTGGGGAAATCCTTTCATTTTTGCCTTCTGAAAGATCTCTTTGGCAAAGTATTTTGGCAGTATCAGAAACTGGGGAAAGAACAAGTTGGATATCAACACTCCAGTTTGCTTGGACATTGGCAACACCCTGCTGTCAGATTTTGTATTGAGGAAAAAAAATCACTTACAGGTCTGAATGACAAAAAGCTTTGAGGCCTTTCATCTAAGGTTGTGCTTTTAGGCAGCATCACCTGCCAGGATTACAGAGACATATTACAGCCATGTTAAATCTAGTTCATTACAGGGATCTTGAGCATTGGTCTCCTAAGGACTAACATCTATATAAAAATAATTTGAAAAAGTGGAGGGGAGAAACTGTGTAACAAGAGGATTTTTAAACTTTGCTTCAAACAAAATAGATACAGAAGAAGACACAAAGTACTTTTTCAAAAAAAACCACACACACAACAGAAAAGTGGAAGTTTAAGTATGGATGATAAGAGGCATTATGTAGAAGGTGGTCTGGTCTTCAGGGGATTTCTGAGGATATGCCAGGGACAGGCATGAGCTGTAGATTTGTGCATACCACCAACTCATGACAGCTGATTTAGTACTAACATTGCCTATTTGGTAGCATATCAAACACAAGATTATGTATATCCATACATACTTTTTCACACCTGCACAGAGTTTCTCTGAGACAACAATGTTCATATCAGGTTTGATATTTTCTGGCCACAGATTGGCCATTTGTGCTTCCTTTCTAAGTATATAATCCCAATGACTATAGCAATAATAATGAAGCGTTATGGATGGAAGTACTCTGGAGTTTCTGTAGCATGTAAGAGACCTCAAGATACGCAACCAAGCTTGGTCTATTTTCAGACCTCCTATGGAGAGAGCAGCTACAGAATGCACAGATAAACTGGGAGTGACCATAAAATGATTTCAGTAGGTAACTTAAAATCCATGTAATTTATGTAGGGAATATTTTCTGAGTGTTCTTTCAGGGAGTTCAGAGAGGTACAGCTTTCAGCCTATGTGACAGGAAGATTTGCAGCCCTGTGGTTATTTCAGTCAGTTGTCTGCTGCCCTTCAAGGCCTGGCTGAAGTCTTTTGATGATTGGCCTCCTTTCCTCAAGCTCCCATTCCTTCAATGCACAGCAGCAGGCCAGCCTAGCTCGCAGCCAGCACGCTTTCTGCTCCAGAAAGGCTTTTGGTGGGGAGGGTAACCAAGGCCAAGTAGTGTGAATTATTCTTCAGCCATAGTCTGCTCCCAGCTGTCCTCTTTCCTGGCAGCAATCCCTTGGGCAGGGACTGCTTTGGGCACAAACCCAGAGGTTATGCACATGCAGAATAGCCATTGTGTGTGGGTTTAGTAAATCCAGCTTTTCTGGATCCACCCTATTTGGCTGGATCTTTACAGCCTGCAGACAGTGCTGCTTCTGCTGTGGTGTGGAGCTGAACTCCAGTGTGGTAGCTGACATGGCTTGATGCCTGTGTTGTCAAATGTACCATCCTTTCACTGGTGACACAGAATAATTTCTGAACTTCACTGGTGTAGGCTCTGTCTACATAAAATGTAGACTGGAGGAACAACTAGCAGATTCCTCCTTTTTGCCTGTTTATTTTAGGTCCTAATAGACTTAAGTATTTCAGGACTGTAGTAAAATAAATGCCTGAGGGAGTCTGAAATGTTCACACATAACTAGGGCTGGCAGGAGAACAAGAATTCAGTGTCATGAAAAATTTAGCAGGCTTGGCATTCATCTTGATGAGGAACTAAACACAGTTCTTCAGATTTTAATGAAAAAAAAGAGGGAGAACATGTTGCTGTGCTATTAGCTGCAGGCTCATTAGCTGGGGCACTTACGTGGAAGGTAGGAGACCTAGACTTAATCCTCCGGCCTGAATCAAATAAAACAATCAAGTCTCTTCTCTGGTTAGCAGCTGTCTCTGCTGGTTTGTCACCCTTACATGGCCCCAAAGTTGGCAATACCATCTGAGATGCCTCTTCAGTAGCAAGTGGGAATAAAAGTAGTTCTGGGTGTCTTCTGAAGAATCTGCAGTTTGTATTGGTGAGTGGTTGTGGGACAGTCCATAAGAACTGCCCAACTGTCTCTACTTAGCCCATTGTTTTCTAAACATGTCTTGAGTTTGCTTTCATGAAAAGTAAGCAATGACATTACCAGGATTACCTGTGTCTTTATGTTATCCCAGGTATGTGTCCTAAAGCACCGTACATAATTTCTACCTTTACTTTAGTATCCTAGTGGTTGACATTAAATGGCATAATTCATTAACTAATGCTACAGTCAACATGCCAACATGTTTTTGTCATGATAATTTTTAATGGCATTTTAGTGGAATAAATGAATGAATTTGTAACAGAAAAGGTGTCTGAAACTTTTTAATTGTGATGTGAGGAAAAATAAAAAGATTGTCCATTAAGTAAATAAAAGACTAAGAAAAGGTAAGAGGGAAGAAGTTAGAGATTTCCTTAGTTGTAAAAGGGAAGACCAAGACACTGGGAAGCCTTGTCTCTAGGAGATCACAGGTGCGGGTGGCACTGCCCCGACTTCACATGTGTTGTGCAGTTCTCAGAGGTTTGTCACCTGCCGGATTTGCAGCATTCAGTTCATATCCTTTGCAGGGGACAGGAGGCATGCAAGATAAAAATACAGTATTTTGCAAAGCAAACAGGAGAGAGAACATGCATTTCTGCCCTCAAACTGGGATCCTGGTAGGAGATGCCTGAAGTAAGAAGATCATTTGATGCACTCTGTCCAGTAACTTTACATTCAGCTCACATGACAGCCCCTCCTTCAAAGGCTGTTTTTTTGTTTTCTTTTACAGATAACATCAATGAAGACTATTTTGAGCTGAGGGTAGGAAGGGAAGAGCTGAATGCATTTAATCCAATAAATTCCTTGAAAAAAGACTGACCATAAAGACATCAAAAAAGCAGTAGTGTATTATTATTTATAATTAATTGTTTGCTGCTTTTTCTGCTAATTGGGCATTTTCATAAATGCTTTTTCCTTCCAAATGTTGTTATTCCCATGGAGCAGCTGCAGTAACATATCGTATTGCATGTTAGGATTTTTTCTTTCGAATGGAATGATGTATGAGTCACTTATGCCTAAAAACACAGTAAAACTTATTATGCTATCGTTCATACCACATCTTCTGAAGTAAATACATCCAAAAAGGCACTTGCAGTGAAAGTTGGATTCCTGAGAGTTTGTATAGACTGATAAATGTTATGGGCTGATGCATCATTTTTATTCAGAAGAAATTTGTGTATGGTTCTTAATATCACTGCCTGCTCACCTCAGCACGCATAATCTTAACATCAGTGTGGCAGAGGGCTTTGTATTAAATTGCATTGATTAACAGCCTTCTCTAGTCACAGGATCTGACTTTGAAATATCCTGTGATTTGTTTTCTGCTTGTGCATGTAAAGATTCTGAACAAGAATTGACTTTGCAGGGTGTAACTGCTTAAGAAACATATAATGCATGGTAACAGTGTCAGAAAACATGTAATGAATGAATATTTGGACTACTACTATATCTCAAAGATAAATAACTAATACAAACAAAACACACAAAAAAAGGCAGATAACTGAGCAAGAGAGCTAGGACTGTTCCTTTGTCTTTATCTCTTCGTGTTGAAACCATGACATTTCAGGTGTAGGAGGCTAATTTAAGTTTTGTGTACTTACAGCAACTGCACCAGAAAACTGCATGTGTGTTAGGCTTTAACATGCCAAAGAACAAAATTAATGAAATGTGGGTAAACCTGATTTCAGTTCTGTTTCTTTTTTTTCTCCATGCTTATAAATTGCATTTTATAAGATCTGATCCTTTCAGAACGAGCATCTTGTAAGAGTTCCTGTGTAATCTCTTCCTTACATAGTGCTTGCTGCATTGCCAAGCACCATATAAAATTAGTTATTTTGCATTGATATGAATGCAGACCAAGTCAAGCCATTAGCTGGGTTGAGAGCATTAGGAGCTGCTCTCATAATTGGTTACATTACATCTTTTCATAAAAGAGGCATTGTATGAATACAAATGTAATCTTGGCCAAGAACCTCTTAAAAAGTGTCTTTTTCAGGGGAGAAAAAAACCTAGTCAAGTAAGAAATTTGTTCATGTCTTTTCTTATCAGTAAGTACTTTGGTAGATGTTTTGGCAGCAGAGATTCGTGAAGGTTGGTGGGAGGGCGTGGATAGTCTCAGAAAGCACGTGCCATTATGTATATGGAGAATTTTAGTTTTACAGGACTTTAGCTTCCAGACAGTTGTTCTGAATGCTTTCTGTGTAATAACGGGTTTTTATCTGTCAGCTTTTACTGGTATTGAGGAGGGCGTCTTAAAAGTAGACTATGTCAACATTAATAATTTTTCAGGAACTCAGAGACTTGTACATCTTCTACTGGCAATCCTACTGTTTAGTTGAAGAGCACTTGTTTCAGAGTTTGCAAAGCACTCAGACAGCAATTTCCTTTCATCTCTTTTCAAAGAGATGGATAACCTCTGCCTGCTGGCAGATATGGATGGCCTAGCTGGCGTGTCCCTGGACCGAGGCCCAAGGATTCTGGAAGCAGCTTGGTAAAGAGGGTTTGTTATGCTTGGCTCCACTCAGACATAAACAAGTATTTTCTCTATTTTGGAATTTCCCCCCAATCTTTTGGTCCTTTTCTATTTTCTTTGAGATAAAACCTTTTCACAGTAACTGGTGTGGTTTACTTTACTTCAGTTTTTACTATTCTGAAGTGGTCGAGTTGGCAAAGAAATAAAGATTATGATATTACTGCTGGATTTTGGAGCTAATATTTCATGAAACTTTAATAGAACACCCTTTTGTTCATTAGCTCATAACTTTATGAAAAGCACTTCTGGACTGAAGTTTTCTGTGTTTAGTCTGAGGCCAAAGGGTTTTTTTTACCTCCATTCAGCATTTTCTGACCTACCTAAGCTAATGTGAGGGGGTTTTATATTTGTTTAAGAACTGCTAAGTCTGTATTCTTTTGAACTTGAATGCATAACTAACCCTATTTGAAATTTATGATTTTAAATTGTACATAGTGCTAGAGCACTTATCCAGTCCTGCCAAGTGTAAACACCGATAAAATGTTAAAAAATTAAAAGCTATCAAATAGAGGGCTTATATAACTAGTCAAAATATATTCTATTTTAGATAGCAATAATTTCTTACAGTGCAAGAGTGACTAAAAATATGCAGCTTTGTAGCGCTTCACAAAATTTTCTCATCAACTAATACATTCTTGCTTTTATATTCAGGCAAAAATAAGGGGCTTTGTGGGTTTTTTGTTTAACGCTGAATTTCCAGTGACGCCTAAATACAGAGTCCAGCTTTCTCTCAGTTCTCAGTACCATATCGATTTTATTGTTCTTGGTTTTCTAAATAATTCCTCGACGAGGCTTTGTCAAAAATCTGGCCCCAAAATGCCACCTCTAGCCCATTTCAACACTGCTGCTTTAGCAGCTTTGGTACCGAGCTGACTTCAGTGATCATGCAGTGGGTTTTCATTTAAGCTTTCCAGCTTCTTGCCTGTGGTGGTCTATTTGTTTCTAAAGTAGAAACATTTTCTCCACATGGGCAAAACTGATAAGTTCTCTTCCAGCAGAGAAATAAATTACATACTAGATGTAATGAGACATCAATGTCCAGTAAATGTCCCGTTGCTTGTGAGAGTGGTACTGTGTGAGAAAACAGTCAATAATTTTCTGGTAATTCTCTATCCCCTCCCCAAAATTCCTTTGTTAAGGAGTTACATTTAATGTAACTGAAAAAAGCTCTAACAAGAAATAGAACTTGAAAGTGCTGCAGGAAGGGAACAGCGTTTGATAATGAAGCAACAAGGAACTAACAAAAATACCTATTTCAGTGGTGTTACCTTCAGGCCCTTCAAGACTTTACCGCTAGTTAGGTAAGTTTGATGTTTCATTGGCAGGACTGCTTTCTCCTTTCTCATTGCTAAATGCGTGCTTTTGTAGGCATGGAGTGATTCTTTAGTGTTATGGGAAATTTTATTGGTTTGCCTTCATTTCTTGGGAGAAGGCAGGGAGCAGCAGCACAGTGTTTTAGTGCGCATGGAAGCTCTGGCAGTAGTGCTGCTCATTCTGATGGCTGCTGGACATTGTGCTGGTCCCTGCAGAGCTGTGCTGGGAGGCACACAGAGCTCATGGGGGAGCATGTGCCACTCTCTGGAGCAGCTTGCAATCAGAAGCTGGTGAAGATGGCAACAGTCATTGTATCCTTCCTTCTCCTCCTTCTTTTGCAATGCTACAGCTCTGGTCTTTTGAAATAACTACGATCCAAAAAATGCAGCTCACAGAGATATAAATAACCACACTAAAAGAACGAATTGGTTAGAGTATGGTGCTAATAACACCAAGGTCATGGGTTTGGTCCCCATATGGCCATTTACCTGAGACGGGCTGAATGATCCTTGTAGGTTCCTTCCAAGTCAGAATATTCAGTGATTCTTATGAATAATAAAAAATAGGATTACTTTTGTAAGTAAGGTTTATAGAACTCTTTTTCAACAGTTTGTTGCTCTTTGTTCACATCTATCAACATCTCTTTAAATTGCTGTTTCCTTTTGAGAAAACATGTCATGTTCTTTGGTCTGCAAGCATAAGCAATTTGATGTCATTAAGAGGTTCTCTGTATTTTTTTTTTTTTTGGAAGATGTTTGTTCCCTTTATTACAGATTGCAAGGCAGTGGCCACACTGGTAGAAAAAGTAGGGAAAACTGGTATCCTTGTCATTGCTTAGAGTGCTTTTCTCATATAGGACCCCGTAGAATTAAGAAAACCAAATTTAGTTAATTAGTATTAGATGTCACTTCTCTTTAAACAGCTTCTTACAGGGGTTGGAGGAATGAGGGTGGGAAATTACCTGATTCTAAAAACAGAATTGTTTGGGAGTCATTCTTGGAAGGTTTATTTCCACTTTAAGAAGCCTCTCTCCCACTCCCTTCCAAAAAAACCTTCACATTGTCTTGAGTTCTTCAAGATGCATTTCCTGTGCTATTCCAAAAAAGACATTTTCTGCCCCCACTAATTTAGACCAAAGCAACTGTGAAAATACAAAGTGTATGTACTATCACTGAGTCGTGTTGGGAGAATGATAAACCAGATGTGACATAGCTCAATCCATTTCACCTCTAATAAAAGAAAGTCATGGATCGGAAGAACAAAGAAGCATTTCTTCAAAGGTTACTTTTGTAGGTGATTACTCTTTATGAATTGCTATCTGAAAGAGTAGCAGCATCCAGAAAAATTACAGTCTTTTACAAAGGTCAGGATTGAGAGTGGAAACTTGGTAAACGCTTCTGCATCATCACTGAGTGAATATAAGACAGACTCAGAGTGGCTATCCTTTCTACATTGATTATAGTGTCTGCCAGCTGCTCCATTTTTGATGCTTGGTTCCATTTCTGGAAATGCAGGAAAAAGAAAAAACCCTGGTGGGATTTTTTCCTGGTTTTAGCTTGTGTCTGTGGCATGTTTATAGTTTGGGGTTTTTGAACATGAAAATCCTGGCAGGTTTTTGAGAAGGGCTGGTTTCTTTCTTACAGCACTGTGTAATGTTTAGTTTGCTTTGCGTGTGAATCGATGAGCAGCGAGTAGAGAGAATGACTGCCTGCACGTTCCCACTGCCTGGGAGATCTCTCCTGCAAAGGGCATGCCCCCATGTAGTGGTCAGCGAAGCAGCAGGGCCCAGGCAGATGTGCACAGCCATGTAGGCCTCTGACTGAGGCAGAAGTGATTGGCCATGCATGGGTGCCTTTTGTCTTGCACAGGTGCACAGCTGTGCATGTGTGCCTGCATGTAGAGCAGCCACACACCTCTGCCTCTTGGCCGCGCTTGAGCAGGCACCAACTGCTGCAGTAGGAAAGGGCCAGGTCTGTGGCCAAGTTACACAGGACCCAGATGGAGACCCCAGGAGCTTCCCTGCCTGCACAGTCCAAGTGCTACACGCCCTTGGAGACCTTCTGGCTGTGATGCTCCAGCTACTGTGTGCTGGCTGCCAGGGCCTGCGAGTCAGTTGCAAGTGATCTTTGGCTGGGCCAAAACTGCAAGTGTGCAGCCTGTACAGCTGGGTCGGTGGCTGAGCCGGTGTCTCCATGTCCTGGCTGAGCTGTGTGAGACTCCTATCACAAGGCAGAGGAGTCTGAATCCCAGCAGATGCTCTAAACGGAGAGGTGACATTTTCATGTGAGAGTTTCTAATCTCAAGTGAAGATAGGAGTTAATCAGAATATTTTGCAATCTGGTGTTGATTTCAGCTCGCTTCTGTCCAAAACTGCACCCCCACCCCCCAAAAAAAGAGGAATGTTTTTCTAAAAATACAGAGACCTATCACTTAAAATGATTTTCTGAGGAGAATGAAGATTTTCACACTCCTGGAAATAGTTCTCTGTTCCCTCCCAGTATTTTGCATGCCCACTATTAATTAATATTGAGGGAAATAAACTGGAAGATTCAGTTGAGTTGAGCAGAATAGTTCCTAAAAAATAAACCCTGGATGCTAGAGATGTTTGAGGTTTTTAGTTCAGCTCATGGACTTTCTGCCTAGGTGAGTGGACCGTTGCTCTGCCCCTGGCTCTGAATTTATAAGGTGATCCCTTTTGAAAATAGTAATAGTAAAAAAAAAATATTTTGTAGTAAGAAGTAAGGGCTATCCTAACCTTTTGGTTAGGATACTCTGTCAGTTAAGGCTCAGATTCTGCAATTTCTTTACAGACAAAACTCCCATTTAAAGTAAAAATGAGCACTGCCTGAACTTAGGATTGAAGACAGAGCTGTTGTGGTCATGCAGTCTGACCCGTGTGAGAGCAGGGCACTCCTTTTCATTTAACAATCTGCTGAGCAGCAGCTGTTAACTTTTTGAAACAACCAAAATTTTTCAAAACATAATGTGCTTGCTTCAGAAATGCATGTCAGTTCTAAGTCATAACCATTTTTCTTAAGAAATCTTTCTCTTTTTTAGAAGATAATTACCAGTTTTATATTACAGAGCCTGGTTATTTTACTCTACTTCCAGGAGGAAAAAAAGCTAAATCACAATATTTCAGGCCAATATTCGTCTTGCTTTCTAATGGATTACTTTTGTGTTTTGAATCAATGTCCTTTGATTATGGTCTTGCAAAGTTTTAGCTTTCACAATCTATAGAAGTAGTTGCAACTTTGTGAGTTAGACTATATGTCAACATAATACATCTGTTTTGTTTGGAAGTGCTAATGCTTCAAGGAAATACAGGAAAAGTAGATGTCATTTGTATTAAAGTTTGCATCTGACATGAAGGCGTAGTTCATCAACATTCAGAAGGACATGAAACTTCAAAAGTACACCTCCCAATTCATGGGTAAAAGGGTCATTATCCATTATGCTTACAAATAAAGCAAAACACAAACAAATGGAAAATCCGCAGTAGATCACAAGCATAATTTCTATGCATTTGAAATCATTTATTTTTAAAAGAGTTCTTGGCATGTAGTTTCTTCTCACTGCAGTGTTTTTCAGTGTTGATTCATACAGTCTTATTTATATATGCATATATATGTTTGGAAGACTGTCTATGCATGTATTTCCTTGGGGAGGCCTTCACAGTAGCTACACTGGTCGACTGTGGTATAAGAAGATAAAGAGAACTGTGTTGGTTATAAATAATTGTTCTTTATGTGTGTTAGAGCAGCACTTTTTGGTAGTTCCATTTGCATGTAGAGTATTAATTAAGAGATAACTGTCACTGCAGGTTGGCTGCAGAAGGCTGCAGGATCCAGCAGAGAGATAAATGCCAATGCCAAGTCATACAGGTTGGAGAGCATACAGGAAGTCCATAATGAAAAATTAGCTTAAAATTAAAACTCACTTATTACTAACTTACTGTTTTATATGCAGAGATGAAAAGGTCCAGAATGCAGTCGTTAAGGGTTGTACATACCAGGTGCAGGGGTTGGGGGTTTTTAGGGGCTTTTTTTGGGTAATCTACGAGTGGCAGACTAGAAATGGAAATTTTGGGATGCAATCAGTAAACTTGTTAGGAGGGTATAGGTGCCCTTTTTAACAAGAGTGTGTACAGCTTTCAGCACACTGGGAAGTCTTAGAACAGATTGCAAAGAGTCATCTCAGCTTGATTCAGAAGGCTTGTAAGTGTCCTTCATGTTTGAAAGTGTTTTGGTTTCTAATTAATTTAGCCAGAAGACATGTTATTTCTGACCTTCAAAAACCACTGCCTGTCTCATCCCAGTTTTAAAAGATCCTTAAACCATTTTATTAAAAAAACCCAACAAAAACAAACAACAAATACCAGCAACCTACCCTGTCCTGTTGTGAGCAGCAAAGTACAAAATAGAGATACATAGCTTTTCTTAGTGATCCATTATACGTATAACATGTTTTTCCACAGTATGGGGTCTGGATTTGTGTTTATATGACATAGTAGTGCCATTTAATATAACATGAAATCTTCATTTCCATTAACTCACCAGCAAAAATCCCAGTAATTTCAGTGAAGAGATATCTACTTTGCAAATTGTAATTTAATACCATTTTCTCACTGACATTGAAGTCAGTAAGAATCTCGTTACCACTTCAAAATAAGACTCTCTTTCTGTGTGCTTAGATGAGATGTAGATAGAGGAATTTTTTTCTTCAGTCTCAGTGACAAGGGCTGCCAACACTGTGAATGGAAAAATGCACTGTTCTGCCATAGCTAAACAGCCTAAACAGAGCTGTCTACTGTTGTACTGCTTTAAGCAGCCATCAGAAAGTTCTATCTATGTATGTATGTGAGTTGGGCATAGGATTTATGCAATCTGATTGAGAATGAAAATAATGGCCCTTCAAATTTTTATAGTCAAATTACTTTTTCAAAGTATGTAACTTGCAAAGCATCTTTTGAAAGTAAGTTGATAATGCCGGGTTTTTAGGGACAATCTAGATAGATGAACAACAGTTCTGCATTACAGAAATCCGTGAAGCAAAGAAGACGACACATTTTTGAGATCATATTTCAGCTCAGGAAAATTTTCATTGGTTCATGAATTATAGTCAGAAAAATCTGATTTATAAGAAGAATAGAAAGTAAACAAGTTTTTTTCCTTGTTCTTATTGTCATTGCCAGCAAATCTCTCTGCTTTAAGAGTTTGAGTCTGGTGGGAAGATTTCATAAGTGCATGTGTTTTAGGGCTCCTCAGAGACTGGGTCATCTATTTCAGCTCGCCTACCCTGCAACAGCAGGAAGATATTACTACTGCTTCTCTCCTATCCTACTTTTCTCCTAAATGCCATTTTCCAAAAGTGTCTAGCACTATTTTCTCTAAAATACCTCTAGTGGAAGTGCAGTTCACTCATTGGTGTTGTTGAAGCAAAGCACTTCTCTAGCAATTGATGACATATTGAGGATGAAAGCTGAGCAGTTGATGGGTTCATTCTTTGTAATACCATGTAAATAAGCTTACATGCTGCAAATAGCCTTTTTTTTTTGTTTGTTTGGTTTTTTTGTTTGTTTCTTTAAGGGAAGGCAGCTTGTACGTAACTGTAAACTGGGGGTTGTGGCCAGGTGGAAGTGCCTGAGGCTCGGGGGTTGAAGGCACAGTTCTGCCCTACTCTGCTCCCAGTCATTCCCAACTCAGCAGCAGCCCCACTCTCCTTCCCTGCTCTGATACCCATGGTGTTGTGCAGCACCAATTGACAGAGCCTCAGCTTTAGACTTAGTTAAGCCTTAATATATTTAATATAGAAATTCCTATACATTACTACCAGTCCATTGTTCCAGTCTTCCCCATTGTTTATTTGCTATCTTTTTATGGGTTGTATTTACCATGCTTGTCCCTTTGAGCTTTTCCATATGTGACATCAGTTCTACTTCCAATTTATAATTTGTGCCATGTTTTAGAGCAGTGCTGATCATGGCAGAGACCACTGCAATTTTTTTTTTTACATATTTACAATTGTCTTGTACATATGTATTTAATGTATCCATTATTAGCTCAGGTGTATCTCTTTTTAAATGTTCTTACAACATATTTTCTTTGTGTTTTACTTTCTTTGGGGACTCATATCTTTAGGAAATGTATTCACCTCTTCATATATTGCTATATTGAATCTGTTCTTGCTGAAGTTTGCCTATATTTTTCATTTTCATGTAAGATAATTTTTTGGAGTATATAAAAATCATTTAAAGTCGTATCTTTTCAAGTATGAAAATGCCAACAAGTTAAAGTGTGCTTTTCCTCACAAGTGGCCAAAACCATGAGATTTAAATACCCTTAAGTCCAGTATATTTGCCTGTGAAAAACAGCTTACTGTTGAATCAAGATCACATATTAAAAACAAGAACTTTTGCTTTTTTAAAATATGGGCAAGAAAGTTAAAGCAGAACAACCAAATGTTTTGCTATGTGGATACCAGAAGAAGCAGAATGGGAAGAAAATCAGAAGTTTTATTTTTGTGGGTTTTCTTAGAATGAAATATTTTTAGTGTTGTGTGCTTCTCAGCTGTATGGAAAAAGTGTTATAATCAATCTAATTGGCTTTTGTCATACTTAATGGGTTTTGTGATTTTTAAATGAATTTGTTAAGACTTCAAGAGTAGATATTGCCAAATATTTTTAAATGCCTTCCATTCCATGTAAAAAAAAAAAAAAGAATTGGAAAGGAATATGCACATCATTTACGATTCCTCTAGAAAGTGTGTTAAGTAGTTTTTTCCTTAATGTGTAGCTTGTTCTATAAATGGCAGTATAGATAGCTATCTCTCTTTTCACTTGGAATCAAATAGGAGCTCACTGCAAAACTCTGCCAGTTCTGGATGAAGTTGTACAGAAATAGGTGTCCCAGCTGGTTGGCCTAGGGTTCTTGTGAAAAATTGGTTCATATTATAGCCGGCCCCCTTTTCTCTGCAGACCATGTAACTTTGGGACAAGAGAGCAACAAAAGGAGGGCTGAGGAGAATAGCCATCTTTTATTGGGTGAAGGGGGAAAATGCTGTGATGAAGGATGAGGAAGAATCTGAGGTAATGTAATGCCTTCTTTGCCTCAGTCTTTAGTAGTAAGACCAGTTGACCTTGAGGTCCCCAGCCCCTTGAGCTGGAAGACAGGGATGGGGAGCAGAACGAAGCCCCCCTAATCCAAGAAGAAATATTCAGTGACCTGCTGTGCATCTTAGACATCCACAAGTCTATGTGGATCAGCCCAAGGGTACTGGGTGGGTGGGAGCTGGCAGAAGAGCTCAACAAGCCACTTCCAGTCATTTA
>VYXD01004259.1:19633-54071 GCA_013397195.1 Hylia prasina | reverse complement strand
TTCTCACCTCCTTCTCTTTTCTGGCTAGGAAAAGCTGTGCCCCACTTTGTTTTGATTTTCTTCTCAAATCTGCTATCACAGAGGTGTTACCATCACCTCTAGCAGCAGGTCCATCCTCAGAGCCATCAGGGACTGGCTCTTCCAGACATGGTGGAAACTTCCCACAGCTTCTCACAGAAGCCTCTCTGCCCCCATCACCAAAACCAGGCTATGCAAAACCAACACGAATGCCTGCTGAGTAAAGAATCCTATCCCAAAATTGGTATAATGGATACACAAGCATCCTCCCACTAGTAATTACAAAGGATTTTATTCTTGTTTGGTTGATTTCTAGGTTGCTTGACTTGGTTTTTAAACACAGCCAAAGGGAATTAAAGGACTGCTGTATAATAAATTTGAAACCATGAGTATTCAGCAGAGAAATAGATATTTTAAAACATTTATATCCTGGATTAACTAGGGGAAAATCTTACTTCTTTAAAGAACAAGAGTACTTCTCAAATATTTATCCATTGCTGCTTAGCAGGTTAGCAGCAAACTTTTGCAGAGCTACTAAATTCCTTATTTAGAGAGAGATAATGGCATCATTTTTGAACTTAAAAGAGAATAGCTAAATTATGCTGTTTTAATTACATTGCTTTTGTAACGTTAATTTTTATTCTTATTGCAATTAAGTGCATTTTAGGGGGAAAAAAAAGCATCTATGGCACATGCAAGATGAGGAGGTGATCCAGGACAGCCAGCAGAGCCTTACTACAAGCAGATCATTCCTGACCAATCTAGTGGCGTTTTATGATGGAGTGACTGCAACAGTCTGAAAGGGAATACTGACCAATATCATCCATCCAGATTTCTCTAAGGACTTTGAGGGGCTCCTACATGACATGCTGATCTCCAGACTGGAGAGACATGGATTGGAAGGGCAGGGGTTAGTGAATAAGGAATTGGCTGGATGGATGCAGCCAGAGAGTTGCAGTCCGTGTCTCTGTGGCCGGATGGAGGCCAGGGATGAGTGGTGTCCCTCAGGGCTGTCTTGAGACTCAGGCTCCTCAGTATCCTTGTCAGTGACAGAGGCAGTGGCACCGAGTGCACCCTCAGTACATTTGCAGTTGACAGGAAGCTGAGCAGTGCAGGTGACACTAGAGAAACATGGGATGTCATCCAGGGGCACCAGGACAAGCTTGAGAAGTGGGCCACTGGGAGTCTCATGAAATCCCATAAAGCCAAGAGCAAGATTCTGTACATGGATTAGGGCAATCCCAGCAGACATGAGCACAGGGTTGGAGAAAAATTTACTGAAAAGGACTTGGAGGTTCTCATGGCTGAAAAGACGGACTTGACCCAGCAATGGACCCTTGCAGCCCAGAGAGCCAAACGTGTTCTGGGCTGCATCCAGAGCAGTGTGGGCAGCAGGGCAGGGAGGGGATTCTGCCCCTCTGCTCTGCTCTGCTGAGAGCCCACCTGCAGGGCTGCATCCAGCTCTGGGGTCACAGCACAGGTGAGGACATGGTACTGCTGGAGTGAGTCCAGAGGAGGCCACGAAAATTATCTAAGGACTGAAGCACGACTCCTGTGAGGACAGGCTGAGACAGCTGGGGTTGTTCAGCCTGGAGAAGAAAAGGCTTTGTAGAGACATTGTAGCTCCCTGCAATGCCTAAAGGGCACTTACAAGAAGGCTTCTCAAGAGTGTAGAGGCAAGTGATAGGCAAGGAGTAATGGCCTTAAGTTGAAGGTGGCTAACTTTAGGTTAGCCATAGGGACGGAACTCTTTCCTGTGTGGGTGGTGAGGCACTGGAGCAGGTTTCCCAGAGAAGGGGTGGATGCCCCATCACTGGAGGTTTTCAAGACCAGGTTGGACTGGGGCTTTGAGCAACCTGGCCCAGTGGGAGATGTTCCTGCCCATGGCAGGGAGGTTGGAACCATGCCATCTTTAAAGTCCCTTCCAACCCAAACCATTCTAAGATTCTATGGATTTGACAACTTTTGTGTAAAAAACGCCCCTCTATTATCCAGGGGGCTTATCCAGAAACTTGTGAAGCTTCTTTCCTACCTGTTTTTCATATCATAAATATAAGTGTTTGTATAAGCCAAACTAAAGATAATATTTAGCTCTTATTGGGCGTCTTAAGTAACTAGTCTGTACATGCCATCTGTCAGAACATTATTATAGAAGGCTATTCTATAAACTTAGCCAACCAATTTACATTTCTTTCTTTCATGTACCTCTTCCAGACTTTAAACCAAATAATTCTCCATTTTAGAAACCCTACCTGCCATCTTCTATCCTCTCTTAAAAACCCTCTTCAAAATGCTCTTGCTTAATCAGACATGAAAATGCTAACCTTTTAAGACAGAGCAGAGTATGGCAATTTATTTTTGTTAAACCTGTAAATACTGGATCACTCATCTATGCCAGAATATGAAGTGGCTCATGGCCACTTTCTCACATTCTAGTAGTAGTAGTTCTAGACTTCTAAATGATTTTTTATTCTCTCATTTTTCAGCTGACTTTTATCGTGGAATGCCATCCTGTGAAGTTTAATTATCTGAAAAAGTGTTTGCTAGAACAAAGCATGGGTATGCACAAGACCTGAATAAAATATTGCCTTTGTCAGAAAGAATGAATAGAATAACTCAGATTTTCAAAGACAAATATTTGCAGTATTATGATGTTTAGTCTATAGAAAAGTCCACACATTTTTGTAGTCTTCCATCAGAGCCGTTTGAAATTTGCTCTTGTTTCAGATATGAAGGGGCCCTGCATGGAAAACAGTTAAGCTGGTTTTTTTTCCAACACTACCATCAATTTCCAAAGGATACTCCCTCTCTCAACAGTCCTGCTTTTCTCATACCTTTATCACAACATTGCTCCAAGACTACCAGTTTAAGTACAAAAATGCAAAATTTTAAAAAGAAATTAAAAAGACGTAAGATTAAAATATTACTGCCATAGTTAGTTTAACCACACCACATACACATTTTCTGTTGCTTGGTCAAGCTGGCGGCTGAACACATTTGCTGCTCATGCATATTTTGTAACACACCTATGCAAACACTGCTGCAGGTCTTGACCCTTTAAGGACTTTGTGGCATTTTTATAGATCTCTCTGCATTTACTGACCAAAATCCATGTATAATTTCTCCCATACAGGCACGCTGCATTTCTCCAGAAACCTCCTCAACAGCCATTCCAAAGAACAGGGGAGAAGAAACATGCCTATAACCTACTCCTCTCTGAGCACCACCTGAGCAGAGCTACTGTATACTCTGGCCCAGAATAAAATGCTCAACAGCTTACAAATACAGCAGTAAATATGCTCATCTCATACAATCAAGGACCCACTTGAACCCTGTGTGGTGCCATGAGCCTTGTTTGGTCTTACTAACACACTGGAAATTATCTTTAGTTGGAGACTATTTTCTGGGAGGCTAAACCAAACAGGATCCAACATGGATAATAGTGAGGTGACTCTCTTCTCAGAAACTACATCTTTAACATGTACAGTTTTCATAGTATTGCATGTCTAATGAAAAATACAGGGGCACTCCAGACAGGATTTCCTGATTTCCTTGCTATAAAGGACACATTAAGGGAGGATTGACACACACATGCCTTCAAGACATGTCGAAGAGTTTCATATACTAGAGATGATTTTGAGTAGAGAAACAAGACAGAAGAGATAGTGGCAATGATTTTACCCTCATTCACTTTTAAAGATCAAAAACATTTTCTCATTCATAAATTTTAACTGCCTTCCTTATAAGTCAAAGAAAATGAGAAGACTCAGCCCTTGCTCAAGTTTCCATCCAGCACCCAGAATTCATGGCTGCATGTTGGACTACTGTTAGCTTTGTTTTCCTGAGGAAAACCCCAGGTTTTACCTTTTTTTCCCCTTGAACTGAAGATCACAGAAAGCCAAAAAAACTGCACTGTTATAGGGGTAAAAACTGAAATGCACATTGACTCTTTGTGCTTCAATAGTATGGAAGCGATTTATTCCTTATTTTACTGAGTAAGAATCCAATATATGCCATGCAACAGAGACAGATTTACATCCAGCTACAATACAATGTAAGGGAAGTTTTGTGGCTCAGTAGTATTTTTCCATTGGCTATTTTTATATTAAGAGTCTCATGCATGCTGCAAAGTTATAAACTAAAACATACTAATAGATTGCAAAGTTTCCTCTTCTAGGCTTGATTCAAAGGTAACACCATTCACACATCTCCCTGCCTCACACAACTCCTATTTTGACAGAGATACACCAGAACACACAGGAAATACACAATTTCACCATCCATTCCCCCACCTGAAGCCTGGCCACTTTGTTGGCTTGTGAAGCATTAGGTTAAGCACAGACAAAGAATTCAGCTTTTAACAAGAAACAGGACAAGTTTCCTGGGCTATTATCCCAAACATCTCCACCTGTTAACTCTGTTGCTTTTCTGACTGTGCTAATAGAAAACACATCAGGGATCATTAATAAAAAAGTAATGTATCAATCACCAGACATGATGCAAAGTTTGTAAGGTGAGAAACTTTACGGTTTCCCTAGCTTTAATCACAAAATTCATACAGAGATGTAATGAAAATGAATAATAAGCTGCCACTAATTATCAGAGAACTTATGTGACTGCCTGTATAAAAAATCTTGACAGAGGAAGATTAAGAAAAATTATTTGTAAAACAAATAACTATAGGAGCAAAAGCGTACATGCAAAACAGTTTAAAACTTTGCAGAAATAACAAAATTACAACAGATTAAAAATCTGCAGGCCACAAGGAAGAAAGGACATAATAGTCTCTCTAAGGAACAGATAAAAAAATGCAAGCTATCCAAAATGAAGAAAAAACCATCCAAAGTAGCTGCAGAAAGAAGGGGAGAAGTTTATTGGGAAAATTCACAACATTGACTAAAAGACATCCTAAGCCTTGTAGAAGATGAAAAGAAAATCTTTCCATCCTGAGCCAATACAGATGGAGAAAAAAAGGAGCAGATGTGCCTTTTTTGTCTTTGGTACAAAGTTAAATTGTGCAAGATACTGATGAGCATTTTGCATTGCTATTTCTGCTTCTGTAGTTTTACATGTTGAGCTTTTGAAACTGGACAGCAATTGCTTTCTTCTTTCATTTTATAATGAAAAATGTGTTGACTGCAATAATGATTAAAATATTTCTATAGCTGCAGTCTCACAAACTGCACTACAGACTAAGAAAAAACACCCTATTCCTTCTGTAGATATCTGAAGAACCTGGTTTTACCAAAAGTGGTGTTCTGCCTGAAGTTACAGAGCAGAGTCAGGAGTGTGTACACATAAATGACCAGTAATGAGCTTTGCTGCCCTTTTCTTATAGGCAAGTAAGAAAACAGAAGAGTTAGTATTGATGCACGTGTGTGCCTGATTTTCTGAAAGGCCAGTGCTGGTTTTTGCTACAGAACAGATCATTCTGCTGTTTTCCTTGGACACAGAGAACAGCAGGTTCCATAAAGGGACTATTTGTAAATTAAAATATAATTTACCCAGGGCTAAATATTTGTAGTACATTTGTGGAAATGTGCTGCATTGCATAATCCCTTACTATAACTAACATTCCTTAATACTAAAATGCTCTTAAGATAGACCAATTGACATATTAAAAAGCTGGGTTTCTTGAATAGAATGTGGTATTAGTTGTTTGCTTGTATTAACCCAAACTGAAAACTTAGAAACACCTCCCAAAACTGAAAATTCCATTCCCTATAATATTTCATTGGGAGGACTCCTCAGACGCCAAATACATTTCCCACACTAACATTGAGGCACTATGATCTGTGTTGTTTGACCTGTGACAGTGGCTTGCATCCTAATTTTATTATTTTTTTTTAATATCAAGCTGAAGTCTGACCCATTCATTGTGTCTGTGCCACCTGGGAAATGTTCTCCACCTCCACAGTCAGGCTCAGGGCAAGCAAATCACAGCAAAATCCCTTCTGAGACCTTTTGGGAGAAAGGAAGACAAGTTTTGTAGCAAGCTGTGGGTCAGATGTGACACTTCTGGAAACTTCATGCTTGCCTCAGATTGTGCAAACGTGGCAAATGGGATTGTGTAACTTCTAAAGAAGTTTTGACCTTGCCCAGGCTGGCCTGGCCCTCATTTTTAGCCCTTCTGGTACAGGTCACCAACAATTCTGATTACACCTAGGGTATACACTAGTGAGAGGTGAAGCACAGTAATACACTGAGGAATCAGGTCATGAGGAGCACATTTCAAATAATGTGTGCATTTCCATAGTGCATGCTAACCTCAAAGCTACACTCATGTATGAGCTAAATACTTACGATTTATGAGGAAAATTTCAGGCATCTTACAATTGAAGCATTTTTAAACTTTATCCTTCTTTCATCAAAGGGATTTAAAATCTGAAATATAAAATTCAAAAGTTCAATATAAAAAGGATTTTGAAAGTTTTTGTGCAGCTTTAGCTAAACAATGTTGTATTCCCTCACGTCAGAAGACATCTAAAGCAGCCCATAGCAACCAATCCCTCAATTACAAAGAGCTTTGTCAAAGCTGTGCATGTCACAAGGTACCTGAGTACTCAGAGATTATGGGGTAATAGCATCTCAGTCCCATGGTAATGAAAAAATATGCCTGTTTGGAGGAGGTGTTCAGGCTTTGTGCCCTCCAGCAGCTGAACCAGACAACTCAAGAGAAACAAGCAGGCCTGCTTGAGAATGAGATCTTATCTCATTTCTGTGCATTCAGCTCACAGCCCAGCTCCCTGCACACACCTGCTTTGGCAAACTCCCAGAGTGTGCCCATTTTAAAGATCTACCCAACACCCCTCACTGCTCAGTGCAGTGCTTCTCCCAGAGATTAAGGACCTGTCCAAAAGTTCGGGTTTACATTTTTGAGAGCTCTCCTGGAGATGAGCAGCAAACCCTTTTTCAGGCTGTGAGGAATGAGCAAAACTAGAGGAGACATTAGGAAGTGAGAATGAAACAGCCCGGAGACACACTGGATATGTACAAAGGTGCCAAGAGGTGCCAGAGGGACATAAACTATTAACCTATCAATTAAGAGTAAGTCAAAGCTAGCACATGTCATGTGGGAACAGAAAAGTTGATTCACCCCTCAGCAGAGGTTTGGCACTATGTGTGCTTGAGCATTTGTCAGGTACCTTTCCAGAGAAAGCTGCCATGACAAAGCATCATCCACAGTGTTAGTCTTCTCCTCATGTCTGCTGAACCCTCACTCTGTCTAATGAAAGGAAGAGAACAGCCCAAATTAAACAAGCAGGCAGTTCTCCCTTAGCAGTTTGAATAAATGACAGCTCTGCCTAGCAATATCAGAACCCAAATCTATATTAAATTTTTACCAATATCTTTTAGAGCAGAAGTTTCATTTACTGAAAAAGAGGGAGGAAATAAAAGAAGAAAATTAATTATAAGGCTGAAAGGTTTGTGTTTGCACTGCAAGGAGCAAAGTATCCCAACCAAAGAGTTGTCAGGCAATGCAGAAGAAATACAGGATTTTGCAAGATAGTTTGTAGATGAAGAATATGGCAGAGGAGCTCGGAATAGAACAACCCAACTCCTGCAGATGAAGAGAGGAGTGCTAACTGGACAGTACAAGCAATCCAAGGTCAAATGGAAAAACTTCATCACTTTGTTTTTGGTGCTACCTATTCACTCAGAGACCAGGCCAGTATTCCATGAGGAAGCAGAACTTGTTTGGGGGATATGAAGGCCAAAAAAGTGAAAATTCTAAGATGAGCTGAAAAGTGTGTTCTTATTTTGCTCCTAGTACTAAAAGACAAGACTCACAACTTGAAAAATTGTCATACTAGATGCAAAACTATGATCCCTGATATTTTACCTGCTTCAACTCAAGCAAGATCTACTAGAAGAGAACAGCAAGGCATCTTAGAGTAGATTTCTACAAACCTTGTAAAATTAAGTGTTAGGAAAGTCTGGCCCTTTAAGCTGTTCAAATATCAGTTTTTCACTGACAGTGTTAGCAAATTGAATGTCAAAAAGCTTCTTCGAATGAAATGCAAACCCAATGTTCAATATCTCTGATGAAATAAAATTATATGTAATGATTTGAAAAAGATTTGTTTGAAAGATTTGAAATGATTGTTGAAGTTATAAATATATATTGCCTAGTTTGAAATTAAAATTGAAATGTCTTTAGAGAATTTCCATCTCTATCAGTTTTCATCATTTCCTTGCCCACCCTATTATGACATAATGGTTAGAAACTTTTTTTTGTGAATGTTTGTTATCTGTTTTTAATTTTAAAGTTAATTTCTATAAAATGTTGAGACTCTACAGCAAACAAAGGAGGAATGAAGATCCAAATTAAAAAAGTATATAATTAATAGGTATCAGCAGCTCTTGATAACTTTTACAAGACTGAAATAAGAGCATGTAATGATCACATGCCAGCACAGTGATAGTATGAAAAAAGGCTTTTGTAGGCTTAACATCCTTACAATAATAAAAACTAACACTTTACACAAAATAAAAAATCGAAAATCTTCAAAACTTATTATTTTTCAAAATGCTTTTATTGGAAGTTTTTGTGCATTTCCAAGATATTCACAAAGCACAAAATTTCAAGTGGTGGAGTTTAAACAAAATAACCTACTTGCCCAAGCTCAACCACCCTGTTACCACCCTTATAAATAACTTAAGATCATCAAAGAACATCCATATTTCTTCAGTATTTTACTCTCTCTTTGTAAAGCAAAGCCATTAGAGAGAAAAGCTCACATTATTTCTTTCCATAAAATATTAATCCTAAGATGTCCAGGAGAAGGGTGAAGAGAAAAAATTTAATTCATTGCAAACTTACATATCAGAAGCATTTCTGGCTTAGAAAATGCATCTACAGTTTAAACAACATCACTCCTATCTGGAAAGTTAGGAAGCAGATGCATATGCAAGGAGTTCTCAGCTTTCATGAGATGTAATAGACAACAGTGAAAGAGGTGGTATTCCAGATACACTGGCTTATCTATATCACTTAAATTTATTACTTC
Organism: Hylia prasina; assembly: GCA_013397195.1. Taxonomy (NCBI): domain Eukaryota; kingdom Metazoa; phylum Chordata; class Aves; order Passeriformes; family Sylviidae; genus Hylia; species Hylia prasina. Next base: position 45,042 of record VYXD01004259.1, on the reverse strand, counting down.
ATTCTACTTGAATCCATTTCTCTGACTTTAAAAGCTGAAAATAGGGTTTATATTTCCAACCCACTTTCAGCAGGGTTTAAGGCAGTGGAAATAATAGCTATGATCTGTGTAACTAACAGCAGGACTTGTTTTCAAGTGACAAGATATACCAGAAGGATTTGTGAGAGGGCACGTGGAACCAGGCGTCTTGTACTAATTGGAACTATCTTTCCATTTCACTTCTTGACTAAAACTGCCAGACTCTGCTTCCTCTGTCACAGTTTGCTTCTATTCAGCCTAATACCACAAATCTACCTTTCCCCTTACTATTCTTATTATATGGGAATATCACATTTAATTAGCTATATGACTTAATTTTATATTAAGTTTAAAATTCTGTTTTTGTTGGTACACGTTGAAGCCTCATTGGTGACAAGATTGGATTCTTGTATGGTTTTTTTGCCAGATCACTGTACTGATGGCAGATCATCTAATCTTTTCCCTATAATATTTTTTAAGTAGGTGGACTATTTTTTAGTTGACCACATGAGAGAAGACATGACCTTCTGAGAGAAACCCTCAGAGAAGGTCTATTTTTCTCCTAGATTTTGTCTTTCTACATTAAGATTTAGGTAATAATAAGATAATTTTTTAGACTGACAGTTCAGCTACACTCACCTATAAACTTCTATTTCAATTTTACATGTGAAAAATTATGCTTTTCCTTACATCAGAAAAAATTTGCTTAAAATAGATGGTTAAACACCTGCTCAATTCCAGCTTCTCACTTATGTCTCTAATGACACCTTCATATTACATTTATCCAGTAAATGGATGTGTTTTATATGCAAAGCTGTAAAGTAATCCTACCCATTCCAAATGAATGATAATAATAGATTTCCCAAAATGTTTCTTTCATAAATCAAACTAAGAAGTTTCCAGTTGATGATTTCATTCTGTTATTTTCATCCTCTGGCAGAAGAAAAAATCTGAATAGACTTTCAAATTAAAAAAAAAAAAAAATTATACTGAAATTCAATTGAAATATAATGTACTGCATAAAACCACGATAAGGGAAGGATCCTGTTATAAAAGAAGCAAATCACTTGTCTGCTTTTTGGTCCCATCTTTCATAGAGGTGATGGTGGGCCCTCACATCAGCAGCAAGCGAGGAAAACATCACTAGTTGAAGGGGAGGATTTCATGGAAGATAAATGCAGGAAGGAGAAGCTGCCCTACCTCAGGACATGTGGGAACAGCATAACCTGCTGCCTTGCAGCCCTGGCACTGGGGACCCACACAGCCAGCCTGCTCCACCAGGAGTCCCTTCCCCAAATCCTCCCATCCACCACGCATGGACCTGCTTCCTCACATTATTTTTCCCTCTACATATTTCAAGAGTCACAGAACCTGTGAGTGTAAGTTTTTGAGAAACAGAGCATCTTGGACTCAGATCATTCAAGGAAAGAAATTAAATGTTTATGCTGGTTTCTGACATAAAAGCCATCTGAGCAGGACCTCAGAGGAGTGGCACCTGAGCTCTCAGGGGCAGGTGCCCTGTGAGGTTGGTCCTGTCAGTCACTTGAGAAGTCAGACCACAGGGCTCAAGGAAGGTTCTCTTCCTTCTCCTTGAAAGCTGCAGCTATTTCCCAGCAGCAATCTGATGCATTGTGGATCCTCTGCCCCACATCCTGCAAAGTTCATGTGGAGAAAAAAGGCTTTTGCAAAACAGGCCTCTCTCACCCCATCCCTCCGAGGCAGCCTTGCTGCAATGCACGTGGATGGGCAGCTGAAAGGAGAGATGGATTGCTCTCACAGACTGTCCCTAAACTTCAGATATGTTTCCTTGGTTACCACAGAAGGTGTTTTTTTGCATTTCCTTGAAATGGCCTAACAGTCACCAACACAGACATTCAGAATGCATATTAATAAATGGCAAGAAAATATGTTTGTCATTTTTCTCTCCGGGTTGCTTGCCTGTTTTCCCCCTACTGCAGAAGCACACTGTATGGTTCCCTCCAGAGTGGGAGTTATCAGCCAGCCTCATCAACCACCTCCAAAGTCTTGCCATTCCAATTTCCTCTCCTGTTTCTCAATATACCCTGGCACGGCCACTCAGAGCAACTCTGTGTCTGCAGCTTATGTCAGCAGCTGCTGTGTGCAGTGGAGCTCATAAATCTCAGAGCCAGTACATCAGATTTTAAAGGAACACATGCATGCAAGGAAAACTGTTAATTGTGAAGCTGAAGCACTTTCCCTCTTCCTCTTAATATCAGAGTGCTGGGTGTACAGCTTTCTTTAGCAGCTGGCAGTCCACATTACTATTTGAGGCATCATTGGACAGTGACCATAAATGTCCAAAGGCAACTGGCTGGTCAGACACATCACTGCACAGCACCAGCAACCTCCACACATCTGCAAAAACAAGTTATTCTACACAAACTCCTACTCAGTACATCCTAGTTGCTTCTTTCCAGTTCCTTCAGAAACAGCAGTTGAAGAAGAACAGCATCAAACCTGATGCAAGACAGGAATAGGAATTTCATTAAAACCTGCTTGTTGAATTTACTTTGGGAAAATAAAATTACAAGTTTCTTGTCCACACCACCTTTTTGTAGTGGCAATTTATTTTTAAAAAAAAAGTTTCAAAGATTCACTTGTATTCAATCCAATTGGCTTCTAAGAATAAGTTCATAATTTATCATTCCTTCATTAGACCATTCTGTCTGTTTTCCCTTGCAAATTAATACTGGGCAATGGATGTTTACATTATCATTAATGTGTACAAGGATGCAGTTTAGAGTTACCATTATTAAGTAATCACAGAATAAATAAACAACAATGCTTCATTTCAATGTAATTTTATTTCCTTTTTTATTGTTTCTAATTTCATTTTTTTTAATTCTATGCTGTCCCTTTTGCTTTTCAGTAGAAAATGAAACTGTATTGTTACTCTAATTAAGACATCATATTTTTTTTTTTACTTTAAGAACTGCAATAATTAACTACAAAACCAATTCCATCTAGAATTACATCCTATGACCATGAAAGATGTTTGGCATATTCTGATTTGTTTACATTCTCAGTGGTTTTCCTGAGTGCTATCCCACACCCACAGAAATTGACTCTGAAAACAAAGAGAAATACACTATATCTCATGCATAATACATGAATGCTATTGTATTGGCTGTAGATTTTTCAGTGTTTGTGAAACTGAAATTTTAGCTGAAACTAATGTACAAAATGGTGTTGCCTTATAGGTAGCTAATTGCTTTTATTGAGCCTGACAACTGCTTCCTATCAGCATTAGCTGAATGTTAATTCCAGTAAGAATATAGCACTCATGAACATGCCAAAGCAGTTAAATATCTTGAACTTACATATAGGACAAAATCTTAGAAAGCAGAAACTCATTTTCCTTACTTCTGGAAATCACAGCTCTCATTTCTAGCAGGCAGAGGGCCATGTTCCAAGCAAACTCTGATTTTCTTGTGGAGCACAAAGTATTTACAGGTCTCTGTGTTGCCTCTGCAGCAGCACAGATCTGTGAGGACAGTGCTACACTTGCACTGTGATGTGCAAGGAGCAGCAAGTCTCTGTGAAACTGCATAAATAAATCTGCTCATTTTCCTGGAACAAATTTTATTATCCATGCTGAATGAATTTTTGGTGTTTTGGTTTGTGGATGTGTTTGGTTTTGTTTTGTTGTTTGTTTCTTTGTTGGGTTTTTTAAAGGGGTTTTTTTTTGTCTTGTTTTAGGTCAAATAACATCAACAACAGAATGTTGTGTGTTAAAATATCAGAACATCCTCACTTTTCAAGCCTGCATGTGTCATGAACATTAGGGGCTGTGACATCTGCCAGCCAAAGAGTTAAATCCTGCCTAGCTGGCACAGGATTTTTTTTTGCTATTTTCTTATCCTCATCACACAGCTCTTACCTGCTGTAGCCATACTCTGTATCCCACATAAATCCATGACAAATTTAAACCACAACTTTTTGGTCTAAACACAGAAAGTCTGCCAGGATCTTTCTTCTAAGATAATTCAGGCTGAGCTTAATGTAGCAGAAAGCTGCAGTTTACAATCTATACCAAGAATCAACAGGGACTACAACACAAAAATCAAAAATACCTCTAAAGAGTTTTTAAAAAAGAATTGTCTAATTATATGTTTTCTGCAAAGCTGATTCCATTATTGAGAATAACAGGTATTGTCTGGCCCTGTTTTTTATATACAAGTGCAAATTAGCTCTAGTTTAACTGCAGTAAATGTAACTTCACATGGAAAACTGATGCACAGCTTTCTTCATAGGTAAAAATGTGAATGTGAAGTATATTAGTGACAGAGTTATGAAAAGTTTACTGTAGATGGAATCTGATGAAAACCACAGGAACCTGACTTTTTTCCAAAACCTCTGTACTGGTGTGTCAGCATGTTGAGAATCTAACATTTATTGAATTGAGAATCCTGATAACCATATCTCCCCCAGACAAAAAAAGTGATGAGGGAAACAACATAAAAGTAATAGAAGGTTAAATGCTAATTTTGAAAAGGTAAACCTGTTCAAAGATGAGACATAGAAAATTAAGTAAGGCTTAATTTTTTTTCTGAAAATCTAGGAATCAAAAACTTCCACACCCAAATTATACTAAAATAACTTAAATATTCCTGGGAATTCAAGCAGATTTGGACAAAATACAGGCAATATCTGTTTCTTACAGAGTCAATTTTAAGCACTTATTAATATCATAATTATTTCTGATACTGTAACTGTGAAACTCTGGAACTTACGAATTCTGTTTTAAAGCTGAATTCTTCAAATGTTATGCATTAATACCATGAGATGTAACAATTACAAAGCAATTGACTTCAATATAACAAGAACACCATTCCCTATAATAAAATTTACTGCAATTTGATCAAATCAATACCTGCCTTATTTCAGGAACATTTATGTGAAGATAATAGTAAGATGTTTTACTTTAAATCATTATCAGTTTTCTTTCAATCAGATTACATATTATATATACCAGGTTATCATGAAGAAGAAACCACAGATGATTTCAATTACCACTAAACTCAGAACTGTACTCTCTCTTCTCCTGTGGGCTTTTATCAGCTTCTGCTGAAGAACCCCATTTCCCATCTTGTATCTTGCTCATGTCTATCATCTCAGAGCTAATGGGTGCTTTGTGAGTCAATATAATAATTGGCCTTGTGAACAAGGTGCACAGACAACTGAAGGCAAATATTTAGTTGCACATCCCAAGTTTTATCACACAAGGTGCAACTGTATTGAAGCACAGTTTGCAGTGACAGAATATTAAGGTCTGTCTGAGCTGGACAGAGAACAACATTAAAAGCAGTCCTTTGCACTCAAGGCTGCAGCCTCTCCATTTATCTACCATTCTGGAAAAGCTGTGCTAAAGCTAACCTTCTGTTAAATTCCAAATTGTGCACCATCTTACTTTATTTCCTTCCTTTATCCTTGGCTATGATTAGTGCACACCTGCTGTTGATCGCAAACTTCTGCCCAGGTACTTTGGTTCAGGCTGGGTAAGGAACGACAGGACTCACAGCCTTGGGGTGAAAGCAGGGTGAAAAGACCCTGGATCATGCGCAGGGGAATGAAGGTGCCTTGGAATATATTTTGAAAGGTAGTTCTGAAACCCAAAAGTGCAAGATAACCAAAGTACAGAACAAAACACCAGAGATAACATGAGGACAACTATCTTGCCTCTGCTCTGTCAATATGACCATCAGGATGGGCCCTGTTTGAGCTCTCCCTGGACTGNCTCTTCTCCACTGGACCCCAGAGGAAGATTGGACTCATCAGATTCATCTCACCATCACTGAACCCTTCTTCATCGGGATCATCTCTATTCCAACAGAACCACATCTGTTTCTCCAGGAGGACTACTTCCAAACACCCTGACCAAGAATGTCAGGTTGTGTCCCTGACTCTGTCAGGGTTTTCTGGGTTTGTTTGTTTGTTGTTTACTTGTCTTTTTTGTACTACTACATTTGCATTTCTGACATTCCTAGTATCTTTGCCTGAAAGCCCTTAATTGTAAAATTATAATAATTTGAAGGGAGAGGTGTTAACATTCTCCATTCTAAGGAAACTCCAGCTCTCCCTAGCGGATACCTGTCTTCTAAACTGAGACAACTGCACATCAGGTGACTCACCATTTGAGCAAGGATGTCTCTCAAAGTTAAGATTCCTAACCTGAGACTAAAATGCCTTTCCTTAATGTGGGGAGATCCTCAGTAAGTGGCTGATATTATCATGAATTAATACTAAAATATTACTAATTCCATGAACCATTCTAACTTGATTCTAACTCAGTTTTTCTTTCTGTTTCTTCCATACAGTAACTAATGAGATGAACCTTGCCATGAAGCTTATTAAGTCTTTTCAAACCACTGTTGAAATGTCATAAATTCCATTAAATTTATTGAATTCTATCACATTTTTATTTTACCTTCATAAAACACATTTCTCTTTTGAGTGAGGTGTATTCCACTCACCTGCAAAAGATGATGTGTTTGCTTTGAACAGATTACAGCTGAGGCAAAAAGCCAGTAGTGATTGAAATGTTTGCCCAGCTGAAGCAATTCTGAATTTTGCTCCATTTTTTGCTTTACTGAAAATTATAATGGTTGCACTGGTTTTGGAACTCAGCAAATTGCAGAATTAGTCACAATTTTTTTCTCTGGAGACATGTACCTGCACTGTCTTCAGTTGTGCTGCTCCTCAGACTCAAGATAATATGCAGATTTCCTTCTCTTGGCTACAACTTTATGGCAGGCAGTGTATCCTTCAGCATCACATTTGACAAACGTGTACACTCATCCCACAGAATCATACATTTAGCTAAAGGCTGACACTTTCCAAACTGTTTTTGAAGACAGAAGCCTTAGATTCTTTGTTTGGAAATGTATGAAAGATGGAAATAATTATCAGCAAACATATTTTTTTAAATCATATGATATTTTTATATCATATGATCATGATTATACATGTGATCTATATATTCTACCAATACCATGTGATACAAAGGTCATGGGACAATTACTTCATAATTTAAGTTGACGGATTGTGCATGCTTAAAATCATTTCCACTGTCTGCAGCAAAATTTATTCTAATATATTTTTATCTGTGAATATTCTTGATACACAAAAGAGTTCACAAATACTACAAGGACAGTGAAAAACTAGAATTAATTATGCAAGTATAAAAAAATATTAATGGAAACTCAGTTTCATTATTCTAGCTAAGATTTGACTCAGTGTGCAATTTATAAAACCCTAAAACCCCAAGAGATCTTATCAAGTATAAAGAGAGTGTTGAGATTTCATTTGAACTCCACCTTTCACATTTTTCTGGTGTGATATTTCAAATCCTGATTTTCAAAAATCTGTTCCCAAATACTAGTGTTTCATATTTATGTTACACATTTAATGTTCATATTAAATCAAATTTCATATTTAATGTTACATATTTCACCTAAGTAGTGAACTGCTGAATCCTTCCAAAAGCACACATCAATAAAGCAAAATGAATCTACAATGGAAACCCAGAACAGAGGGTTTATTTCTTTTTCTAAATCATGAATTTAATTTTGATAGTTAACATATTTGCTTGTGCACTCTTTGCTTTTAGACCTGGGTTTTTTTAAACACATTGCTTCATATGCATTACTATGCATCTGTCATAAACTAAATGGCCATGGAAAGGTGCCTTGTTATAAATTTTCTCAGGTTTTTGGAAGCCTTACCTGAGGTACTTAAAGAGAATACAAGACACTAATAACTCCATTGTCATGCCACTGTAACCCCTAGTCTGAGATTCAGCTACTGTGACCACTATGGCACAGCTATTCATCCTTGGCTTAGCTTTATTTAAAAAACAGTTATTGAGCTGCGACAGAATATAATAAGGCTAATGCCAGGCAATACATGAAACATTAAAAAACCCTTAAAAAAAAAAAAAAGCAGAACCTAAGTCAGTATCTCATGGAGTAAATAGTAAAATGCGACATAAACAGGATAAAGAAATATTAAGAAGGAAAAAACAAAGCTAATGTGGCAATTAAGCAAGGCTGAGGATCACCATGTTTCAGGATCAATGAAGACTGATGCATCCTTACCTGGCTGACAATTGTCCAGGATAGCAAAGACCCACTCAGTGACTGTGGGTGGAATCATTCATTGTCTTTGGTCTCAGTGTTACCTGGATATTATTTTAAATACTGGCACAAGGCCTCTGCCAGAAATTGTGGTTGTGGTTGTTTTCTCTTCCCAGATGATGATTCTCATGTCCTTTTCTTTGGTTCAGCTACAATTACATGCCCTGGGAAAGAGCAGGCTTTGTGAGCAGCACCTGAAGCTGCTGCTTGTGGAAGATCTGGTCAGTGTATTGTCTCTGCATTAGCTGATGGCAGGTACCCTGCACACCTGCTTTGTGCAAAACCCTGAAGACCTGCTGGAATTCTCCATGCATTGGGAGCAGCAGTATCAGTGTCCAAGTATTTGGGGCCTACTTTGTTTTCATGATTTCTGTGGTTTTGTCCCTTTTAGGTGGGGTCTGTGCATTTCCATCTCCACCATGGGCTGCTGTGACCCTCCACACACCTGAGGCTGAACACGAGGATGATGCAATTGTAACACCTGGAATTGAACTCCTGATTTCCCCGTGTTCCAATCTCCTGCAGATCCAGCATGCTTGAGGTCTTGTTGCCCCCCAGGGACATTCTGATGACACTACAAGCTTTAAATCCTCGTTTCTGCTGATAGTAACTGATGATACCAAAGCAGCATCCAAAAAGTCCATTTTTACTCTGTGAAACACTGCAGCATGCACTCTGCACTCTGACAAGGCAATAATGATAAAGCCATGGATAAATCTCATTACATTTGCAGTAGGCAAAAGTACCTTACTTCATTTCAACTGATGGAGATTACAAAGAACCTACCAAATGTTGCAGTAAAATCTGTAAACAACAAAATCACCAGTTTTCTGAACATATCACTCCAAAATAGGAACTTTTACAAAGATCTATATACTGTCAATACGAGAAATCAAAACACATGAGTACAATCTTTTCTAGATTCATATTTTATGACAAATGAGCAAGAAAATATTCTCAGTAAGGAGATAAAGCTATGGATTACCATTGAAGTTATTTTAAAACTCCATGCATCTTCAGATAGTATTGCAAAGAAAGTTTTCCACCAGTCATAACATTGCAGCTCCTGTATTCACCCCTTCATTCGAATAGCATCCTAAGTTCTCCAATGCAAGGAAAAGGGCAAGTGCAATCCAAATCAATCTGAGATTTCTTCACACCTTTTTATTTACACAGAAGATACTCTGTAGTTACCTACTTTCTGTAAGATCAAGCCCACTGTAAATTTTTTTTTAATGGAGGTATGTTCCACATAACTGCAGCCTATATAGACCCATGTTAAGGTCAGAAGACTTGTCTGTACATCCCAAATGTGCCTGCACATCTGCTCATCACAGAGTAGAGGATGGTTCACGGATCCACATAACACAGACAATACATAATCCCAAAAATGCCATTTCCCAGCATTTCCCTCCTTGCTATGCATGCCAGACCCCCTGAGGTGGGAGTCCTGAAAAATTTTGCTTTCTCTGCAGAGGGACACATTGGCTGCTTTTTCCCCCTCTTCTGCTGCTGCTGCTGGGCTGGACAGCAGTGACTCCTTCCTGAAAGCCTCACATATATAATATGATATGTATATACAATTTGTATATAATAATGAACAACAGAAGTTCAAGCTAGTTTACTTTTATGATTTCTAACTGGGAAAAAAACATAATGTACTGAATTTAAAGAAATTTCCAGAAGATGTGACACACTGTAGCACTACTACTCCTATAATTGTGCTAAAACATGACATGAAAGGATGAACTGAAATATCTAAGAACTCAGCTTTTTCATCATGACCCCTTTTCAACTTTTGCAACTTTTGGATGGGGATGATGAGACCAGATGGTCTAGGCATTCATTTCTTCTATCCTGTTTGTGGGAAGATAGGTCCAATGAGGTTCTCTGATACTGAATATGCAGAATTTCATTTTGTGTATATTTCAGTCTTTTCTTCATTTGCTTGAACTAAACCCTGAAATGTTAAGTCAGACAAAACTCTCATAGGTTTCACTAGGAGCTTTGTCAGTGTAAACAGCACAGCTGAGAATTCTTCAGCACAGACCTGAGAATTCTTTGCACACGCTTTCATCAAAACAAAGTTCTAAGGAAAACTTAAGTCTTGAAAACCGTCCTGCAGTAACAAAAGAGACTGTCCACAGTGCAGGCAAAAAAAAAAAAATTGTGGAGGATGGTATGGTATTCTACAAAACACTTTACCTAAAGTTTTATTGTAATATTGATGTCACTCATTTTCTTGTTTCCTTTTACCTGCATATTGATCTGGAAAATTATCATTAAATCCAGTAACATCTACAGCAGACTGTTAAAATATCTGCATCTGAACTGTGAAATTCCTGCAATGATAAACATGATTCTATGTGGGCATTGTCACAAATGAAGAAATATAAGAGGCAGCTTTCCACCCAGACACAACTGTATGTGCCTATGATCGCACTTGAAAAACCTGCACATTTTCCTTCCTATCTTTCCTTCCTCCAAAACATCTGTGAGCACATCACATGATTCCTGCAAAATTATGTAACTATTTCATTCTGTTGTTCGGCCAAGATTCAGAATAAACTTTCTGTTTGTTTGGGATTTTTTTAAAAATATACATCACTATCTCATAGCAAGTGTTTCCTGTATTATTTGAGTAATGTCACTCCTGGAAAGATTGTGTGTTGCTCACATGAAGTCATTATTAACAGCAGGTTAATCAGCTTTCAATTTGCCCCACGCCACACCCCTTGTTTTAGTTCCTGTATTTGTTCAATTGTGACAAGTTTTATATATGTAGATATTAAAAACCTATTTGCAATTTTTTCTTTTGCCATTTTTCCCCAATAAAAAGACACATTCCAAAGTTTATAAAACAAGAACTAAAGCTCTTAGTAAAACATTTAGAAATCTATATAAAATTATTGTTAGTCAAGGAATTGTTTATGGGTATTTCTTGCCTTGGTAATCAAGGATTCTAATTACAAATTTAATATCAAAGGAGTAATGTCACGGTACACTCCTAATCCAGAACCACGAGCAAGGGGGCCGTGACACTTCCCCCAGGGTTCCTGAGTGTCCTTGGCACCCACCAGATAATCCAGATAGGAAAGAACAGATGGGCTCCACTTGCCAGCTCTGAGGATTGATTTTATTAACAGAAACACAAAGAGAACCTAACTCGAAGGAAGGGCAGAGGCAAGGACTCCATACACAGACTCCCAGTGACTTACAAACAGGGGAGGTCTCAGGGGAGGGTACAAATGCTTAGCCAATTAGGTACACTTTGGGGAGGATCCTAAGGTGGGATTTACAGTACAGTGACCAGTGGGGAACACAAAGGGTGGGGAACAATTTGAACCAGCCCCTGGGGTGTCAAAGATTAGGGATTTCCATAGTGGGAGGGGCTGGCACAGGGTAGGACAGGTGGGTAGGAGGAGTGACTTGGAACCATGGGGAACAAAGGGTGGATCCAAGGGGTGAGTGGCAAATGTATAAAGGGATGCCGTAAGGACTAGACCAACTATACAAGGAAGGAAGGGATACAGGATAAACCATCTGAGGAACTAGATTCAGGGAAAAAATGCACCACCATGGAGTAACTAAAAGAGAGGTAGATGGGTTTGGGTGGTTGTGGTGCATTTTTGCTGTCATTAAGGCTGTCATACTTTTTTGGGCTTCTGGTTTTATTTGCAAAAGCAGTCCCTAGTGCTCTGATTTCACTGATTAGACATTTTTACAAGATAATATTTTTATTTGAAAATGATTGATCGCTTCATTATCTGACTTTCTCTGGTGTTTATAAATTAAACATAAAAATACACTTAAAATAATGACTGTTGCTTTCATTGGGACTCATATTTCAACTCATTTCCTGACGATCAGCACAAAGGAAATACCATGCTTTGGAGTGAAACAAAATTAATGAAGACATTAGGATCTGATCAAGAAAGATTCCACACATACATCTCTTTTCCTAATGTGGAAATCCAAGCTTGTAAAATGTTTTCTGTTAAGAGAACTGCCCCTTCCCAGGAGATCACAGCTGTCAGCTGGGGAAGGCAAACAGTTCCAGAGTGCCCAGGGATCACAGTGAGAGAGAGACTGGATTTCAGCTGAAGGCAATACAAGGAGGAAGAGCAGGAAGAGCCCAGGACTCCTGACCATCAGAACATGGTCCTTCATGCTCTCTCCACAATTTTCCATTGCCCTGCCTACTAAGAAGTAAAGGCATAGCTCCAGCAGCAATGAGATTCAAGTGTGCCCAAAGCCTTTCCTTCACTGTGATTACATTTCCAGTCATTTTCCCAGCCACCTCTTTTTACCTGCTTCAGGTCTGCACTCCCAGATGGATACAGCACAAGTATCAAAGCTTTTTTCTCAGTGGGATACTTTTCTGGCAACAGTAGGAAAAAAGCCCAAACACTTCAAATCATTAATAATTATATATATATATATGTATGTACAAGAAGAGATTTGTGAAGAAAACAACACAATAAATTGAGAAGTGCTCTAAGGTGGCACCATTTCGTTCATCTATCACTAACTGATTTTTTTAATAATGCCTTATAATTTCCCCCATTAAAAGGAGAACACAGATGAAATAGTGATCTTAATTCCCAGCCTGCTCTCAAACCTTTATTCTCATTTTAAAATCCTAAACCATATTTAGGCTGAACACAGAAACATGTAAGTTGTTTCCTCTGGCATACCTCAGCTGAGCTCTAGCTGGATCAAGTCAAGATATCTCAATTTAGCAGGAATTTATGTAGTAGAATAACTTATAATACATGATAAGTAATAATACTATTTTTTTAGATTCCACTTGAAAGATAAGGAGACTACAATAGTGATAACCTACAGTCTTCTGATAGCTTTTACCCTTTTTCCACGTTAAAACAAACAGACCTAGAACAGACATCACAAGATAGGTTAACTAAAAAAACCCCTTGAAAAACTACCAGTCCACACCAAGAGCAACTTCAGCTATCCCTTATGCCCAGCTTTTTCACAACCCCCACCCCCAGGCTTTGTGATGTACCCTTAAGAGCAACTATTTCAATGTCCTGAAAATAAATGAGCCATAGGACTGGACAGTGAAGTAGAGACTGCACCTCCTTCTTCTGTGCTGTGTTGTATTTACCAATATATACTATACACTCACTGCTCATGCCATACCAGATAAAAATGAATAATGGTCATGTACCAAGACAACAGTTTAGAGGACATCAGAACCTCCAGCATGACTTGTCACAAGATCAGCAGTGTTTTTTAAAGTGTGTTTGTTGCTATTCACACACTGTGCCCTTTCAAGGTATTAGCCATCATTCCAGGTGTTCTTTTTTGGTTAGATAGGACTGTTGCTGACAACAGCATATTTAGCATCAACAGCTGTAGGATTGTAATGCCTGAGCATGGGGATTTAACGCAATCTTGGCATCAGCATAAGTATGGCAACACCCACACTGTCTTAATAACTGTCCATTAGCATTTCCATGGATTTACAGGTCAGCTGGAAGAATTTTAAGTGAAATTTGACAATAATTTAGAAGAAACACTCTGTGCAATCTGTAACCCAGAGAAATCGCTCTTACCTAATTTCAGAAGTTACAGTCTATAGGCACGTATACCTTTAGTAGGTACAGAGGACTAACCACACTTACAAGCTGTTTCTGATCAGACTCTTTCCAAACCACAGTGCAAATTGAAGCATGTGAGATGTACATGAAACATTTGCATGTTTATGCACAGTGTTTCCTAATTCTTGAAAAGAAAGCCAGGTTTATTACATATTTGTACTGCTGAAATCATGTGCACAATTTTCAGCTCTCCGTGAAAGTATGTGGGCTTAACTCCTAGTGTCCTAGTGTGTTAAATACCATGAACATGTACAATGGCACACGGTCTCCAAAATAAACATGGACTTTGTTTGAACTTTGAACTTTGTCATAATCTAACAGTCTGATCCATAGTGAGGTGCAGTGAAGTTCTAGAGGAATGAAGAAGATATATAGAAGTTAGAAAAATAAGAGAACACCTAAGCACTTCTGAATAGACAGTGCAGTGTCTGAACTGATGGCATCACTGTGAAATGTCATTAGATTGCACCCAAATAGAGATTTTCCTTGTCATTAAATGCAGCTTTTTTTCTGTATACTGACTCATATCCACGTTCTTTTGAGAAAAACTTGCATTCTGAGACTCCTACAGAATCTTTCTGCATGTATCTCCACCAAAGACATGTTTTCTATTCCTTGAACAATTCATGGAGTATCATGATGCCAGGAGCAACTAGACCATATTCAGCACTTACAAGTTTCAAGGAAACTTTTTTTTTTAAGTTATATGTGAACTTTGATAAAAATTTTGGAATGCAATTGCTTCTATCCTGAAGATGTTCACTGAAAGGTACAGTATTAATTTATTTTAAAAGCAAACATTTGGAGATCCATGGAAAAGTAGTTTGTTTAACAATTCTGTGTATTTTTATCACTTAAGATATTATAACAAGGCTCTAACTTCTTCAGAAAAATTAAGAAAGCCAAATTATTTTCTGGAGTGCAAATCATCTTCTGGAGTGCTGACCACTTCAGCTGATCTCAGCAGCCTTTTAGCTAGCAGTGCCTGGTGCTCACCATGCAAACAACTCCCTTGTTTGCTCAGCACAGAGTTCATTCCTTCTCCTTACCCAAATTTCTCAGGTACCTAACCGCAAAATGGAGTTAAACAAATTCTATCCTTGAAAAATAGACTTGAAAAATCTCGTGTGGAAGATAAGTGTTTCTTAATGAATAATAAGCTTTAAAACAATCCCCAAAAAAATCAATGACTGAGTTATGCATACCCCAAGTTAGAGGCCCAGAAGTGAATTCCACTGAGCAGCATCTCATCCTAGCACATTGCTCAGTGTCTCAGGTTGAACATCAGAGACTGTATGTGCAGCTACTGCATGAAATGAAACCTGTGCCCTCTCAGTTTACCTCTCACAAAGGCGGGACAGACCAGTGACTGCACTGCTCCATCTGCTCCACAAAAGAGACATGATTACTTGGTTTGTTACCATATTATCTTATGCAGAAAGTGTCTGATTTAGCACTCAATTTCAAATTAAAATAAGTGAATTAAGTCAAGTATAAATAAAATCGCAAAAGTGGAAAGAAAATTACAAAGCCATTTCTTAAAATTTTCTCTCTTAGCTTGTTGCTGGACAACAGTCAGGTAAGATTTAATCTTCTTTACAAGTGAACCCTGGAGGAATATGACTGCATCTAATTTGTAGTAAATTGCAGAAAACAGAGCATTAATTTAATCCTGTGTTACGATTTTTGTTCTTTAAAAACTGCTTTTCAGGATAATGGTTTTAAGGACCTTGGAAAACAAAGTTGCTCACTTAGCAACCACAAAACTAGATTTTAAAAACTTTTCTTACAGGTTGAAAACATCTAGGGGAAGGGAGCTTAAACCTCTTTTTGCAAGCATGGTTCCATCAGCGTCCTGGCAATCCATCAATTGCACAGCACTGCTGGGCTGGACTACAAGTGCATGACAGCCAGAAAGCAAGGAAAGCATTAATTTACCCGACAAGCTGATGAAAAAAGAGTTATTGGCAAGTTGATGAACATGAAAAAACAGCTGTGAGAATATTTCCACTTGAGAACAGGAAATATTTCCTTTCCCCTCAAATACCATGAAGATTTGGCAAAAAGTAATTTTTGCTCTGTGAATGTGGTCACATGCCACATGGCAGTGATGGCATTCAGAAGTGTGGAAAACTAAACTCTGAGTCACTCTGCACCAATGCAAAGTTCTGGAAAAGTACCCATCTAGGATGTTATCCTACCGGGCCCATGTAGGGGGTTTTTTTGTGAGAGTTCTTTTGTTTATGTTGGATTTTGAGGTTTTTTGGTTGGGGGTTGTTGCTTCTTTGGTTTTTTTTGTTTTTAGTGGGGATAATGCTACTCCAGCAGTTCTGTAGATGTCTTTTAGAAAATGGTTAACCTCTATGCTCCTGGCCCTACCATACCAATACCAAGACAAATTAGAGTTTAGAGACAGAGGCGTAAACACCCTCAGGTTTTAAATTTTTGATTTTACCCTGTGCAGAGGAACTCTCTTAAGGAAAAGAGAACTGACTCAATTTTCACCAAAATAAGTGAGGTTACAGAGGATCAGGACTTAATCACACAGATTTCTAGGAAGAAGAAATACTGAAGCTTTACTCCTTTAATTTTGCTTTAGTACATTGCAGTGGTGGCAGATCACTTACCTAACAGTGCTTTTTCCACCAAGAGGCCATGCACCAATTCAGGTTTTTAAAAGTTCTTGTTCTTTTTTTTCATGCCCCATTATTACAATAATCTGCTTTAATATATTCAGCTACCATGTATTTAGGACCTTCATTAAGAGTACTAGTCCATGAAGAGATTTCTATTCAGTGCATAGATCATAAGAAAATGAAACACCAGAGATCATTTTCAAGGAAGCCAAGGTCTTTAATAATACAGACAAACAATGCTCTATATACACTGGAATAATCTTTTTACTATCTTTGTATGAAGGACACTGACATCTTCTCATTTTTCTCAGTGACATGAATCCTGACACCAAAAGATTCTGAAAACTCTCCTTCATATATTCTTGCTTTGATGAAGCATATCCTTTGAAGTTCTGTTCTGTCAATGCTTTTGGCTTGTGCTCAATTTGGCATAATTAAACAATGTACTATATTTATGTATGCAAACAATCTTACTCAAAGTCAATGAGCCAGGTGAAATGTCCTTTGCACTTGGGATCAAACTCCTGATTTGGAAGAATGGAGGTGATTTGCCTTTTCTTGAGAGATGCATTTTTGAATTAGGCAATCCCCAAAAGCTCTAAAATTATTACAGATCATTTTCTGAAGAGTCTGTACCACAAATAATAATGGTGTATTAATAAATTTATTTTTATTTTCTTGGTTTTGCTTCTGGAAAGAAATTGTTATGCATCTCTTTTTTCACAACTAAACATTTAGATGTTCAAGCTGATCAAGATGATCTGCAAGGAATTTTTCATTTGTGCCCACATCTCCTGTCTTGCACTTGCATCTGACCCCACTGATTTCAATAAAAGTCTCTAAATCTTAGAAGACTTCCCAGAATGACATTTCAATTAGTTTTTGAGGAAGATTTTATAAAATTATATTTTTTTAGTTGAATCTTTCTTACTCCCTGACATTTTTAGCAGGGAGAACTGAATAGTTTAATTTGGCCTTTACCCTAGAAATTGTTCAAGGTTTGTTTCATTATTGTCATAATTTCAACCATTCCTCAAGATGTGCATCTTCCAGGCAGGGAGAATCTGAATATCAGTCCAAACAGTTAATAGCCCAAAAGTTGTCTTATCAAGAATATTTGTTTTTCCTGTAAAAAATTAAAAAGGAACTGAAAATTATGTCACATCAATTACCTTTTTCCTTGCAGGTCATCCTTGAAATAAAGAAGAATAGAGTATGATTCAAGTAAAATGAGCAAATAAAGAAAACTATAAATAAAATAATTTCACTTTATAAGTTGTACATATTATTTTTAAAAGCAATGAGAATTCTTCTCAGCTATTCCGTTTCCATTGTCATCTGCTTCCTGCTAACAGCTTTTGTAGTGCAACAGTAATGAAGTAAAAACATTGATGCCCACAGATGAATTGGATATGGAGGATTCTTTTCATGCAAAAGTGCATTCAATAATAAATACACTCACTGGTAGACAGTTTGAAGATTTACTTCATGTATTATCTATATTGTGTATATATATCTATATGTATTAACTGTAGTTTTCAGAGTCACTGCCTGTTTCAGTTTTAAGATGTAGTGTTATGTATTTTTTGTACAGTATTTTATATTCTGTACAATTATTTATCAGACACTCTTACTGTGAAAGCTCATCTTGATGATTTTAATTACCACAGGATTAATTTGGCAATAACTGAACAATTTGGTATTTAAACTCAGGTCCCAGGGGGCATCTTAGGATCCCAACTTGCTCTCTGAATTAGGGATGCTTAGTTTGCAAAAAAGATACACCATGTAGGTAGTCATTCACAACTGAAAATCACTTGATGTTTCCTAACCTCTGGTATACTAAAATTGCCAATTTTGAACAAAGTAGCCAAGAAACTTAAGATTTTTGCACTGATGAGAATACAATTTAAAATATTCCCCCTATAGTATAATACACAGATGAAAAGCAAGCCATATCAAGAAGCTGTACCAAAAAAAAAAAGAAGAGAAACATTTTCCCAGGAACATGAAAAAAGCCCCAGCCACAGAAAATCTATTTTTTATAAGAGTAGTATGATAAAAGTTCATTCCTTTTTTGTGTGATCAAAGACAGAAACCCAGAGAGACCAGTACAGAGCTCTTAGCCTCTTGTGGAGACCAAAGGAATTACTCAACCATAATACTTTCTGGGAAAGAGACCTCTCTGGTTTCCCCTCAATTTATGTGGATAGTACTGGGGACTAGGTTGCATCCTTGTAGGAGTTTCTTCTGAAAATTGCTGGAGGGGGGGAATTCCTATACAAAGGAAAACCAAAATGGGTAATTTTATGTGTTTTTCTAATATTATTACTGCCCACATCTACAGAGTAGACACAATTTGTTTTCTTTAGGCCTTCATCAAAAAACCCACATGAAAGATATTTGGAATTCCACACCTGTTATACAAAAGCAAATGTTTTAAAACAGCTTGAAGGAGATTTTTCTACTTTGTGTCATCATTCTTCAAAGCATGATAGAGCCCAGAACTTGGTCATGATGGATTTAATAGAAACCTATCAATAATAAATATGGATGGATTAGTGAGTTGGTCATAGTACAGTTCATACTTAGTTTTTTAAACAAGCCCTTCCTGCAAGTATTTTTTTTTTCATTTACATTAAGCAAAAGTGTAAAAATTTTCGTATACCATCATGGGAAGCATATGAACAAACGAAAAACAGGTGTTCTACTGAACACAGGTTGCCTACATCAATTTAGACCAGGCACATGCTGTGGACTGTGACAGGAATATTTCACATTTTATTCAAAGGCAGCCAGAGGATCATGCAAATGAAAAGCTGCTGAAGAGGAGCTATGGAGAAAATTTCAAACATGTGACATGTTTCTTAGTTGCAATTTTTTTTTTTTTTTCAGCAGCAAAAGAATAATCAGAAAGACATGGGCACTGTGTAGCACAGTACATGTCAGCATGGCCATACCACTCACTATAAAATGTCACAAAGCTTGCTGTGGACCTTTGCCAGAGTACACTTTATGCATAAATACTATGATCTACATTGGAAGGCTTGGTGCTCAAACTAAATATTAACATTTTCTTTGTTTCCCTTGGGGATAAACAGCTTTCATCTCTCAAATACACCAACTCTTTACACAGCTTACATAAATGGGAGAAGAGCAGTCTGGATTATAGCCTCTGCAGTAGTTTTGTCACCTGGCTCAGTTCCAGAGAGGCTTAGATATCACTATTCAGTGTAATAATGCGCTCAGATTAAGTCGATTTTGTTTAGCCTGATACAAAGTCTGGCAGCAGGAAAGTTAAGAATATCATTCCACTTAACATTGCTACTAATACATCCATTCTGGGAGACTGCAATGGGATTTAGACAATATACAGGCACTGGCTTGTTCCTCTGGACGTGGGTAAAGGAAGAGGCTCACCACAAACAGCCCCAGTGATGCTGTCAGAGACCAGGAATTGCAGCCAGGTGCTGTGACAAGTTTCAGTGTCACATGGCCCCTCTCACAGCTCAAGCAATGATATAAACCCAAGTTTTGCTAACAATTTTAGTAAAGAACTGACAAGGTACACAGATACTTGAGTATATAGCATGAGTTTGTGCTTGTACTGACAGACCTACTTACTCAAATAACTCATCTTGCAGTGTTCTTTTGAAAGAATTTGTACAGGGAAGATGATATTTGCCAAAGGCTCCAGTCACAGGACAGCAGAATAAGCTTTATTACCTATTATCAAACACTGATTCCTTATTAAATCATGCTGTTTAGTAGTTAAAATAAGACACATTCATTGTCAGAGTCTTAAGCACTCAATGGTCATTATTGGAGAGCCTAAATCTCAGAAAATTTCATCATTTTCTCAGTGATAATCCATTGGTTTAGCCATCCAGCTAAACATTAGCAGCCTGTTTCTATAAATCAGGTTTCTTAACTGAAATGGAAATCTAAGTTTCTGAACAAAATAATATTCCCACAGGAAAAAAAAAAATCACCCAGGTATTTTTTCTTTCGAGTAACTAATGATTTGTTGAATTTTTTTGTTGTTATTATAAAGAAATTAACTGCAAAGTGCAATAAAATAGCTATTCTAAAGTACTAAAAAAGATCTTTGATAATAGTGGCATCACAAACAAGTACTGTACATTTCATAATCTGATGCAGTTGAACTGAATATGATGGCACAAAACCTTTTATTTTCCACTAATAATAAAGATCAGAGCAAGAATCAAAAAGATGACCTGACTGACCAGAAGGAATTGGAAGAACAACAATCAAGATGGGACCTACTTTGATGTGAACTTGCATTTGCTAATTTAGAGCATTTGCAATTTGGGATTTAAGCGATGATGAAAGAAGTTCTGCTTTAACTGAGTACCATAACATTGGCATAATTTACTAATCATGAATGCTGACATTACTTAATGTTCCTTTCTAATTTAAAGTGCTTATTTCAGTTCTTCAGGACTGTAAGATTTCTTGCTTTCTCTATTTTTTTCTTTAAATTCAGAGAGGTCAAGCATCTAGAGAAATATCTCTCTGAGAAGGCATCTATATTTCTGGCAAAACATAAACCAGAAGTAATAAAGCTTTTTCTTTGTTCGCAATCTCAACAGCCATCAATCTCTGATTACTATTTAAACACCTCTGTAGGTCTATACTTCTTCTGAACAGCCTCTGCTGAGACCAAACTTTTAGGACCCTTTATAAATAGTGTAGCTGTGTAATTTTATTTCATTTCCAATAAAAATCCAACCACCTTCAACTGACTCCCTGGACATATGGTATAGACATCAGTTATAAAAATGATATGCCCCACTACAATGTTTGGAATGGATAGTTTGATACTTAAAATGAATGGCTAAGTGGGAATAAATTATTTAGTAGCCAGTATACAAAATGAAATGGCTGTGATTCATTCCTGTCTTGGGAATGTGAAGAATATCTTTGAACAAGAGTGCATTGGGGTGATAGCAAATGGAAATTACATGTCAAATATGCATGCTTCTTTCTGGTGCTAGCCTGTGAGCCCAGGGATTTTGTCTTTGCATTAGCATTAAAGAAAAAAAGATATATTTAGCCTTAAGAATAAGCAACCATAATCCCCCTGTATTACCCAGTGTTGTAGACTAAGGTACTGCATCAAACACCCAGTTAACAGCTTATTCCCCCTATACCTTTCCAGGTTCCAAGAAGACTAGAAATTCCATATAATCCTTTGCTTGTCTTCCATAAGTTTTACATAAGGAAAATATAATTGTCTATAATATGCAAGTCTTTAGGCCTGAGGAAACTGGAATAGGAAAGTTAGCTTTCATGACACAGAAACCAAAACAGAATTGGAGGGAGCAGCAGGTGTGATCATCCAGTAATGCTAAAGCAAAGGGCATTCAGGAAAGGAGCCTTGGAAAAGAATGCTCCCGTATTTAAAATTATATGTGTGAGATTTTTCCTAATTAAATAGCAACTTTTTAACTGAAAATACACCTCCTTTGTGCTGTTCAGTTTTTAATAGCTGCACATTTAAAATCTCCAGAGTCAAAAATGTCTCTGTTTAAATTAAGAAAGTAACCTATTGGTGTAAGAGGATTTATCCTAGGTCATAGCTCTACCCCTTGTTTTTCTTTGTTTGTTTGCTTTTTTGTTGTTCTGAGGGATTTTTTTGGTTGGGGGATTGGTTGGTTTAGCTTGGTTATGTGATGGTAATATTTTTTAATTGGTATTATTAGTGGTTATTGGGTTTTTCCTTGATTTGGTTTTCTGTTGTTTTGGATTCATCTTCCATTTGGATTTTTTTTTAGTAATCTAACTTTGTGAAATTTGTAGCAACAATATGAATAAGAATTCTCTGCTTGCCAGTTTTCGCTTCTATCTTTCCCTTTGTAAAATACCTCAGCTCAGTATTGCAGAGTGGCAGGTCAGACTTGGGGTTCTTTCTGCTAAAATCTGCCTTTGTTGTGCCACAGTCAGCTACACTTTGCAGCCGTCCTTCCATCTCCCTGCCACTCACTCACTGGGTGCTGGAATAAGTAGGTGTAAAGTGAGCCCAGAGCACTCCATCCAGAAACAACCTTTCAGCACAATCTAGGAGAAATATAAAGCTGGGAGGTGTACAAAAAGAAAATTTGACAATGTTTCGTAAAAGGAAAGGTCAGAGGATTTCTGAAAAACCATTGGTAACTTCCAACATCTCAAATGCAAACTTTCTTACAAAAGACAGCCTATTCTGAAAATACAAGCCTCTGGGGATTACTCCTGTTTGTACCACTGCTGTGCAGCAACTAGAGGGCTATAAGGTCAAAAATATTACTGAAAAAAGTAATGCATGAACAAGAATTATTTGATATAAATTTACAATTATAACAGCTTCCAGTAAGAAAGGTCTTAAACATGGAAAGAAACTCCAAGATGCAGCTTTCTCTATATAAATGTATTTTTCAAAACTGAAAAATGAGTCTCGTACATAATAGAAGAGGTCCACCTCTTTAAAATAAACCCAAATACCAAGCTGGAATAGTTTAAAATTGCAAACATCTGATCCACAAGTAGCCAAGCTAAAAAGGCTTGCAAAGGTTTGCTCTTCCTCAGGAAAGATAGAGGAATATGTACAGCAATACATACCTGGGCTATAAGAAAAGTTCCTATTTAAAGATGATTTCTTATGTATTAATCCCTTAAAACACCTGACTTTAAAACAGCATGGGAGTCTTTTCAGAGAAACTAATGTTCCCTAAGTTGGTCTTCTCCTATATGGGTCTAGAAGTTTCACCTTTCGAGAATTTTATAACATCTGTAGTTTCTAATTCTTAAAAGTCAATTTAAAATACTAGCACTTTGGTAGTATTTTCCATTCTGATTTTTATTCTTCAATTGGTGTGCACATAAACACAGAAAAATAGCTCCTCATTTGAACTGCTTTGAAGCTTGTTAAGAGAAAGTTCTTCACCCAGAGGGTGGTTGGGCACTGAAAGAGGCTCCCCAGGGCACTGGTGACAGCACCAGCATGGCAGAGCCCAAGGAGCATTTGGACAATGCTCCTGGGTACGTGATGTGATTTTTGTGGCATTCTGAGCAGATCCAGGAGTTGGACTCAGTGAGTCAGGTAGGTCTCTTCCAACTCGGAATATTCTGTGAAGTGATCAAGACCATCAAAGTTGCTGGTTCCTGAGTAGCACTAATTCTTCAAACTAGGTGTTCTACCTGTAATTACTACACTGATTTTTTGCAGAAATGTTTCCACAATATTTTGCTGATACATTCAGTCAACTTAGGTCTGTAACTGGGATTTGTAATGTCATAAATCTACATGTTGGTACATACTCTTTTGTCCTGGGTTGACGGTGCCTCCTATCCCAAAATCGTGAAGTTTTGTCCTTGTANGAATCTCCGGAACCTGCGAGACACGCTCTGTGCCCTCCCGAACACAGCCATCGCTAAGTCTGTTTTCTTTTCCTTGTGTTGGGGAGTGTTTTGTTATTTATCAATAAACAGGTTTTTTTCCACTTTTCCTCCGAGGAATTCCTTCCCAAACCCAGAGCTGGGGGGAGGGGTGGTGGAGGTTTGTTATTAGGGGGCTTCTTTGGAGATTTTCCCCTAATCTGTCCTAAACCAGGACATCTTTAAAACCTACTATTAAAAGAATAAATAGCAGTAATTTAAAGATACACTCACAATGAAACCAAACTGAGTTAGAGAAAGCCCTTTTCTTTCTAACTCTACAGAGCTCCAGCCTTTGGAGCACTATTCAGAAGGGCCAAGCTGGCCAACATGTAGACAAAGCAAGCACACAGCCAGTGAATAATTTCTAAAGACAGGTTAAACATCACCCCTCCTTCTCAACCACTCATTGTGTAAGTGTAGGTGAACACCACCTCTATCCACAACTGACATCCTATTCAGTATTAAAACAAAATTTATAGTACATATTGACAGATCTGGATCAGTTTACCAGGCCTGATTTCTTATCACAGGAAAACATTTAGCTGAAGATTTTCACAAAAAGACATATGGTCTTACTATTAAGACCATATGGTCTTACCATATGGTCTTAATAGTAAGACCCATCAAGCCAATGGGTCTTACTATTAATAAATCAAGTACAGAAATGATGACAATTAATTTACGTACTGATAATTTTATCTCTTTTAAAGGTAAAGTCTCAGCCAGTGCTAATAAATCCACTTAAAACAAGAAACTGTGTGTTTGATAGGAGGTCCCAAACAGTGAAGACAAGTGCTGCATTTCAAAAACTCCGTATGTAATGAAGGTCCAGAGTGATTCAAAAGAACATCAAATTAAATACATGAACCAGTGGCATTTTTAACCAATGTCCATACAGCACAATTTTGAAATGGGTGTGTATTAGAAGAACTTGCAATGAAGACACCTGTGCAGAGTAAATCAAGACAAATGGATGTACAAAACTCTTTAGTATTTATCCTAAGCACAGTCACTACAAGCACAGGCAGATTACCCATGGCAAGGACAGAGTTCAGCTGCTGTGCCTCATGAAATCTGCTGTGCAAATGGCCACTCATGGCTCTGGCAGCTGCTGGGCACAGGAGAGGAAGGCATGTGCTGCCTGTATGTAGGGAGATGTCAAGCTCAGTCCTGACCAGCCCTTCTTAGCACCACCTTTACCATCTACAATTGGCAAGGGTCAATAACAGAGGAACATAATATGTGGGTGTTGCACAACAGTGCCTTGGGTTGCAACACAAGATGTAACCAAAAGTATGTATTCTGTCACCACCTGTTGAAACTGACTGGGGAGGCATTTTTCTCTTCTATGACCCATTCCTTGTGACTCCAGGGGGGAGGGCGGGTGCCTTCTGTTCATGGCCCAGCTGTTAAAACCAGGTGGAGCAGAGCTCTTATCTCTTCCACAGCCCATCCTCCCTCTGGGGGTTATCTTCTGTTAATGGGCCATTAAGGCTCACCACATGACTGATAACATTACATCATCCCATTGTGAGATG